>LNAC01000274.1:2183683-2196159 GCA_002007465.1 Ailurus styani
CGGGGGGGCGGCCGGGAGGCGGCGGCGGCCGCTCGGAGGCGGGGTCGCAGACGCGAGAGGAGAGGCCCGCGCAGAACGCCGAGGGCGCGGACCCCCTCCCACGCAGGACAAAACTCAGCACACGGCACTCTCCATCTTTTCACACCTCCAACAATATCCACACAATCGAAAACCAAGGAGCTCCAGCTTTCTGTGACATATTTTATCGCAGAAAGACCAGCACTTCATTTCGGCTCAGAAGGTCTCAGGCGTCCACCAGCTCCCGTCCGAGCCTCTCCCCGCGACACGGCGTGAGCAGAGCCCTCTGCGGGGAGCTGGAGGACAGCACCCCGGCCGCGGGGCCTCCTGGGAAAACACCTGCTTGTGCGCCTGGGAGGGAGGCTGGGGGCGGAGGGGTGTGTGGTGGCCCCATGCGGCTCCCTGCTGTCCGGTGGCTCCATGTCACCCTTCCCGAGGCTTCTCTGAGAGCAGGAAGCCAGGGAACAAGGAGGGTGAAGCAGTGCTGACAGTCTGGGTTAGAGCAGGCCAGAATCTGAGCTTCCTTGAGTTGGAAAGTTATTCTGCCGGTGTGTGGAAGCTGGTGGGGTGCGGACGTGAGCACGTGACAGTCTGCTTGTCACATTTACTTCCACAAACAGAATTCTCACAAGGCATGGAAACCAGATGCAGGGCCCTACCCGGGCTGGTGCACCAAACGACCGCAGGGAAACCCTTCACAGAGACTACCAGGCACTGGGCACCTCTCAGACTTGTGCAGTGTGCAAACTGCCCAGCTGTCTACAACTGCCCTACTGTGATCGACCTCCTTAGAATGAGGGCACGAGAACTCGCGAACATTAAAACTGACTTGTAATCTGCAGGCCCACAATCTAAAAGAACACCAGTCCTACTGATATCCCAAGCTTATGTCCCAAATTCTCCTCTTTCATTTACCAACAAAATGTCATGAACCCCAAATCCCAAGATTACAGATTATTTAACCCTCTGTGGTATTTCTTTTATAATTTAACAATAGTGTGCTTGGATTTTAACAGTGTTCTATTTTGAGGTTTTTTTTACTTTTAATAGTGGAATTTGCCCCATAAAATTAAAGCTAATTTTCCTTTCTGGATGAAATGTTAGTATCAATATGCTAAGAAATGGCATGACTGTACTTCACCATCCTGGTTACTGTTCATTCTGTAGGGATTAAAGTTACACCTACCATCCAGATACTGTAAATATATAAACTTTAACGTCAAATCTGAACTTAGTATCAATGGCAGTAAATGAAAAACAAAAATGCAAATTCAAAAGCAACGCCTAGTATAGCTGACAGAAGAAAGGAGAGAATCACACATGGAAACATGTAGAATAGGCCCAATATCAAGAGGTTAATAGCTATCTCCCTGTTTTCCTTCTAGGGTACATGTTCTTAATTTTTTCTCTCCGTACTTTAGGTCAAGCTGTTTAGTCAAAACTAGGATAGCTGGGGGGTGCCTGGTGGGCTCGATCGGTGAAACATGTAATTCTTGGTCTTGGGGTTGATCATGATCTGTGAGGTTGTCAAGCCCCATGCTGGGTGTAGAGAGGATTTAAAAAAACAAAAACAAAAACAAAAAACCCTGGGGCGCCTGGCTGATTCAGCCCAGGGCAGCGTGTGACTCCTGATCTCTGGGTCACGAGTCCGAGCCCCACGCTGGGTGTGGAGCCTACTTCATAAGAAAAACAAAAAACAAAGCAAACAAACAAAACAGGGGCGCCTGGGTGGCTCAGTTGTTGAGCATCTCTCAGGTCAGATCTCAGGGTCCTGGGATCAAGCCCCACATCGGGCTCCCTGCTCAGCGCGGAGTCTGCTTCTCCCCCCTCACTCCCCCCGCTTGTGTTCCCTCTCTCACTGTCACTCTCTGTCAAATAAATAAATAAAATCTTAAAAAAAACCCCAAAACAAAAACCAACCCCAAAACAACCAAAACTAAACCTATAAAAAAAATACGATGGCGTTTGTGGCTCGGTCCCTGAGCAACGTCAGCCAGAGGGGCTGCCTGGAAGCTCCTGGCGTGCGGGGAGCAGCACATCACGCTCTGGAGAGAGGCGGCGGGCGAGGTCCGGCCTCCGCAGCTCGGCTGCGCTGGGGCAGTGACGCGATCACGTACCCAGTGCTACGTAAGAGAAGTTCTGTGTGTTCCCCTTCTCCCAAACCACAAACCACGAGGGCACAGGAGCAGAGGAGCAAGAGCTCCCCAGGGCGTGCAGGAGGGCCCCGGCAGGACTGCCCCAGACGGGCCCCTGACAGCCCCCAGAAGTCACTGGACGTTACATGAAGCTTCGAGGCACCCAGGTTGGATGGCTGCCTGCCTCTTCGCCCTGGAGCCGGAGACCCCACTTTCTCATCTGGTCCTGGTACCAGGGCCTCTGTCACTTCTACATGCTCTCCTGCCTGTTCTGCCTTAGCCACCGTGGACGGGAGGCCAGCTGCCAGGTCCTGCCCGCAGAACTCCCCTCCTCCTCTGGGCCATCTTTGTCACGTCACAACTCACTCGTGCAAACGTGGAGGTCACCTGCAATGCTCCAGGGAGCACTCGGAGGCCAAGGGACCACCGGAGGCCCCACGGGGCACTGACGGGAAGCTCTGTGCGACACCGAGCACCCTGGATGCTTTCCAAGGTCTCTCAATAGCCGGGTCAGTGCTGCCCCTTCACACCTGCCCGCGATCCTCAAAATCCACTGACGGACTGTCCTCCAGGGACACAGCCCTCCCGCTACGCTTGGGGTGACGCGCACCGAGGGTGGAGTCTGATTGCTGGCTGGTGCCCCCACCCCGTGCCCACCCTCTCCCACGGGCTCCACTTCCTGTCTCGCGAACCGCTCCTCTGTCCCGATGGCCGGGCCGCTCCAGGCAGCGGCTGCGTCGAAACCCAAGGAATGCACAGCACTGAACGGGAGGAGCCGTACTTCTGGTTTCTACCAAACCACAGGAAGACCTAGAAGCCCATCACTTTAAAGAACCACGTGAAGGAACTGCATCTCTCCCCGGGTCTTGCTTTAAGTAGGAAACCTGAGTGCACATTCTGGGACTAACCGAGTGGCCTTACTGGGGACGAGCGGCCGCAGCCGCCCCGCTATGCCCTCTCACTGTTCGGACATCAGCGCTGTCACCGTGTCATCGTTGGCCCTCTCGGCGTCGCGCTGAGAGCTGCACAGATGCTCCCAACGGCCCGGCCACCTCCTCACTGTCTCCTCCTGGGTCCTCGAGTCTGACGCAGGCTGTGCCCAGACCTAGACCCTCAGTTGTGCCAGGAACATGGTGCTGGGGGCAGATTTCAGTCTTTTTACCCGACTTCATGGAAAGAAACAGACCAAGGTGGAGGAGGAAGGGGTCAATTCGCCTGTAGTTTAAATAGGTTTTAGGTGGGAGCTTTTTCACTGAGTAGCTGCACGGTTCGTACTGGGATCTTACGACAGTGATCAGAAATGACGTGTTACTAAATCCAGGAAATCAATCTCCATTTTCACCATCAGCACTGCCTACAGATGGTGAGAAGTGCTCACAGTGGTGTCTCACAGTGTCCCTGTCCCCCCAGCCCGCAGGCTACCCTGGTGGCGGCCCACTCTCACCTCCACTCTTGAGGAGGTAGCGGTTGACGTCCTGGATGGTGGTGTTGATGGTAGGCCCAGTGGGGACACTTCCAGGAGTGACGTCGGGGTCGTTCTCGGGGTCTATGTTCTGAAGTCCTTTCCATGGAACTCCAGGATGGAACTCTAGAAAATGCCAAATAAAATGGTCATCAAAACACGAGTACTGCAGTATCTTCACATTCCTTCATAACAATTTACGGAAATTGTTAGACTTTCAGTAAATCATCGATCCTCTGGCACAAGCGAGAAACAGGGATCACAGCTGCCCTATCAAGAAGAGTGTTCAGATGGTGTGGAGTCTAGAGCAGTCTGGCCAGATGCAACATAGCATCCATTCTCCTTCCACTCCTCTCCCTGAACTAAGGACTACAGGAAAGCGCCGGGTGCTAACCACTTCCCCAGTCTGTGCGACAAGGGGATTGCCAGGGGAAAAGCCAGCGCTATGGGGCTCCTGGCTCAGACCCCGGCTCCTCTGGGGCGGAATCGCTCTCCTCGGGCTTGGGGGAGTTCTGATCTGTGCTGCACCGACGCGTCGCGCACTCTCACCTGGGGGCCAGTTGATGCTGGAGCCGTTGGAGATTTTGTCACTGTCAGATTTGGCACGTGACCAGCTATGGGGAACAGCTACAGGAGGACTGGCTGGTGACTCACTGTTCGGGATTAAATCGTACCGGCCGTAGGAGTCGTCGATGGAGGACTTGGCTGGAGGCCCAATGCTTAGACCTCCAGGGATAGCACCTGTGGGGACGGCGGGAGACAAAGCGCTGAGTGAACAGGGGAGCCCCTGCGCCCTCATGGCTAAGCACCGGGCCCTGCCCCTTTCAGAGGCGCACCAACGAGCAGACTTGATTTGTCCTGCACTCGCTAAGGAGGAGTGACTATTTTGGTGAGCCCAAACTTCATCTGTAAAAGACCAAAATTATTTTTATCCTTTAGAGATTTTATTTTTAAGTGATCTCTACCCCAACGTGACGCTCAAACTCACAACTGTGAGGCCCAGAGTGGCACACTCCACCGACTGAGTCAGCCAGGCACCCCAAGACTGAACTTCCTTAAGAACCATTTCAGTTTGTCAAGTGGGAAATCTTGATAAAACACAAACCGATACCACTAAAAGCGGGCCTGTGCCCTTCTGGGGCCGGCTGCTGAGTCTCTGTGCTTAGTGATGGACTCTGTGGTTCTGTGTGTCCTGCCTTCCCTCTGGAGGACACTGGGTATGTGACTGCAGGGCCCTTATCTTCTTCTGGAGTGGACCGCCCTGCCACGGGCGACCACGCTCTCCTGCCAAGGAAAGTGCCCATGTAGCCTGTGATGATTCTCTTGTAGAATTAACAGTTAGGAAAAATTTTGTTCTTTCTTTCAGAATCAAGAGAGAATCATGTACCTATTACATTTCCTCTGCTATTTATGCTGTCAGGAAACTGGGAGCTAAAGTTAATGCTTCGTTAGTGCTTAGTGAGGTCGCTGCCTCTGGTTATTAGCACTTTTGCTTCCTTTTTTCTAAGCATTTGCTTTTCTATTGTGTTTTATCATTTTATTGAAAAAATTTCTTCTCAGTAGACAAATTTTTTGTTGAAGAATACAAATATAAATGAAAAAACATGCAGGCTACAACCAATATTCTTTGCTGTTCTGGGGCATTTGCAACTCCTTCTGGGTTTGTAGCAAAGAGCTGGAGGCTGAGGTTTCAGGAAGTTTGACCACGGACTGACTGGCTGGGGCCTTGCTCTGTGATGGAATGGAAGGGTCCACTCTAACGGAATTCTTAGACAAGCGATGCAGCGTGAGTAACAAATGGGCATGGTCTACAACTGGACAATCGGCGAGTGGAACGGGAGCGAGCGGACCACAGGCGCCCCGGCTCGGACGTACCATGCTTGCTGGGGTTCTGATCGAGGGGGGAAGCAGCACCGGGTAAGTTGTCCATTGGGTTGGGGTGTGTCCACTGAGGGAGGCGTGACTGGGACTGAGATGGGTCCTTCACCGACAAACCACCAGTCATGTCCATGCTGTTGACATTCATGTTTGGGTTCAGTCCAGCTAAAGATAAAAATGCTATTAGGATATACGTGCTCCTCCTCAAAATTTTATTACATTCCAAAGCTCTCCTGGAGACCAATCCAAGTCTTAACTCATGGCCGCATCCTGAACTCTTAACTTTTTTTTTTTTTTAAAGATTACTTATTTATTTATTTCACAGAGGGAGAGAGATCACAAGGAGGCAGAGGCAGGCAGAGGTGGGTGGGGGGAAGCAGGCTCCCCGCTGAGCAGGGAGCCCGATGCGGGCCTCGATCCCAGGACCCTGAGATCATGACCTGAGCCGAAAGCAGAGGCTTTAACCCACTGAGCCACCCAGGCGCCCTGAACTCTTAACTTTCAATGTTCATACAAAGAAAAGCTTTTTGTCTTTTTAAGAACACATATTTCCAGGGAAATTATTCCCGAATTAATGGTTAACGAATATTTTCTGGTTAAGTAAGACCAATGACTCTCTTCATTTCAGTTGTCTCCACAGAGCTAGACACGGTCCCGCTGCTCCTCAGAACCCACGAAAAGACAGGGCAAGTCCAGACAATGAGGAAATCTTAGGGAAACTCAGCAGATGAAGACAACTCCCAAGGAGTCCTAGACAGTGGTCTAAAGGACCAGTACAGGCTAGTAGGGATCATTCCATCCCACCTTTAGTGATCTGTCACTTTACAAAAGTCTGCTCTTCCGGAGGTTATAAATCAAACACCAAACTCCTTTTAAGGACCTGACCTATTGGAGGGCATGGCAGGGCTGCCGTCTGCCCCCGCTGGAAGGGTGCGCCCAATCCTGGCTTTTCTTTCTTCCAGCCCAAAGCACGTGCCGCCGTATCTGGCCACATTCTGCCAGCTTACTCAAGAGGGGCGAGGAGGACGAGAAAGTGCCCCCAGGGGGGACCCCAGTTACAAGTGGAACTGAATGCTCGGCTGGCGGAGAGTAACAGGCAGGTGCGCGCCCAAGGATTCACACACCATGCGTCCTGGTACGTCAGTCAAAATGCATCTCTACTCCTAAGCCAGGCATTGAACAGGTTTGCTCCTGACTTTAAATCTGTGTCTGCAAACTCAAGTGCCTCCATGGGCCACGCGGCTGTGAAGTGGGCCCGATGGGGACGGCGGCGAACCCAACAGTGTTTGTCCCGCCTAGAGCGCCGGCGGCTGGTGTCAGCCTGTGACCGCCACGGGGAAGGCAAACCCCACGGAGCCATTTTCAGAGAAGCCAGGAGTTACTTTTATTTAAAATTTCTAATTTTTAAATGTTGGCGATCAACACACACACACTTTGTGGACGAGACAGAACACCGGTGCGGGTGCTCGACCCCTCGGCCTCTTGAGTAAGCGGCAGAGTGCGGCCAGACGCGGCGGCACGTGCTTTCGGCCTGCTGCATGCGGCTCTGTCCGGACAGCTTCTCATATTACCTCACTGAATCTTGAAAGGACCCCATGAGGTAAGTATCCCCAGTTTAAATGGGGAATTGAGGCAGAGGCAGTCGGGCAAGTCATGCAAGGAAGTGCAGAGCCAGCCCCGGGGAAGCTGGGACTTGGCGTGGCAGGCCACCTCCCCAGCCAGGCCTCGGCCGCCAGACTGTCCTCCTCAGCGCACATGAAGGGCTGTGAGCATGCGGCAATGAGAGAGGGAGGGACGATCACAGTTAGCATCCATCAGGTTCATATGAAGGACATACCATAGTGCTTGCACGTCAAGAAGAACGTACGCGTACAATCAGGATTTATGGCTCTCTTCCGGGCAGTGTTAAGGAAAGGGACTCACTATCACGCATCTGATCGTCGCTCCTCTGGATATGTATTTCCTGGGTTACTGGCTCCCTCTGTCCTGTAGCTTCGCACTAACAGCCACCTGGCAGACAAGCCTGAGTGCTGTCACCAGGCTCTGGATCCTACATCAAACTGTCTCACGTATGATCCATTTGCTGACATATCCCTCCCTGGGACATTTCCTCGATCCTGCCTATGGGTACGTCACGTGTGCCCCACCTGGCTGGCCTGTAAGACCTGGAGAGCGGCCCCATGTCTTCTGCTGACCCACAGGTTTCAAGTGCTGAGCATGCTTCCTACGGGTCAGGGGTCAACACATGCGTGTTGACTTGACGGATTATACAAGCCACCTTCTACACTCGAGGGCTTGTATGGACCACCCCTGCTTTCCAAGAATTGTCTGATTTGTAAAAATCTGAACACCTTCACTAGGAAAACCCACGTAAGCTCATCCTACAGTTAGGTTGGGGGGCGGTGGCTGCTAAAGAGGAGGAAACCAGGAATAACACAGACTGATTCAACAGCAGAAATGAGGGCATTCTGGGGTTTTCGCTGGTGCTACTTTAAAAGACTTTAGACCAGAAGGTATTTATGGCCGTAGCAGAATTTCGCTCTGCAGAAGATGGCCAGGAAGCCCGGGGAGAGGGTGCGGGCCTGCACCGTGGGGACTCACCGAGAGGGTAAGGAGCAAAGGTGCTGGGCGAAGACTGCGGCGGCTCTTTGGTCTGCAGGTCAGGCAGGCCGGGGGCCTGGGGGTGGGGGGGGAAGCTGTCCATGGCCGATTTGCCTGCAGAGGGGTGCAGAGACAGGTGCGGCGGGGGCGGCGGCGGCTTCACGAGCAGGGCCTGGGCCAGCTGGCGCTGGTGCTGCTGGATCTGCTGCTGCAGGTTAGTGATTGTGCGCGCGACCTGGAGGCAGACAGATGAGTTGCAAAAGGTTTGGAAGTGGCGCCCGTCACTTGTCTGCAGACCCGGGGGCATTCGGTCTCTGCTGGCTGGACCCGCCTGCTCCCAAACCAAGGTGCCCCTGAGACTGCTAAAAGGGGGGCTTAGCGAGACAAAAGTCAATGACAACGTAACAGTTTGCCATTCGGGACCCTGAGATCAGGGAAGGGGGGACCTAGGAGGGCAGTGACAGCCCCGGGCGACACCCACTTGCTGCTCCTGTTGTCTCATGGGTCCGGAAACATTACGCTGAGCCTGTAGCATCTGCTGCTGGATTTGTAAACGTTGGTATGCCTGTTGACAGAAAAAAGTTCAAATACTATAAGAAAGCCGCCAACAAATGGTTCACCTTTTGTATATTAAAAAAAGAGAGAGAGAGAGAAAACAGCCAAGATTCTTGGTCCCCTTACCATACTGGGGTTTAAGCATACTGTGAGGGAGAAGCCTTTTTAAAAGGAGAAATATCTTTCCCAAACCCTTCTGGCGCACAGATTTTCAAAAAGTAGTTCAGTCAGGGGCGCCTGGGTGGCTCAGTGGGTTAAAGCCTCTGCCTTCGGCTCAGGTCATGATCTCAGGGTCCTGGGATCGAGGCCCGCATCGGGCTCTCTGCTCAGCGGGGAGCCTGCTTCCTCCTCTCCCTGTCTCTCTGCCTGCCTCTCTGCCTACTTGTAATCTCTCTCTCTCTGTGTCAAATAAATAAATAAAATCTTTAAAAACAAAAACAAAAACAACAAAAAAACCCCAAAAAGTAGTTCAGTCAGTACCCCTGCTTAGCATAGATAAGGAGATTTGTCAGCAAATATTTTTCTTTTTTCTTTCTTTTTTTCAAAGAAAGATTTCATTTATTTATTTGACAGAGAGAGACAGCGAGGGAGGGACCAGAAGCGGGGGGAGTGGGAGAGGGAGAAGCAGGCTCCCACTTTTACGGTTGTTTCATCTCCATCTCTGAGGTCAGGGGTCTCTCCCTGCTGCTGGTGGTAGTAAGAGCAAGAGTCCTGTGCACTTGAACCACCTACCCATCGCGCTTTCAGGTCCTGGGAAGCCTAACTACCACACTGCGCGGTGCCCCCCACCCCCGCCGGTCCCATTTTATGGACAAGGCAGTGGCCTCTGAGAGCCTAACATAGTTGTGAACCCCATTTCCTTAACTCTGTATTCTCCCGGACACCACGATCTATCTCGGGACACTTTCTTCCTCCCATCCCATGCTGTTACTTACTGGGAAACTGGACCCTGAGACTGGTTAGACGGGAGTCTAACAGCCAGTATAAAGGGTTAGGACTGACAGGGCCTGGGCTGTCCTATAAGGAAAGCTTTGGCATCAATACTTTTGTCTATCAGAGGCCTTTTTTCCTTCCTTCAGGATTCCTGGTCATTTTCAAGGAGATGAAGCTGCTGAACAGGATTTTGAAATAAAGCAGGTATCAACATATTAAAGAAAGGTCCTTTAGCGTATATAAAGCCAGTATGCATCTACAGATACAGTGACATGGCATTTTATGTTAAGAGCAGTAAGATTCTTGAAAATTAAAAATTTAAGGTTATGTTAAATTGTGTAACTTCCAAGAATTATTAGGCTACATCAGCCTTTCTCAACAGGGATTTCGAGAGAGAATTAAACCCTAATCTCTATGCCATCTGCGGTATATAATGAAGTTCTCTTTCCTACTTCCAGAACAGTCTCTGTGTGTCCCACCCTTGAAGAAATTGGAGAATTGTCACTCCAACGAGTTTCTGTGTTCTGTGGTTCTGACAGGAAACTCCGGATGAGAAAGGCTCAGCTGAAGGACGTGCCTCCTGGTAAGGCCTGGGACACTCTGTGAAGGGGCCAGAGAATTCACAAAGCTGAGGAAAAACACCCTTGAGGGAAAAACTTCCTAATTTTTTTAACCATTTAAAAAATTGATGGAAGCTGGGTGCCTAGGTGGGTTAAAGCCTCTGCCTTCAGCTCAGGTCATGATCTCAGGGTCCTGGGATCGAGTCCCACATCAGGCTCCCTGCTCGGCAGGGAGCCTGCTTCCTCCTCTCTCCTCTCTCTCTGCCTGCCTCTCAGCCTACTTGTGATCTCTCTCTCTCTGTCAAATAAATAAATAAATAAATTAAAACAATTTAAAAAAATTGATGGAAGCCTCTGTGACACTCCCGACATGAAGAAAGGAGGCACTGACGACTTTTACTAGTCTGTGGCCAGGCTGCTGGCACAGCAGGTGAACGTCGGCGTGTGTGCTTCCTTAGCTCCAGAAGCCGGACGACTGTCTGCTTACCAGCTGCAGCTGATAGAGCTGGTTCAGCATCGTCATATGCTGAGGGTTGATCGGCGAGGTCAATAGTGCAGGGTTGAGACCAATGTTTTTTGCTGCAAACTGCAAAAGCTGTGCTTGAACCTGTTGAACACAACACCAAGTGTCAGGCACTGTGTCCCCGCTGAAATGGCCACCTGTCCAAGCAGTTTCAAGATGCAGAACTGATGAATTAATGACAGTTATACTTGTCTTAAGAATGAACTTCAAAAGCTATTACAAAACTCATGGGCTTTTTTACCATGTCACCAAGTTAACATGCTTCTGCAGAAAATAAGGAAGGAAGGAGCCAAAGAGCCTCCTGCCTCCAAGTATTTTAGTCATGAATTAAGATGCTAGGGCTCTGGCTGACTCCAACAGAGAACTCATCTCACGTTCTGTCACAGTGAAAATAAATGGCCTAATTTAAGGATGGGAGATAGTGAATGTGGGGTCTCAGGGAAGAAGTCGCTCCGACTGGCAGGCACCACCCCACCCCATAGGACGGTGTCCGCCAAGGACGGGCTCAGGAAGTGGTCTAGTCCCCTCTGCCAGCCCTGTCCTGGACCATCAACCCGCCTGCCCATTCAGGGGGCCTCTTCAACTGGAATTGACTGTGCTGTGACGACCCAGGGCCTGGCAATGGAGATTTCAGTGCTTTCCGCCACGGGCCATGTATGTTTATCACAACATTTATGCAAGGCGATTTTAGGTAGAACATGGATGGGCATCTTTTACTTTAAGTAAAAGTGTATCGGAAAAATGTGATTTTTCTACTTATGATAGACATGTAAAGTTTTCTTAAAGAATAGATTTATTTAAGCAGGTAAGTCACTGAAAGAAAACACGCTGTGTAATAGTACAGGTAACGTGGGGGCACGAGGGTGACATGCGACTTACTGAGTGTGGGAAGCCTGCTGCCCATCACCCAGGCCCAGCTCCCCTTCTGCCCCTCGGGCTGGGGGGCTGTGTCCCCAGGCTTGGGCAGTGGGATGTGAGTGGAATGTTCTGTGCAGTTTCCAGCGATCGGGAAGGGCTGCGCCAGACGTGCCCCACAGCCCTAGCCACTGCCTCCCACGTGGACACTCAGAGAAGCAAACACCTGTCTTGTCGAAGCCTCTGTACTCTGGGGTGTCAGGTACAGCGGCTCACCCTGTATCCTGGTGAATGAACTGAACTATTATTTCACCTACATTTCAGCCATCTCAACTCAGTGCACAAATCTGGGTTCAACCAACTATGGAGGGTTAACTACTTCCAACTAATTCTGTAACTTAACAATAGCATCTCTTACTGAATATTTTTATAAGGGAAGAGGACTGAAACACTGTAAGGAAAAACTCAGTCCAAAGTGTAAAATCAGGGAATGTTCTAAAAGTAAACACTATTAACATGAAAAAAATCCATATGCTTGAGAGCTATGCCAAACAAGTTATCCTTTTCCTTTTCTGTTTGGGCTTTTTTTTTTTTTTTAAAGAATCTCTATGGGTAACAATGGTCTAATACTAAGGAATGAACTCAACTGAGGAGCCACTAATACATTAATTTATAATATGACCTATGATCACATGCAGGTGGCCACTGAAGCATTCTGCAGGCCCCGAGCGCTCCTACGTGCTCCCTTCCGGGCTAAGCAACACTTCAGCCTGTCCTCCTCCTCTCCCAGCGAGGACAACTCATCGGGTTCAGCTGAGTATTTCTGTTAGGACCTGGACAAAAGCGTATCGCAGTAGCCCGGGGGGTGCATCTCTTCCCCGGGGACCCTGCTCCCCACCGGTGGACACCGGGCCGGGCCGCGGCCCTCGGAGCGGCTCCACGGGGCTGTCCCGCAA
>LNAC01000274.1:2196912-2241053 GCA_002007465.1 Ailurus styani
CCGCTCGTTCGCCGGCCGGCGGCAGAAGGCCCGGAAGGCAGGCGTGCACGGCACGACCACGGGCGCCAGCAGCGGGAGGCCGCGGGCCGGGGGCCGCTGTCACCCTGGGACGACAGGCGCGCGCAGTTGGGCCGCCCCAACATCACAGCGTCTACCCGGAGAGCTGTTTCAGAGGTGGGTGCGTGCCAGCCTCACATGCGAGGAGACCCACGAAAAGGGCGTCCCGCAGACGGGAAGGCACGGTCGGCTCGCAGGTGCCGTCCGCTGGGGGGACCGGGAGACACAAGGCCACGGAGCCGCGGCAGACACACACTTGCAGTCCTCCCTTCCGTGACTCCTCCCCCGAGTGTCGGAGAAGGGACAATGCCAGCGTGGCTCTCCGGAAAGCACCGAGATGCCACCTCTACGTCAGGGAGCGGGGCAAGCACGGGGTGTTTTCTCAAAGGCCAGTGCATGCGAGGTCTGGACTGTCGGGAGAAAGGGTGCCATCCCCTGGATCCACGCATGAAGGGGCCCGGCGACTGGGGAGCACTGTGCAGGACACGCTGTTCAAACACGCGGTACTGAGCACTGGGGCACCGAACTCAGGCATGTGTTTGTGATGTGTAGAAATAAATAGTATTTGGAAGCATTTCCTATAACATTGTTCAATTTCAAGAACCGGATGCAACTCTCAATACCTATACATCACTCGGCGGGAAATTCTTCTAGTATCTCAGCTACCTTAACATATTCGACTGTATTTTCAAGTACAGGTATCAGCTCAAAATCAAAGTGAATGACCCAAACACACCTGCTCAAGGCAGGTGAGACCGAGATCGCACTGGCTCTCTCCCCACAGCCTTACCTGTCTAGAAGAATTCAAGTTTTGCATGCCCAGCCCTGAGGCAATCCCACCCAGGGCCTGATTAGGGAGTGCACTGTTTGAAAGGGGGAGCTTCAGGCTTGGTGAAGGCAAAAACGGTGAAGTCGTGGGCTCTTCCACTAGGCCGCCGTCCTGATTGGAAAAAGAAAGGGTGAGCTGTGTGCAGTGTCCGTCCGCAGACAAAGCACAAAGCAGTTTCCCAAGAACATATAAAGGGGTATGGATGGATAAAGAATTAACAGATCAAAAAAGAGTGGATAACAAGAGAATGGAGAACATGGGCCAAAGGAAGAGGGGAAAAGAAAAAGAGAAACAGGATTAAGATGCTGCTCTCGTGGCAACAATTACTTTATAAACACATACATCACCAGGCACTCAGACCCTGGAGACCCCGCCCAGGGGCAGGTCTCAGGAGAGGCCCAGAAACATCAGCAAAAGTCTTATTTGGAGAACACTTTACAACCACTTTCAAATAAACAGGCTCCTTTCCTTCAGTACCAAGGCTCTAGGGGTGCCCTGGGTTGCATTCTGCTGACATTCAGCTGTTTTTGACCTACTAACAGCAATTCGATATGGTTTAATCCAGTAATAGGGTAAGCTGTAAAGCAGATGGATCTTACTCTCTTTTACATGATTTAAGGTCACATGATGTTATTAGGCCCTTTGCAAATTAATTTCCTCTAACTTCACAACCAGTGTGTACTATTATTCTACAATTTTTTCTTTTCTTTTCTTTTGCATTACTCTACATTTTAAAGATAAGGACGTCCGGTTCCCGCACTTAGCAAGTAAAAATACAAGATACCAAGTTAAATTGGGATTTCACGTAAACGACAAATAGTATTTTTAGACTAAGTGTGCTCCACATCCTACTGGATGTGAATGGAGCCACTGCAGGGGGGCAAGGCAGGACCGGACCCTCCCTCCAGGCCTTCTCCAGCCACAGCTTTCTGCAGGGAAGTGTGTGGCAAAGGACCCTGTTTATTTGTGAGCAGAGATGAAGTGTTCTCTCTCCCTCCTGTGAGCCTTTCCGTTTTGTTTCTAAACCTGTCCCTTCTTGCTTCAATTTTTTGGTTCAACATTTTGACTGAATTTCATGGGATGCTGTTCTTCCTTCCTTTTGAAGGTGCTCGCATCTGGAGTGGGGACATCACTACATGAAAATCCTGAAAGGACCGAACGGGGTGTCTGGACATGTGAACCACCCCAGGGGATTCCAACAGACACCGGCATGCTCTCTGTAGTGGCTGAGCTGGGTCGCCTAGACACGGGTGCCTGCGCCCAACCACTTCTAGTTTCTTTCTCAGATTAAACATATAACACCACATTATTTCCAATGTCTTATAAAAAAAGGCAATAAAACAAAAATTTGATGACCCTTGTTACTGGACAAACTGAAGCAGATAGCCCAGCCAAGGTCACCTACTAAAATGAACATCAGTTTTCAGTTTCAGTATTTTTTACCCCTAGTCACGTTGTGTGAACTACAACAGTATTTCTTCTGAGTTAAACATTCATACATATTTTTAAAAAGTGGGTAGTCGCTTAAATATTACAGTCCAGCAAATATTTAATCCTGCTTGCATTAAGGACACAGTTAAAATGAAAAATGCCTCTTGTAAAAACAAACAAGCAAACAAAACACCCCCTAAATTCATACCTTGTCGAGAAAGGTGGGGCGGTCCCCGGAAGAGTCTTTGGAGACTGGTGGGCGGCAGCCAAGGGCTTTGGTGACCACTCCATTGTAGTCGGTCACTCCCAGTCCACGCTTGTCCACGTCCACCTTCTTTTCCAGCAGGGCGCCTGGAGCAAACAGAAGCAACACTTACACCTAAGTGCCCAAGGAGGGTCAGGAGTGCACAAGACAGGCACCAGTTGGAGCCTCTCAACCCCATGGAAAACAGGGAGGCCATGGTTTTGCTCCTGCGAGCCCCACAGTCTATGACCGGGCCCTGCTCTCGTCCCTGCTCCTGCTCCACCCACTGCCATCACACCAGCCACTCTGTCCCCCAGGGGCCCGCCCTTCCTGCCCACTGGGATGCAGCCCCTTCTCACACAGCCTTCCCCGGTTGTGCTCCTGCCTTGATCTTCCTGTTTAAAATGGTGCTGCTCACCCCTCACGGCCCTTGGTTTCCATTCCCTGCATCCCTGTGAGCTGCCAGGGCTCTTCCAGACACTGGGGACCCAGTATCATGTGAAACAGGCCAGCTTTTTGTCCTCGTGGGCTCTCCGCTAGTGACTGGTTTGGCGTGGCTATCTTTGACTTTCCACTATTTTACACTTCTAACAAGTTACAGTAACTTCTTCCAGCTCACACGGATTGTCATTTCCGTTCTGGCAGCTCGTACCACACATATCTGCACCCGCATGTTAATTACAAAGTTGGTTCTCATCATTCATGGATTCTGTGCTTGTGAATTCACTGGCTGGCTAAATTTATCTGTAGTCTCCAATCAGTAATCGTGCACTTTTGTGGACATGCACAGGGTGGTGAAAAATCTTGGTTGCCTGACGCACACATTCCTAACTTAGGCCAAATGAGATGCTCTGCTTCTTACTGAGCTCTCCTACAGTGACAAGTGTCCCTGTGTGGTTTATTTAGTGCCACGTTTTTGTGCTTTTTCTTGGTGACTTCGGTGTTTAAAATGGACCCCAAGTGTAGTGCTAACGTGCTCTCTTGGGTTCCTGAGTACAAGAGGACAGTGTTGTGCCTGACGGAGAAAACACATGCTAGATTAAGTGTTGTTCAGGCATGAGTTATGTGTTGCTGTTCAAGTTCAATGTGAGTGAATCAACAATGCAGTGCATCCAGCTAAAGGAAAAGTCACCAGTCTGTATGTAAGGGTGCTCCGAAAGAGCTAAAGTAATATCTAAGTGTGCAAATGGAAAGGATGGAAGAGTGGCCAACTTTTTGGATGAGAAGATGACTGATTTTTTTTTTTTAAGTCGGCTTTGCATTCTGCATGGAGCCCAACACGGGGCTTGACTCACGACCCTGAGATCAAGACCTGAGCTGAGATCAAGAGTTGGATGCTTAATGGACTGAGCCACCCAGGTGCCCGAAGATGGCGACTTTTTAAGAAAGCGCAGTGGAGGGCGCCTGGGTGGCTCAGTGGGTTAAAGCCGCTGCCTTCGGCTCAGGTCATGATCCCAGGGTCCTGGGATCGAGGCCCACATCGGGCTCTCTGCTCAGCAGGGAGCCTGCTTCCTCCTCTCTCCTCTCTCTCTGCCTGCCTCTCTGCCTACTTGTAATCTCTCTCTCTGTGTGTCAAATGAATAAATAAAATCTTAAAAAAAAAAAAAAAAAGAAAGCGCAGTGGACAGCATTAGTGTGAGTGTCGATGGCCAAAGAGATTCACGTCACATGAGCCGGGGTCAGGAAAATGCTGAATCTTTCCTAGCTAATGTTTTACTATAAAGAAAGAAATACGGCATATGGTTATTTGTGAGAAATTTGTATTAAGTAAAGTGTCTTTAGATAGAAACACACATAAAGTTATGTACGGACTGGTCAACAAAAATGCTGTGGCCAGAGGCTTGCAGGAACCCGACCCTGTATTTCCTGGGGACGGATAACGAGAATCAGCTGCACTTTACATGTGACTACTTAACACCATTATTATTTTATTTATTTTTAACTGACTAGATCTGAGGTACACCACTGTATGGGTTTCAGGTGTATCTGTAACTTTGATACGTTGACCTATCGTAATCTGACGGCCCGTGAAGCCGTACTGAGCAGGTTACGTACACTACAACATGACAGTCCACACTCAGCCCACTGTGCACTGGATGCCCGGGGCTTACCTGCCACTTGTTACACCACTCGTCCTCCCGCCCCTGCTCCCGGATAACCACCATTCGCTGTCTGTGCTCTACAGCTTGAACTTGGATAGATGCCACTTATAGGTGACGTCGTGAAGTATTTGTTTTTGCCTGACTCCGCTCACTCAGCATCGAGTGCTTAAGTTCTGTCCATGCAGGTGCAGATGGCCAACTTTTCTCACAGCTGAATGATACCCACTGTGTACATGAAGTGCATCTTTTTCATCCATTCATCTGCTGATGGGCGTCTGGGTTGTTTCCATACCTTGGCTATTGTAAATAATGCTGTGATAAACATGGAAGTACAGATAGCCTGTCAAGATCCCGTTTTCAGGGCCGCCTGGGTGGCTCAGTTGTTAAGCATCTTGCCTTAGTCTCAGGTCGTGATCCCGGGGTTCTGGGATCGAGGGCCGTATCTGGCTCCGTGCTCAGTGGGAAGCCTGCTTCTCCCGCTCCCACTCCCCCGCTTATGTTCCCTCTCTCTGTCAAATAAATAAATAAAAATGTTTTTAAAAAAAGATCCTGTTTTCATCCTTTGCGTATATACCCAGAACTGGAATTGCTGGATCGTACAGTGAGTCTACTTTTCATTTTTTGAGGAAACTCTATACAGTTTTCCATACCAGTCGGACAAATCTACACTCCCCCTGACAGTATACAGGGTTCCCTTTCACCACGTCCTCACCAGCACCTGTGTCCTTGTCTTCTGGGTGAAAGCCATTCTGACAGGGGTGAGGTGAGATCTTACTGTGGTTTTATTCTGCATCTCCCTGATGATGAGGGAACGTATCTTTTCCTGTATGTTGGCCATCTGATCTCCTCTTTGCAGAAATGTCTGTTTAGTTATTCTACCCATTTTTATTTATTTTTTTATTTTATTTTATTTTATTTTTTTTAAAGATTTTATTTATTCATTTGACACAGAGAGAGAGATTACAAGTAGGCAGAGAGGCAGGCAGAGAGAGAGGAGAGAGGAGGAAGCAGGCTCCCCGCTGAGCAGAGAGCCCGATGTGGGCCTCGATCCCAGGACCCTGGGATCATGACCTGAGCCGAAGGCAGCGGCTTTAACCCACTGAGCCACCCAGGCGCCCTATTCTACCCATTTTTAAAATCATACTTTTTTTGTTTCAGTTGACTGAGTTCTTTATATATTTTGGAAATTAATCCCTTATCCAACATATGGCTTGCAAAATTTTTCTCCCATTCTTTAGATTTTGTGTTTCTTTTGCTGTGCAGCAACTTTTGAGTCTGATGTAGCCCCATTTGTTGATTTTTCTTTTGTTGTTTGTGCTTTTGACCTTGTGCTCCCCTCCGCCACAACCATCGTTAAGACCAATGCTGACAGGCCTCTTCTTCAAGTTTTTTCCTAGGAGTTTTATGGTATCAGATCTTTTGTTTAAACCTTGATCCATTATGGGCTAATTTTTGTGAGTGGTGTGAAACAGGGCTCCAATTTCATCGTTCTGCACGTTTCTCCATTTTTCCCAGAACCACGTGTCGAAAACACCATCCTTTCCTCACTGAGTATTCTTGGCTCCTTTGTCGAGTATTGTGTTGACTGTATCTGCGGGGCTTTAATTCTGGGCTCTGTTCTGTTCCACTGGTTGATGTGTCTAAATTTTTTTTTTTTTTTTAAGTAAGCTCTAGGCCCAACATGGGCCTTGAATTCATGACCCTGAGATCAAGTCACATGCTCCATTGACTGAGGTAGCCGGGGGCCCCAGCTGTGTCTATTTTTGTTCTAGTACCACACTGCTTTGACTACTATGACTTTGAGGTACAGTTTGAAATCCAGAAGTGATACCACCAACTTTGTTCTTTCTCAGGACTATTTTGGTTATTTAGAGTATTCTGTGGTTCCACACACATTTTAGGAATTGTTTCTTCTATTTCTGTGAATGCCTCTGGATTTTTAATGGGGATTGCAATTAACCTATAGATGGTCTTGGGTAATATAACCGTCTTTACAATATTAGTTTTTTTGATCCGTGAACATGAGATGCCCTTCCATTTGTTTTTGTGTCTTCTTCAATTTCTTTCAGCAAAGTCCTGGAGTTTTCACTGTGCAGATTTCTTACTTCCTTGGTTAAATTTATTCCTAAGTATTTTATTGTTTTTAATGCTATTGTAAATGGTATGATTTTCTTTCTTTCCTTTTTTTTTTTTTAAAAGATTTTTTTATTTATTTGACGGAGACCGTGAGAAAGGGAATACAAGCAAGAGGAGTGTGACAGGGAGAAGCAGGGCTTCCCGCTGAGCGGGGAACCGGATATGGGGATTGATCCCAGGACCCTGGGACCATGAACTGAGCCGAAGGCAGATACTTAATGACTGAGCCACCCAGGTGCTCCTGGTTTTCCTTCTTTTTCAATGCTTCATCATTACCGTAAAGGGATGCAACTGATTCCTGGGTGTTGATTTTGTATCTTGCCACTTTACTGAAATTATTGATTCTAAGCTTTTTGACTGCTTCTTTGGAATTTTCTATATATAGGATCATATCATCAGCAAATAATGAGAATTTGACTTCTTCCTTTCCAACATGGATGCCTTTTTTCTTTTCCTTTGTCCTGCCTAATTGCCCTGGCTACGACTTCTGGTACTACACTGAACAGGAGTGGAGAGAGTGGGCATCCTTGCCTTGTTCCTGATCTTAGGGGAAACACTTTCAATTCCTTTCCACTGAGTATAATGTTAGCTGTGGGTTTGTTGTGTATGGCCTTTATTATGTTGAGGTACGTTCCTTCTCCCATCCAAGTACTAACCAGGCCCGACCCTGCTTAGCTTCCGAGATCAGACGAGATCGGGCGCGTTCAGGGTGGTATGGCCGTAGACCGTTCCTTCTATACCCAGTCTGCTGAGGGTGTTGTTTTTTAAATCACGAAAGGATGCTGTATTTTGTCAAATATTTATCGAGATGATCACGATTTTTATCTTTCATCTTATTGACGCGATGTGTTACATTTATTGATTTGTGTATGAAGTAGCCTTGCATCCCAAATATAAATCCCATGGAATATAATGGAATATAATCCTACTCATGTGTTGTTGAATTCAGTTTGAGGATATTTTGCGGAGAATTTTTGCATCTACATTTATCAGGTCAGTAGTTTTCCTGTGGTATCCTCACCTACTTTTGGTATCAAAGTAATGCTGGCCTTGATGAGTCTGGAAGTGTCCCTTCTTGATATTTTGGAAGAGTCTGAGAAGCACTAGTGTTAATTCTTCTTCAGTATTTGGTAGACTTTCTGCCAGTGAGTCATCTGGTCCTGGAGTTTTCTGTGTTTTGATTTACTGACTCAATCTCTCTCTCCTTTTTAAAAGACTTCATTTACTTCTTTAAGAGAAAGCGCACACAAGCAGGGGGAGCAGCAGAGGGAGAGGGAGAAGCAGACTCCACGCTGAGCAGGCAGCCCAACAATGCAGGGCTTGATCCCAGGACTCTGGGCTCATGGCCTGAGCCAAGGGCAGACACTAACTGTCTGAGCCACCCAGGCGCCCCAAAACTAAGGTTAGTTTTATGGCCTATCAGGATCTATCCTGGAGGGGCACTGAGTTGGAGTCCCACATTCGGTGTGGAGATTACTTAAAAATAAAACCTTAAAAAAGCGGGGAGGTGTCTATCCTGAAGAATGCTCCATGTGTGCTTGAAAAACGTGTATTCTGCTACTGTTGGATGGAATGATCTGTGTATGTCTTTTAAGTCCATTTGCTTTAAAGTGTGTGGTTCAATTCGATTTCTCCTTGTTGATTTTCAGTCTGTATGATCTATCCATTTATTGATAGCGGCGTATCTGACATCCCCTCCAAATACTGTAATATCTATTTTTCCCTTATGATCTGTTATTAATTACTTAATGTACTTTGGAGGCCAGTTGTTGAGAATGGCTATATTTTTACAACTATTACATCTTCTTCATGTATTGACCCCTCTCATCATATAATCACCTTCTTTGACTCTTGTTTCCTGTTTTGGCTTCAAGTCTATTTTGTCTGATATCAAGTATGGCTATGCTTGCCTTCTTTTTGTTTCTGTTTGCCTGGAATATCATTATCCATCCTTTCAACGTGAGCCTAAGTGTGTCTTAGAGCTGTAACGAGTCTCTGGTAGGTGGCACAGAATTAGGACTTGTGGCTTTAATCCACCCAGTCACTCTGTGCCTCCTGATTGGTGAGTTTAGCGCACTGACATTAGGAGAGATTACTTCCAGGGCGCCTGGGTGGTGCAGTGGGTTAAGTGTATGACTCTTGATTTTGGCTCAGGTTGTGATCTCACGGTCGTGGATGGAGGCCCATATCGGGCTCTATGCTCAGGGTGGAGTTGCTTGAGATTCCCTCTCTTCACCTCTCTCTGCCCCTCCTGTTTGTACTCGTTCTCTCTCTGAAATAAATAAATCAATCTTAAAAAAAGAGAGAGAGAGAGATTACTGACATGTAAGGATTTACTGCTGTCCTTTCATCTTTTGCCTTCTGGTTATTCTGTTTCTTCACTGTTTTTCCTTCTCTTGCTGTCTACCTTTGTATGTTGGTGGTTTTCCACTTTCTCTCTCCCCTGTTTGTCTTTTGGGTCTCTGTTCTGGACGTTTGCTCCATGGTTACCGTGAGATTTACATTAACCATCTCGCAGACAGAGCAGTCCTTTCCACGCTGACAGCAAGTTCTCTTCGTTGGCTTGTAAAAGTTCCATCCTTTTGCTTTTCCACTTTTACATTTTTGATGTCACAAATCATCTCTTTTTGTGCTGAGATTTTTTTACCAAGTTGTAGTAGCCACAGTTACGTTTAATCCTCTTTTCCTTTAACCTTTACGCTGTAGTTAAAGAGTTTAATATGCGATTCTACAACACAGTGATAGTTTTCCAATTCTGACTCTTGATCACCTTTAGTTATTACTACTTTTAAGGCAGCTCCGGAACGAGGGCTGCTTGTTCTTGAGGCCAAACTCATCTCTCACCCAGAGTTAGCACTCTGCCAGCGCGGAGACATCTCTGCCAGTCCCCGAGCAAGCCCATTCTGCCGCCCGGCGTGAAGAATGGGCTCAGTCAGTGACACATGAAGTCTGGCCTGTGGTCTTAGTGCTTTTCTCTAAGAATGTCACTATGACCTCCCTGCAGAATGGATGGAAGCAACTCACCTATCTACTGAAGTACTAGAAAAAAATGAAAGCAGCAAACATGCCTCCATGTGGGGTTTGGCCATTCGTCCTGAGACCACCAGTCTCCAGAGACTTGCTGTGTGGTTAGCGCCCATCACGTGGTTACTCCTTTGCTGCAGCTTGGTCCTGTCCACCCAGTACATTTCCCACCATTAACCCAAGACTACGAGGAAATGCTTCTGGAAATCCTAACTCCACACACCTGTACCTTCTAAAAAGGTGTGCTTTAAGTGTGTATCATATTACTTACTCATGGCCTGGTCAAGATTCAGGTTGTTACTCTTCAAGGCCTCTTCAGCTGGCTCTCTCTGTGTAAGAAAAGAGAGCTTTAGTTAGGATTATGCTTCGATAATAACAAAAAAGAGTTCTGCCCCTACTAGCTTAGAGAACTGAGTACTGTTGACCTCATATTAACCTACATTACTAGGTTTGGGAACTGGAAATACTTCTCTTGTTGAGGCTAGAGACAGATGTCTACTCAGTTAGAGGCACTTAGAAGAAGAATACGTATTGAATTGACTTTTAAAGAATTTGTATTTAACACTTTAAATACACTGCCATGGAACCTTGTCGATTCTGTACAAGTAGCAACCATTCAGCAAAGGTGAAACCTCCACCAGGACAGTTTCGGAAAAGTTACTGTAGGGGTTAGAGCACAGAGCTTCATTCTCTCCTTAATGGACTCTGGGCTTTGCTGTCGACTACTTTTCACCCGGAAATGTAAAGACAAATCAAAACAAAACAAGTAGATTCATTTTGATAATCCTCCCTACGATGGGAATAGATGCGTGTCAGGGTGTGCAGGCCCCACTGTGGAAATGGGGACTCCTGGGCAGGCCTCCAGGGACTCGTACAGGAAGCGGCTGGGCCCCTCCTGGGTCTGTGCCCTGCCCAGTGTCAGAGGGCCTGGCTTGCTATGAAGTATAGTTTCTGGACGGGGCCATTCTGGACTCATTCTTTAGGAACATCCACACTAATCCAAAGATAAATATTCACATGGTAATTATCTGGAAAGAAGACCTCTGAAGGGAAGACCTAACAGATGCAGGTGATACCCACACTATCTGAACCCTGGCCTTCGATCTCAGGAACTGAACATATCCTGACACATTTTCAGAGGGTCATCCTGCAATGTCCACTCTCCCGGCCCAGGACCTGAGACTCAGGAACTCAATAGGCTTGGTCAGGATTCTTTATCTGGACACAGAGCTTTAGTACTTTATACCAAGTTTTCTCTTGTCATCTATCAATTGACTGCACGAACTAATGAAAATTCGCTTTTAATTATAAATTAAAAGAAGGTATGAAACTGTCTAAGCCAATGAAAAGAACCACCACACGGCATGTTTTATTCTAGGAAAAGGCTCTCACACCTTACTTGACAGAAACGGGTGTGGATCCTTGCTGTAGTTGAAAGCAATGATCCCTAACCAGAAGTGCTCGTGTGAAAAGAGGAATTTACGAGTTAAGTTGTATGAACACTCTCCTCCCTCAAAAATCTTGTTACGCATGACAAATGCAGGCAGGACACAATCAGGGCCATGCCCGGCAGCACACATGGAGGGGAGCAGTAAAATAAGACACCAGTCACCGGGAAGCCCATGTCCGTGAGTTGTTTCATCAGCCGGCTCATGATCCAGGCCTCATCCTGCTTGCCAGACGTTTTCATGCCCTAGAATGAAGTATGGGTCACATTTTAATGCATTTCTTCTAGAAATGGGAGATGCCTAGAATTCCCAGTGATTTAAAAGTTAGAGAATTTTCCTGTATTCACATTGATTAATGCTGTGTGCCAGAAAGTCCCTGACTCTGTTTCACGGCTAGCACTATGGAGTGCTTCAGGATGCATTTGCAAGTTGGCATGTGTGTGTAACTTACGGACTTTATTTTTCAAAGATTTCATTTGTCAGAGAGAGAGAGAGAGAGAGTGTGCGCACACACAAGCAGGGAGAGCAGAATGCAGAAGGAGAAGCAGGCTCCCCGCTGAGCAGGGAGCCCAACGTAGGACTCAGTCTCAGGATCCTGAGATCATGACCCAAGCTGAAGGCAGACACTAACCGACTGAGCCACCCAGGCACCCCTAATTTATGGACTTTAAAAAAGCAAGAGAATTGGCGAGCCTAAATGGCTCAGGTGGTTAAGCGACTGCCTTTGGCTCAGGTCATCATCCCAGAGTCCTGGGATCGAGTTCCACACAGGCTCCCTGCTCACCGGGGAGTCTGCTTCTCCCTCTGTCCCTCCCCCGACTCATGCCTGCACACTGCCTCTTGCTCTCTCTCTCTCTGAAACAAATAAAATCTTGAAAAAAAAAAAAAGCAAAAGAATTATTTTTCTTTCCCAGAGAATTTAGTTCATCACAAATACGTGCCACTTTCATTATCGAATAATCTTAAGTGCCCCTCTGAACACGGCCCTATGCTATGTGACATTTATGAAAAATTTTACGTTTCCTGCCCTTTTATTAGCTTTACTGTGAAAGATGAGAAAATGCAGGGGGTTTGTTCCAACAGCGTGAAAAGGCAACAAGATGAAAGGCACATCAAGCCTGTTAATTTTACTGACTTCTCACTGCCTGCGGCCTTCAGGGTAGAGAAGAAAGTAAACCGGCAAACGTCAGGGAGGGGCAAGATGGAGAGAGGAACGTGTGGGCGCAGGGCAGAGGAGGGGAGATCAGGGCAGAGGAGGGGAGATCAGGGCAGAGGAGGGGAGCGCAGGGCAGAGGAGGGGAGCGCAGGGCAGGGGAGGGGAGCGCAGGGCAGAGGAGGGGAGATCAGGGCAGAGGAGGGGAGATCAGGGCAGAGGAGGGGAGATCAGGGCAGAGGAGGGGAGATCAGGGCAGAGGAGGGGAGATCAGGGCAGGGGAGGGGAGATCAGGGCAGAGGAGGGGAGATCAGGGCAGGGGAGGGGAGATCAGGGCAGAGGAGGGGAGCGCAGGGCAGGGGAGGGGAGATCAGGGCAGAGGAGGGGAGCGCAGGGCAGGGGAGGGGAGATCAGGGCAGAGGAGGGGAGCGCAGGGCAGGGGAGGGGAGATCAGGGCAGAGGAGGGGAGATCAGGGCAGGGGAGGGGAGATCAGGGCAGAGGAGGGGAGATCAGGGCAGGGGAGGGGAGCGCAGGGCAGAGGAGGGGAGATCAGGGCACGGAGGGGAGATCAGGGCAGAGGAGGGGAGATCAGGGCAGGGGAGGGGAGATCAGGGCAGCACAGGAGGCCCGAGTGCGGGTGTGAACCATTTTCCCAGCAATTTCCCTCCTAGTCTCACAACCACCAAGATTCCAACCACGCGTTAACATAGTAGGAAAAACATCGTCCTCTAAAATCACTCTTCAGGGTGCTTTTCAGAGCTGAGCCTGCCGTTAGCTAGAGGGTGGAGTCCGTGGGGTGACACGAAGCGAGCAGGCCGCTCACTCGGAGGCTACAGGAGTCACGGCTGCGCTGCCGGGGCCAGAGCTGCCAAGATTACGCAATATTTTAATTTACCAATTTGGTATTTCTGGTCCTATCATTAATTGGATTATTTGCCAGCCCAATCGTAAGAAGACTCCTTTTTGATGTCTGTAATCACTTCTACTCCTAATGAAGAGAGCTCTGAATTTAGTTTCTGGGCTCTGCTTACTGCTAATTGAATGCTTTGTTAAATTAATTTTTTTTGAACAGATAATACCTTCACAGGATTTGAAAGTAGAAAAACGGTATACATGGAAGCATCTTCTTCCCAGCCCCGCCTCCATCCGCTTAGCTCTTGCTCTCCCCTAGAGGAAATCCCCCTTCGCACACGTGCACACATGCACACTCCTCTTCCCTGCCCCCAAAGGAGGTGTGCACTGCACACATTTTTCTGGACCTTGCCTTTTCATTTAACAATATACTCTGGTGATCTTTCCATATGAATATATATAGAATTTCTGTTTAAAAATCTGTTCGGCTCTCCCCAGCGTGGACATGGCGTAATCTAACTAGTCACCCCACTGATGTACATTTAAATCATCGTTTTATTTGACTACAAACACGCTGCAACAGAGAGCTGTGTACAAATGCCACCTGCTGCACCTGTGACCAGTGGAAGCGCCACACCCATGTGCAGACGTTTCTGCAAACAGAGGATGCCAAGCTGCCCTCTGTGAGGCTTATACTGGTTTACATTCTGACCAGCAACGGATGAAGGTGCTGGTTTTCTCACAGCTTTGTCAACACGAGGCTTATTTATGAGATGTGTGGGATTTCCGCTGGTCTGAGAGATCAAAACTGGCATCTTCAGTTGTTGCTTTATTTTTTTAAAAGATCTTGTTTACTTATTTGAGAGACAGTGTGGGGGGAGGGGAGAAAAGCAGAAGGAGAGGGACAAGCAAACTCCACACTGAGCAGAGCCCGACATGGGGCTGGACCCCATGACCCTGAGATCGTGACCGGAACCACAATCAAGAGTCGGACACCGAACCCACTGAGCCACCCAGGCGCCCCTTGCACTCTTGTTTTAAATTGAACTCTCTTTCCATAAGTCAGGTTGAACGCCCTTTCATGTGTGTAAGAGCCCGTCTGCATTCCTTTTCCAGGGACCATCTACTTACATTCCTTGCACCTTATTCTAGTGGGTTACTAATTGATTTTTCAAAAAATCATTTTCTAGGACCTTTCTTTATATACTCAGGAGATCAGCCCTCTCCATGCTAGGACACAAATAATTTTTTTCCAGCTTGCTATCTGTCTTTTATTTTTTGGTATTTTCCGTCATGCACAGTTTTCATGTGTATCTACTGAAGTTTGGAAGTCTTCCATTTGGTGGCTTTTAGATTTTGGTCTTAGCTACAAAGATCATTTCTACTCCAAGACTGTTTTAAAAATTCTTTCCTATTTTTATAGTTTTATTTGTCATACTTAAATTTGTGATCTACTTGGATTTTATCTCGGTGCATATATGAGTCGTGGATCTCACTTAATTTTTTCCAGATGGCCGCCCATTTGCTACAAGACAACTTCATGGTCTACCTCAGGAATTTCAGACTTAACGGTCTGAGAACCGATCCCATTACCCTCTCTTAACGATTTGAGGATTCTAGGGAAATTCTGGTTATATGGGTTGTATTTGTCAACATTTACTGTATTAGAAATTAAAACTGAGAGATTTAAAAATACTTAATTTGTTTAAAACTTACAATAAAACCCATTCTATGTTCTATACCAATAACATTTTTTTTTAATGGAAAATTATGTTTTCTAAAATAAGAACTTTCTGTGAGACGAGTGACACCGTTGTACATGCTTGCATCTCTTTACTGTCTGGCTTCTTGGAAGCAGCTGGGTTCTCACATCTGTCTCCGCCTTTGGTACGCTGTGATGGCGACGCCAGGGAGTCTCTGGAGAACTCGGGCCTACACTCCGGCGAGGCCCTGACGAAATCTCAGGGCCTTCCACAAGTACCCAGAGCACTGAGAGAACTCCTGGTCTCCCGTCACTGTCAACCAGAGACAGCACCTCTACCCTGAATGTGTTTTTAAGTACCCCTGGTTTTGAGAGTTTCCTTTCTTGAGTGTTGCACATACCTTTGGGAGTCCTTTCTTGGGGGCGGCCCCCCAGGAAGTGCAGGAGGAGGTGCTTTCTTGGGAGGCAGCATGGTTCCACACGCCCCCTTCTTCGTCTTCCCACTGACCGGCGCCAAGGTTCATGTCGTCCCCACCACTGCCCCAGCCTTCTTGCATAGATTTGGAAGCTGGAAAGAGAGCAAACATGAACTCACCAAACTCACCTTTCCTAAAGTAAATGCTATAATATAACATCATTTAGGGGGAGGTGGGACAAAAGGGGTGTAGTGTGATCTACCTTTTTACTACTTCGTTTCCCCACGACTTAAGAATCGAATTTCTTCAACTGGTTATGGAATATATATGCAAATAGGTAGATACTTTTTTCTTGGGATCTCCAGCAATTTGTCCTCTGTGCTGTTAGACACTCCCTTAACCAGCTAGAGGTGATTCCGAAGCATGGACTTTCTAACGATAAACCCTGGGGGCTTAGGAGATGGCTGCAATGTCTGGAGGGTGTGAGATGGCCAGTAAAATGCAGAGTCCTGGGAAATATCACTGTCCTCCATGGGGTTTTTGGTTAGCACTTGACCCAAGCCTGCAGCGGTATGCAGACGCGTGCTCCTCCAATGTGACCCGCCGTGAGTCACCTGGGGACCATGAGAAACACACAGGTCTGTGCTGGGCCTGATAGTCTGTTTCTGTCAAGCTCCCAGGAGATACTCTCAGAATAATAGGATGGAGACAGCTGAGACCACAGGCAGAGAGAGCCACAAGCTGACTGAGTTTTGATTTCAGGGTATTATTTTTTCTACTTTTTGAAGATATAAGGTGATTTTGGGTACAAAAGTTACCTCAGATTTTCACTTCCTGGGTGAAGGTGAAGAAGGCCAAGATCAAGTGATAATACAGTTAGCCGGAGTTTGTAAGACTATGAAGATATGATGCTTTTTCAAGGCAGACAAGGCTACTGCCTCCAAGTTCAAATTATAAAAACAAATATACCCCACCTCAAGATGGCATGTGAATCTAAGTACCTCCTTATCCTTTAGATTTGCAACAACAAATGATAAGTACCTCCTTATAATTTAGATTTGTATGAATGGAAATAAATAACCCAGCAGAATGGTAGATATACAGAACACACGATCCAGTGTTAGCAAAGTAACAGATAGGAAACTAATGCAAAACGCAACAGCAAAAATATAAAATGAATAGTTGCATTTTAAGATCTAAGACATTGGATGCTGTCCAAAGAAAATATCAAGCTTTTGCAGCCACGTGTACAATTGATCTTATTTTTAGAGTTAAATCGCAATCTGAGGTTCACAATAATGTCCTATGCATCACGCTGCCAAATTCCCCTACGTCACAGATTTCCACTCGGCAAATGCGATGTGGACACCTGTGAGAACGAACGTTTCGCAGGTGTACTTATTAAACTTCCAGAGAATGGGAGGACAATGCAACCCGATGTTTGTTTCCTTTTCCTCAAAAAAAAGAAAGAGAGAGAGAGAGAGAAGGAAAAAAAGAGAAGAGAAGAGAAGAGAAAAGAAAAGGAGAGAAGAGAAGAAAAAGCGTCAGCCCGGAGCACCCAAAGCAGAACTGTGCTCACAGACACAAGCCAGGCAGCAAGGGCCGACCGCCGTGATGTCCCGTAGGTCTCAGGAGGGGACCCGGGCGTGCCTTCCTTCGTCCAGCCGCTCAGGGAAGCAGCGAGCGGGGTGCAGGCACGAGGACACCGCCGCGGAGCAGGTGCTAGTCCCGGGAGCCGGCACACCCACGGTGCAGTCTGGGTGCTGGTAACTAATTTTTTTTTTTTGAAAGGAGAGCATGGGCTTCTGTTACGAGCTCCTCTGGGTCCATGTACCAGACGCAGCAAATATGTTAAAGCACAAATGAGGAAACTGTCCCAAACCTTGAATTCTTAAGATTCAACAGCAAGTATCCCTCTCGAGAAAACAGCCTGACCCACTCGTCAAGCGCCGAGCCGGGCTCACCTGGTTTGCACAGGGCTGGGGCAGCGGCGGGAGCGCTGGCTCTCCCGAACGTCACCGGCGGCTCCGCGGGCTGGTCCCCCCATCCGCTGCCGCTGCTGGGCGGCTTGCCCCACGCTGCGGTGCCGTTGTCAACCAGGGCGGAGGGGGAGGACGGCTCTCCCCAGGAGCTCTCGGCCTTGGAGTGGACGTTAGGCATCTCTCCCCAGCCTGCTGAGACTGAAATGGGCACCGACCGAGAGAGAACACAGTCAGAGTGAAACACGGGGGACGTAGGAATGGTCGTTTCAAGTTCAAAATAATTTAGAGATGATCTTTAGGATGGCTTCAGGGGAAAGTAGAAAGGAGGCAGTATCATGACTCGATTTTTTTAGCTTATAAATTCCCAGTGTTTTCACTCCTGACCAATACCCACTTAAAACCGAGCGCCCCTTAAACATGGAAGACTATTGAACTCACAGTATCTGCAAGGTAAGAGGGTTTAAAAACAGAGTTTAAAACTTGGATTTAAGAAGTAGCTTTTACACTTCTAGTATTACACGTAATCTAGAAGAAATTTTACATTACATTATTCTCTTATAAGAAAAATTTATAAGTTGGAAATACATACTGAAAATCATTCTAGCTTATCTTTGACCGACCATCAGAGACACAGATCTAGGCAAAGACACGAGAAGACAGCAGATGAAACATGTACAGGAAAGGAGTGGCAGGAAACCCAGGTGGTTCTCAGGCAAGCTGAGAGGGAGCAGAGGGAGGCACCTGTCTTCAAGGGTGGGAAGAGACTAGAGGATCAGGCAGGTGGACCGCAAGTGTCCTGGAAACACTTCCTTCCCTCATCTGCCCAGTGCTGTGGCTGAATATCCTGATCCTGGGGCTGGCACCTGACAAGGGTGTGCAGTGGAGTCCAGAAGGTCATGGCACTGCTCTTGACATGCACAGGAGAGGCCAAAGGGGCCAGGAAACAAGAAGCGTCTGGCTTTAAGGGACAAAATTAAAACTGGAAGATCAACATAGCTGACAAAAAATATGGATGTTTTAGGAAGATGAAATAATTTAGGTGTTGCTAAAGATCGATCAGCTGTAAAAATACTGATTTATTGTAGGTAATTAAATAACACACTCACTTAAAGTTTGTCATCCTTATCTTTCCATCTTTTTGAAATGCAGTACAAAAAAGAATTTAAATAAGTCAAAACTAAGAATAAATATTAAGACTATGGTGGGCGCCTGGGTGGCTCAGTGGGGGTTAAATATTAAGACTATGGTAATATAATTTATTCTTATAACTTTTGTATGACTATAATTCATATGTAATATACACATATGATTTATAATAAAGAGTTTTCTGTTCCTGTCAAAGCAATGGAGATGTCTACAGAGTATAAAATGATCTGCAAGCAGCATGTTTCAAAATTTTACAAATGGAAGAACAACGGCTTACCCCCAAATCAAGAGAACAGTATTTCCTTGTTTCCCATCCCCGCCTCCCCGTGGTAAAACGAGAAAGGAATTTATTTCAGTGATGCCAATACCAGGAAGGCAGCAGACTAGGGTCTCAAAGACTATCTCCCTGACAACATTTCCATTTTAAGTGGATCTCTGGCAAGAATATAATTTACCGATAATGCTGAACACACACACATCTGAACACGTGCACCATGGGATACTCGAAAGGCCCTAGAAGAAGAGATGCTACAACCTTGAGGCCTAACAGCTAACTCTGGTTCAAAGCAGATACTTCCAGCAGATAGAAAATAATTGTAAATACATACTATCAAAATAATCTCCATCGTTTAATGTTTATTGCTTAGTTGTTTAACATTATTGTTTAATGTTTGCGTAAGCTTTTTGTTAACTTCATACAGGTTCTTCTACAGATAGGCTTAATGAGGCAGAAAAAAAGTTCTATCTTACATTTAAAACCGTCTATCAACATTTTTTAAATGGCCCTTCAAATACTACTGCTTTTGACAACATGTTTCTGTGGCCCGGGGCTTGTCTCCCTTCTCCAACTGAACAAATACAGTATTAGGACTAAAACAACAATAACAATGAAATGCCACTTGAATGTGTACTTTTCATTCAATTGTAAATACACTATCTCTCAGAACAGAGAAAACAAAGGACCTGTGTGGCAGACACCCCAAAGATCAGTATAAAAATGAACACAAAGTGGTTCTAAGGCCAGGAAATGAACTGCCGTCAAGAGGCTCCACCTGACCAATGGTCCCGCTCTTAAACACTCTGGACGGTCAAGTCCGTGGATGGAGTTTCCTTTTGTGAAATAAGAAATCGGTACCAGCCTGTCCCATGGATGCTACCTGTATAGTTTCAGAGGTGTGACCGGCAGTCCTTGCTGGGAAGAAAGGTTGGTCAGACAATGGCCAATCGTAACGGAGTGCAGGAAAGAGAAAAGCCCGACCCCCGCATCGACGAGCCCTCTGAGCGCCGCTGTGCGCTTGCCATTTTACACACTGACTGACGGGATTCTGTTCACAACAGTGGCCTTTATGCCCAATGTACACCTATTACCATACTTGGTTGGCTACTGGCTTACGGAGGGACAGAGAACTGGGAGCTGCAGCAGTAATGACTTTTTCACATTCGAAATCACGAGGTACTGATCTAGTGAGGAGTTTTTCTCAGATGGTCACGTATCCCACTCTTCGGAATGCCTCGTTTCATGAGCATTGATTTGAAGCGTCTCTTCCAAACTCGGGACTCCACAGGAGGGCTACAGATAAGGTCCTTTTTCAAAAGCAGGCCCTGTGGCCTCGAGCTACACAGCAACTGCTCCGAAGAGTTGCTTCTGCCTGTCTTACGGGCTCATCACAGAGGGTCGGTATTAGAAAGAAAATGTTTTTCTAGTTTTTATTTGAGTGCACTAATAGAGATTTTAAACGTACTCTTTTTTATTGATATATGGGGGAGCCAAACTGTATTTTTAATGGTTTTACTTATTCATTTTTAACTGAAGGTTTTGCCTATAGCAAAACCCCCGCGCGTATCCGCAGGACACACACTGACAACCGCCTCTGCCCACCTCTCCCGCAGGACACGGACGGTGCCCTGGTTCTCTTTCTACTCCAGCCCCACTTACCAAGTCCCCCAAAACACAGGAAAGTAAAAACACTCTAACCAAACACCCCACCCCACCCCCAACCCTATATCCATAAGAAGCAGGCTGCTCAGAGGACCCCCCTCAGGAACTACTGTGCGCCGCTCACAACAGGATTACTTTGGCCGCAGAGGTCTGGGGGATCTGGTTCTGAAGTCGCCGGGTAAGAACAGTCGAGCTCTCGGCAGCGTTCTGCTGGCTCACTGTCCGCAGGTGACTCCATTTTTTGGTATCATTTTTATACCCAAGAGTGACAGAGGAGCAAGAGGCTGCCGGGACCTTATGTCTTGCAGGAAGGCCAGTGTTCTCCAGCTTCTGCTCCTAAGGAGACTTGGAGAAACATCACACGTGTTTTACCAACCTAGGGAGAGGATTCCTAAATCCAATTTCTTCCGATTTTTTAGTTATCAGATGGGTGGTATACCTTTTCCGTGATTAACTCACACAATCTCTGCCTTTGGTTATAATATCTGTGCCAGAAAACTAAGTGATAAAGCAAACACAGTATCAGTGGACTAAGCACCCAGATGCAGAGTGAAGTTTGCCTCTGGCTGGAGCCTTCTCTAACGTGCACGGGGCAACCACTGTGAGCACCCGGCACTGCTACCGGGCCCAGTGAAGGCGGGACATGCCTGAGAAGTGGGGGAAAAGAGGCAGTAAAATGGACAAAACAGTATTCTGGAGTAAGGTCAACAATAGCAGTGCAGTCCCAGTTACCTGACTGGCCTCTGGTAGTGATGCTCTCACTCATGGTCTTCGCCGGAAGACACAACCCCAGGCAGGGCTTTATTTTTACGACCGCACTACGCAGCTCAGATCTCGTCTCTAATGGCCTTCCTACGTGGCTCTAAATCACCTGTACGTGTAGTGATGGCTACTCTGACCCCTCGGTCACATTCAAAGTATCTGTCTCACTGTCTCAGCGGAGCCTGACAGAGTTCACTGTGTGGTTCTCTCAATCTCACTGTTAGATTCAGAGCCTACAGGGAGAATCTGTTTTTCATCAAAAGTTGTATTATTTAATACTTAGTGCTCTCCTGTGTCTGCAAACTCATTCTTCAGTGTCAGGATATTTATTTCTAAGTGTACTCCTCAGGCTGGTGAATATTTTTAGGATCCACTTTCATTCTCTTAGAAACAGAAGGAAATGCTGTGCTTGGCCTTCTTTAGGCCACGCCTCCAGTAACCATCAAAATAACACGCTGGTTCTCCAAAGCTTGCTGGCTCCTTGCCACACTTGGGCACAAGTCAGCGGGTCCTGCGTGTCTGGCCCACATTCCCATGAAGTCACCGGGGCAATGTCAAGGAGCAGGTACTGTCATGCCATCGAACCGACCGACACGCCATGCTAAGAAGAGCCTCCTGAGCCCTCCCTCTCAGGCAGCTTGCCATCTCTGACCAAAAGACAGGCACAGGGACATTTTTCCAGATTACTGTGTCCCATCTCCTGAATGGGTCTGAGGCAGGTCCAAATAACCCAGCTTATGAAACTACACTGCATTTCCTAAATTGCTACCAGTTTGCCTCAGGCTTATCTGAAAATGAACTGATATCAGTGTAACGAGAATGGGACAGAATGACTGTCCTATAGCATTCACTTCTCTAAAACCAGACACACACACACACACACAAATGTTAAGTGAGGAATCATGTTTTGTAAGACAGAGATCAATACTCTTAGAGAGGAGTTCTGTTTTTTGTTTGTTTGAAGTAGGTTCCATGCCCAGCACGGAGCCCCAAGCGGGGCCTAAACTCATGACCCTGAGATCAAGACCCTTGCTGAGAACAAGAGTCGGATGCTTAACCAGCTGAACCACTCAGGTGCCCCACAGGCCAGTGGTGATGATCAACAATTTAACACCTGAACTCGGACAAAGGTGCAAATTTGTGTGAAGCCAGCAAGACCAAACAGCAAAATCACAGAACAGCTGTAAAAGAGCGACTTCACCAAGAGCAGGAACTTCATCAACTAGTCGGGTGCGTGGCTTTGCTGGGAGCGCAGAAGCCCAGCAGACTGATGAAACCCACTCGGGGCAAGTCTTCAGGCCCCGAGGAGCTGACCCACAGCCCCGCGGCTGCTGTGACTGCTGCTGCCGTCACGGATCGGGCTGCCCAGGTGCGCCCCCACCCCCCGAGGAGGACCACGAGCTGACATTTGCACTGCCGAACGGGGAGCGCCGAAAGGAACCGGAGTGCCGCCATCGCTAGGACGGAGCTGGCGGGATGGCCTAACTGCTCCTTCGTCAGCTCAAACAACGGCTCGGTCTGCCAGGCTGGGAAAGTGCCAGGCTTCTATCACCTGCAGCCCCCGAGGGCCGGCAGCTTTGTTCTCACTGCACAGGGTGCCGGCTTCAGGCCTGGGGCGTGAACACCGCAGGTGACCTGGGGCAGGAAGCGCGCTCGGCGCGGCGGCTCGGTGTCCCGGAGGGACAGGACGACCGCTCTAAGGGGAGCCCCGGGGCAGCGACCCCATCGTCACGGCACCATCCGCTCAACTCGGCAGTCTCTGCACGTGGGCTGACTCCACAGAAAACACCTGTCTCACTTTTTTGGTCTCTGTTCGGTAGTAAAAGCCAGTTCCCAGCACCTTCCACACTAGGGCTCCAAGCACGAAGATCGCACAAGGGCGCGAGGCCCGGGGGCTGGAGGGGAGGCAAGGAAAAGTTGCCATGGTTGGATGGACCACGTTTCCCTTCTTTTCCGCCCAGTGATAAGATGTGTAATTTGTGAAAAAAATCATCTACAAATATTTTTCATATAAAAGGGAATGATTTTGGCTCTTCTAACTAAGTAAGAATGGCTCTATCCAGGGCAAAGCTCACATTCTTTGTCCACTAAAAACCGGTACGAGTGGATTCTAAGAGCAACATTATCAAAGAGGGAAAAAAATCACTAACGCGAAGCGGCTCCAACCTCTGTGGGGCCTTACAGCTGTGAGACGGCAGGACGGCAGCAGGCGAGGTGTCTGTCACACTTCTGAGACCTCACCGCGTGTGCCCCCTCGGGGAGCCACTTGACCTCTGGAAGCGGAGGCCGAGGGGCGTAAGGGTTACACGACAGGATGTGTCAAGATACGCCGCGTGTGGTCACCAAGCACTGTCAGGCCACATTCATCACCAGGACCCCAGTGCACGAGGGCACGTTTTGGCTGGAACTTTTCCAGAAGACTGTGAGCTGCGCAACGGGCTCCAACCGTGAGCGGTGACGAACAGCCCTGGGGGCGAGGATTTCCAGAAGACAGTCTTGAGTAGGTGGGACATGACGGCTATTTTTACCCATCGATCCTCCTCGGAATGCTCTGTGCATACCTTTACTGCAATGCTGATCAAACCACTAAGTTCTACATTACCACGTCTCAGTGTCCGTTTCCCTTCGTTTTTGGCATTTATTACCTTTCTTCCTTCTCGCTTCCCCTCCTTCCCTCAAGCACTTTATAAAATTTTCGAGTGCTTAGAAACGTTAGTCACGTCTTAGTAGAAAAACAGGAGTCACAAATTCCAATACCCGGGGAGCCAGCCAGGTAATGCACTCAGGCCCCTGTGAAAAGAGCAAGAACACAAGCCTGATGACCCGCAGCTGCTGCGTGACCCGCAGCGGGGAGCCATGCCAGGAGGCAGTGGGCAGCGTGGCAAACTAGAAAGCACAGACCTCACTTAAATTCAGCCACTCCAGCTGACTGCTGCCATCCGAATCCGACGTGTCAGACCTCACTGGTTTCTAAAAGAAGCCAGGAATCTGGAATTTCTATAAAACACTTTCATTAAAAATGCTGATTCACATGAAAAATATGGGCCAACAGGGCCCATTTGTGGGATGTGGTGCAGTCCATGGACCACCGGGTTTCTGACCTTTGTTTAGGGACAGAGAGGTGCATGGGGAGGCTACAAGAGTCTTGAGCTCCATAAAGGATTCCCAACGTGGTGGCTCAGAGAGGTAAAAGTGAATTAACTGCCAAGGAATCTAAGGAGGCTGGAGGGGTCACGTCCAGCGGGCAGACCGGGGAGGCTCTGGAGGGCAGTGGTATTTGAACCAAACTCAGAAGTGGGGACAGCCCTCCTCTTGCTCTAGCTGCTCAGTGCTCGCAGTGAAGACCAGAGAGCTGCCCTACCCAAGATGAGCATCTCTGTGCGGATGCCCCTGCCCGGCTTCCTTCTCTGCAGCACCCTCACCACCAGACACACGGCATACATGCCTGCTAACCCACGAAGCTTGACCCCCCTTGCTGGATTCTACCCCCACCAGAATAGGGGTTCTGCCTCCTCTGTTCCCTGCTGTCCCCCAAACCGGAGTGCCACTTGGCACATCCTGGCTCCTAATAAACACATGCCTGAAAAATGAATGCAACCGTGACATGTGCATCCTGAACAGTGTCCAGCAGCCCTTCAGGGGACCCCGGGTAAGCCCTCTGCTCAGCCCTCTGCTCCATTTCGTACGTGGCTAATGTAAACCTCACCTCTGCTCGCACCGATGCTCCTACCCTCCCCCTCTGTACTCAAGACTGGGATCCTTGATACTCGGAGAAAAAGAACCCCAGCAGGTACCTGTCAACCTCTGGCCACCGACACCCTGGCCTCCTCTACAAATTGGGGGAAGTGCTCCTCTCCTCTCAGCTAGATGTAGGGATCCCTTCCCTTTGCAGACATTCTCCCTCTATTGGCTCCTTTCTGGCATTTCTTTTAAAGACTTTATTTATTTTGAGAGAGAGAGAGAGAGAGAGAACAAGCACACATGGATGGAAGTGGGGGGAGGGCAGAAAGAATCCCAAGGAGACCTCACACTGAGCAGGGAGCCCAATGTAGGGCTCGATCTCACGACCCTGAGATCACGGCCTGAGCTGAAACCAACAGTCAGATGCTCAACTGACTGAGCCCCCCAGGTACCCCTCCAGCAGTCCTGAAACAGGCTCCCTATTCCACTGTCTTAAACGAAGTCTCTACTCCTGATCTTGCCTCTACTCCCCGCTGCTCTCCTACAGCTGTGCCTCCAGCCCAAGCTCTGGCTGGGGCTGCTCTCTATAGCCACCTCTGTTCCACCTTCACGGGACAGGTCCCCCCTGCTGTGCTCCTGGGGGAGTCAGTGAGTGAGTAACCTGCTCACGGGTCCACTCTCCCCAGCTCTGAACCCTCTCTGCTCACCCTTCTTTGCTTCCGCGCCATTTCCAAGCCTTGCTGCTACCTCTGTCTCCACGGCCCACCACCGTCCCAATACAGGGCCACCATCACCGTCAAGACACTGGCTGAGCCTGAATCCGCCTCTCCAGCTTTGCTTCTCACTGACCCATTCTTAATTTTATGGTTGGAATGATTCCACAATCAGTCTGATCATTTGATTTGTTTAAAACTCCTCACTGGGGGCGCCTTTGTGGCTCAGTCGGTTAAGAGTCTGACTCTTGGTTTCAGCTCAGGTCATGATCTTAGGGTCATGGGATCAAGCCCTGTGTCAGGCTCTGTGCTCCGTGCAGAGTCTGCTTAGACTCTCTATCCCTCTCCCTTCGCCCCTCCCCCCACTGCTCATGGTTGCTCTCTTTCTTGAATCAATCAATCAATCTTAAAAAACAAAAAACCCAAACCACAAAAACTTCTCACTGGCCTCTCAGTCCTCTGAATACAATCCAGCTTTTTCAAAGACCTAAAAGGCCTTGCCCAATCTCTAGCTTCTCTCTGCAAGGCCCTCCTGTCACCCTAACACTTACCCCAACCACTCATCTCCTTCTGAACTTTTTTGTCCAGGTACTTGTCTTTCTGTCCACATGGAGGTTTAAAGAGGGCAGAGCTCCTGTCCTCCACACTCTTGTATCCTGAGCCTCTGTGTGCTATGCCTGGCACACAACAGTGTTCAGTGATTTATTTCGAATGAGTGTATGCCAAATAAAAGGATGAAGGTACCAGTTCCAGAAGCATTAATGTAGACAGGTACAGGGGCCCTGGAGCTACTTACTAAACCCTCCTGACCACGGGGCTGTGCTGTCTACAGCCATACCACCCTGAACGCACCCGATCTCGTCTGATCTCGGAAGCTAAGCAGGGTCGGGCCTGGTTAGTACTTGGATGGGGGCTGTGCTGGCTGATCAGAAATCCTGGGATTGAGGAGCTTGGGAGGTAGGAGCCTGGGGAATGGAAACAGCCAGCCTCCGCTGGGTTTCCGACAGAGCTCCGGTACCAGGCAGTGGGGGCGCTCCGATCGTTTTTTATTCATACCTGTTTGAATGATGTTTGACAGTCAGCATGATTATTTTTAACCCACATCTCAGCCCGTGACAGAGGCAACAAGCACTCAAGCACCCGTTCCACGGCCTTATATGAGCCTTCCCATGTTACAGAGGCCCACAGCTAAAACACGTCACTTGCCAGATTCCCTTGTAGGGCGGATTTTGGATGCAAATTCGGTTCTATACATAAGGTGACTGAGTGATCTTGGAGAAAGGACTCTATCCTTAGAGCATGTTAATGAAAATTTAGGGATGGTAGAAAACTGGAAGGAATAACTAATATGCTGATTACAGAACCAGGGTTCAGAAAGATTTCAACATGGACTGGAATGCAAAACTTTACCAGGGCCCAAGATCTACACTTGGGACCAAGTGACCAAGTGCACACGAATAGTCTTGAGTGAGAAAGCGCTTCATAGTTGTCTTAATGGAAAGAAAAACTTCAGATTCTAAACTGAATTTAGGACCAACAGTGTGATGTGGCTCAAAAGAGCTAAGTGAAACTCAGAATTTATCACCAGGAGTAGGATTTTTAGGAGTGAGAGAACTTACACTTACAGTCCCAACTAATTCTGCACTTGTTAAAACCATACTCATAAACCAGTGACATCGGGTCTGGGCTCAAAGACCCTCACAAGCTGCAGCTTTTCCAGATGACAACAGAAAGGATTTAAAACCAGGACAATTTGGAACAGCAGCAAGGAGCCAGGAGTATTTCCTGGAGAGTGGGCAGATGGGACACAATGACTATGGGCCGCTGTCGCAAACTCTGCAATACAGGACAAGCAGCTTAGCCTTGCTTTACAGAGTCCCAGAGGACAACACTACGTGAGCAATTAGACACTGGAGGGATGCTGACGGAGGCTCGGTCTAAAGAGACATGACAGCCAGAGTGCCCAGGGAAGAAGGGCACTGGGCAGGAGGTGGTCTCCCTGGTCCTGGTGGGCCTCGATGTGGTGGCCTCTAGCTGTGTGGGGACAATGCAGACAGGGGAGGAAGGTCCTAAGTGTGATGCCCTCACTTGGACCGGATTCTCCTTCTGGTCCTTCCGCACCTGGGGGCTCTACAACTTGGTGAGCCCAGTTCTCGCCTAGAGCACTGCGAGACCACTGTGCCAAGAGCCGATTCCCAGTGAGATAGTGGGGCTGCTGTCAGCTCCTGCTACACAGCCCAGCGGGGCGCGCCACATGTGTATTTCGTCGCAATTCGTGACCCCTGCGGGAAGATTCTGGTCTGGTCTAGGAAGACGCTCTTCTGCCACAGTGTCCAGCAGACTGACTGCCTTGCACAAAGCAGGAACTCAAAACCCAAGTTTGAGTCTCATTTCAGGGTTTTCTTGCAGCTGGAATCACAACACGGCTCATACAGTGTAATGCCACTCACGCTACACGAACGACTCCATTTCCGCGCCAACCACGCGTGAGGAAGGCCCGTGGAGCTCTGAAGCTACCCGTGCGCGGGCTGCCCCGCAGGCCAGTGACACCAGAGACCCTGGGGATCGGCCCCCCAGCCCCGCAGCGCCCGAGCACTTCTAACCAAGGCCGGGCACGAGGACCAGAAGGAAAGGAAGACTTTTCTTGAGTAAACACCAGCTAACACGACAGTCCCCAGTCTTCCCTGAAGAGGATCTATTTCTTCTCTACTCTCCTTAACGCTGAAAGTGCCGAAAACCTTTCCTTCCTGGGCAGAAAGCTATCGGAGAACCCTACTTGCTTTATTCTCTTGGGACACTACTTGAGTACAACGCCACAATTGGCGAAGGGCACTTAAGTTAGTGTCTTTTGCTGTATGAAAACACCACCGGAGTGCGTTTACATATGTAATGAGAAGAAATGATTTTTTTTCACCTTCTAAAGTGACCTCAAGCGCCCCCCATACCTGGACCGAGCAGCGGCGACCGACTCAGCTGGGCGCTGGCCTGGTGCGGCGGTGGCGTCTCGACCGCGTCCGCGCTGCTGCTCGTGGTGGCGGTGGCGGTGGTGGCGGCGGCCGTGGCACTGCTCTGCAGGCCTGGGTTGTTTCTATCCCACATGTTTACAGTTTTATTGTTGTAGTTGCTTGGGTCACCCCAAGCTGAGGTACCATCATCAATTTCCATTTTGCGTCGAATGGATGGTGGAGAAGGTTCCTCCCAGCCTGTGGCCTCACTGCTGTCCTTCTGTTTGACAGGGACTGGCCCCCCGATCCACCCGGTTCCTGTCTGTTTAACGGAAGCGGCTCCTCCCCAGTTACTCACATTGCTGTCTTGGGGTTTGCCCGCCCAGTTCTGTTGGGGGCCAGGTTTTAAAGACTCTCCCCAGTTTGTCCCTGGATTCACCTTTGCATTTGTGCCATTACCCCAGCCACTGGTCCCAGACCTGGTAGTATCATTCCAACCAGACCCTGACCGATTACTGTCAGCATCCCATCCAGAGCCATTTTTTTTCCCATCCCCCAAGTGTCCGAGGACAGAAGACGAATCTGTCCAATCTCCCCCTCCTGCACTCCAGGCTGGATTAGGTTTTTGTCCGTCTCCCCAGTTCTGAGATTTGGGTTTCTGAGGCTCCCCCCAGGTGGGCGACTTGTCCTCCTGATTTACGGTCCCACTCCAAGCATGGCCACTCTTGGCGGCAGAAGCAGCATTATTAACAGCAGTAGAGCTTATCGAGTCCCCCCAAACCCCTGGGCCATTTGGCGCTTTGTTGCTGCTGTCCCCCCAGCCTGTGTTTGCTGGCCCAGCAGCCGGCGGTGCGCTGGCCCACCCGGACACTGAAGAGGTATTTGTACTGTTCACGATGGACCCATCACTCTTCCCCCCTGAGTTTGAAGGCTGAGTAGCGGCGCAGCCCCAGGCCTCTGTCCCATTGTCATTTTTTCTTTCAGACCTAGGGGACTCTTCAAATTCCCAGGCAGTGTTTTGCTTTACCGGAGTCTGTCCCCAACCAGTATTAGACAGAACTCTTGGGTCAAGATCGTTCCTCGGCAATTGGATGTGCCCTTGGTCTATCGCCCCTTTATCTCGCCTTCGGCCTTCTGCTCCTTCCCTCCCAGAGCTTCCTTCACTGTGACTGCCAGAACCATCGCTACTTCCTTCACTTGCTGTCGTTCCCGAAGAGGCGGCTTTGGCCCAAGAGTTCACGTGTTCGCTGCCAGGCTGCACGGCAGGATTCTGGCCGCTCACGCTCGGACTGTCCCACCCTGTTGATCCTTTCCCATTGACGTCACTGTTGGAATGCTGGTTTGGGGGCTTGCCCCATTCCCCATTAACACCGTTAGAGGTGCTCCGGCTGGGGTGGCCCCAAGCCCCCGAATGGACATGACTAACGTTGCTGTTGTTGCTGCTGCCCCGGCCCCAGGCGAGGAGTCCAGGACCAGCAGGAGGGCCGGAGTCCCAGGCGCTTCCTCCACTTCCTTCCTTCTGCACAGCACTGCTGGATCCATTTTGTTTAGCACTCAATGCTGAGTTCACAGTGTCTCCACTCCCCTGACTGAACCCAGAATTGCTACTTCCTGTGGCAGGGTTACCTGGGGACAGTCCCCACACAGAACTGCTGATTCCTTCACCACCACTCCCACTGACTTGAGAAACTGATGATCCATTAGCACCAGGAAGGCCTTGCAGGTGGGGCGGGATGATGGCCCCCATCCCAACAGCCATGCCCCAGTTTGGCAGTCCGTTTGTCTGCATTGCATTGACAGGGTTTGGTGAAGAGTTCACGGGGTTAGTGTTATTTGGTCCATCAGTGTTAAGGTTCTGAGGTTGTACGCTGAAAGACACATTCTGAGAAGTGGACGTTTGTGGTTCTGTGCTCTCTTGCGGCAGCAAGTTTCCCCAAGCACCTAAAGTGCCTGTTGGGTTCCCGTTCTGGTTGCCCGTATTTTGACCTATGGCACTGACTGGACTGCAAATACTGGAAGGGTTGCCTGTCGCCACAGTTCCTTCGTGTCCAAGTACAGGCCAGGCAGCTGGGTTGGCATTAGGGTTAAGGTTAAGATTAATGCCAGCGTTGGAGTTGGAAGCACCCCAGCAATTCTGACTTCTCCCATCTCCGATCATGTTGTCCATTTTTCCATCCCCGCCACTGAGAGAGCAGTGAGCTGGGCCGGAGCTGGAGCCTGTGGCTACGCCCCACACTCTGGCTCCATTTCCATTACCGTTGGCGCCCCCTGCTCCAAGGGCACTCTGATTAGAAGGGCTTTGGACGAGTGCACCGTTGGTGCCATTATTGCCATTTGTCTTCTTGGTATGTCCAGTGAAGGTGCCCTGGGCACTCCCCGTAGCCATGCTACTGTTCTCTGAGCCACAGTTGGAGGCAGAGTCAGTGTCTGTAGTACATTCTGAGGCAGATTCAGTCTCTGCTCCTGTGATGGAAGGCCACGCCTCCTTGTCAGTCCTGTCTCTTATCACTTTGTCCCAGCTGCTGCTGGCTTCACCTCTGTACGGGGGCTGCTGTCCCCAGTGGGAACTTTCATAGTGATCTGCCAATCCACCGTGACTGAGATCTGAAAAACACGAAACACATTCAGAATTAGACCTTCCTCCCATCTGTCAGTGAATCCACTGTGAACTAGTCTTTGGGAAGCTTCTTATTCCCAGTTTCAACGCTGAATGACAAATGCGAAAAAATGACTTAGGAAAAAAGCTACCTGTCTTCATAGTAAGTTCCCGTTTAAAAAAGAGCTCATGTTTCTAAGACGGTATTAATCCTTACCACCCCCCATATCACTATCCCTCCTGCGGAGACTCACGGTGCACGTGAGCACGTGAGCGTCTCTGAAAACCATTTTCGGGAAAGGAAGCTGCGTGGCGGGATCGCAGCAGGCGGGACACTGGTGTGCCCACGCCGCACCTGAACACCCCCGGACTGCAGTGACCCCACATGCACGGGGTTCTGCAATACAGTCCGCACTTCTCTTCCAGACCTCCAACTGGAGCTACGGCACAGGACAGAGGCTACGCAGCTCGCTTAGTAGAAAACAACTTTAAAGACAGTGCAGAACCCTATAACAGAAGCAAGAGCTGCGGATGTGGGAGAGAGAGGGAGAGAGAGAGAAGAGAGAAGGAGAGAGAGAAGAGGCATTAGAAAATGCTATCTGATGTTATCGAGAGTACGGAGGGTTAAAACAGTTCATTACATTTCTATTACTTAACCGTTATCACCAGCAATTACGGCTTGCCATTATTAAACACAACTAAGAACTCTCTGAGGACTTTCTCCCCTTGCTCTCCAACTCCTTGAATCACAGTCTGCACTGGAGACCCCAGAATAACGTGAGGTGCTATCTTCCATTCCAGTATTCATTTTGTTTCACCCTTATCCTTTTAAAGAACCCAGTATTTGCCATCTGCATTTTATTTCCTAGGATTTCTAGTTATTTGACTATTTGTAACACTGCAATCCAAGTTATACCCCAGTGAGTTTTCCAGCAGGCTCTATCTGAAGTATGGATCACTCAAAACTAAATAAAATATAAATTAATTTAACCTATGCATACAATAAACACACAGCTTAGAAATCCTTGATGGTTTCTTCAAACAGTATGATGTACAGATAACTGCAATAAAATATTTCTTCTCTTTTAGAACCTTTTCTTCATTATGTTTTCTTCACACTTTTAACAGGAAAAATTCTACTCCCGGGAAGTAAAACTGGGTTTCCCATAGGAAACCTCTTTTAAAGTTTAATAGAGCTAAAAGAAAAACAGGGAAGTGTGTAAAGAATGATCACCATTGCTACAAAGAACATTCTAGAGACAACTTTAACCTTAAAAAAAAAAAAAGGTTTTGTTGTCTGATTTAAAAGGGATGTANTCTCTTTTAGAACCTTTTCTTCATTATGTTTTCTTCACACTTTTAACAGGAAAAATTCTACTCCCGGGAAGTAAAACTGGGTTTCCCATAGGAAACCTCTTTTAAAGTTTAATAGAGCTAAAAGAAAAACAGGGAAGTGTGTAAAGAATGATCACCATTGCTACAAAGAACATTCTAGAGACAACTTTAACCTTAAAAAAAAAAAAGGTTTTGTTGTCTGATTTAAAAGGGATGTAATAAATTCAGAATTTTGCTCTAGGTGTAAAGCAAAGGAAACCACCAATAAGACAAAAAGCCAAGCTACCAAATGAGAGAAAATATTTCCAAATGACATATCTGACAAGGGGTTAAAATATTCAAAATATATGCAGAACTGGTACAACTCAACACCAAGAAACCCAAATAATCTGATTAAAAATGTGCAGAGAAGGAGTGCCTGGGTGGCTCAGTCAATTAAGCACTGACTCTTGGTTTCAGCTCAGGTCATGATCCCACTGGTTTTGCATGTGCTACAAAAACTAGCTTTTGTAATAACTAATTTATTTATTTATAAAATTTTTAAAAATATTTTATTTATTTATTTGACAGAGAGAGAGAGAGAGATCACAAGTAGGCTGAGAGGCAGGCAGAGAGAGAGGAGGAAGCAGGCTCCTTGCCAAGCAGGGAGCCCGATGTGGGGCTCGATCCCAGTACCCTGAGATCATGACCTGAGCCGAAGGCAGAGGCTTTAACCCACCGAGCCACCCAGGCGCTCTGCAATAACTAATTTAAAGAGATAAATGAGCCACTCATCATTTAAGGCAGAAAATAAGACCAAGTTAAAAAACCAGAGATTATTGCTCATTACCAGCAAATCTCCCAGAGTTACTCTCCCATCACTCTCGATTCCCTCGGAGACAGGACATACCAGAACCGGACAGTACTCACTGCAACCCACACCCAGACGGCAGGAGGTCACCAACCTGGCTTACCAATGCCTTCCTGGTGTACCTTTTGAATACATATTATTATTTTTTCTATTCCATAATAGGTCACAATGCAAAAGAATCAGCTCTCTCTTAATGGTCTAGAGGGTTTGTGTGGAATGCCTTTTGTCTACTGCTCAGCCCTCAATCTGCCGGACTCATAGTCAGTTATGTGTCAGGTCTGAAAAATCTATTTGCATCCTTGGATACGAAGGATAGCGTCACAAGCCAGTGGAGAGAGGAAGGACCAGCTAATAAATGCTGCTGGGACGCATGGCTAGCCATATGGAAAAAATAAGATCCCTGCCTATCATACAGAAAAATCAGCTTCTAGATGGATTAAAGACCTAGTTACAAAAAGCAAAACTTTTCTTCAGCTCAATAAGGAAATACAGGAGGCCATCTCTATGACCTGGGACACTTATCTTCCTAAAGAGTTGATAAATTTGACTCTGTTAATATTAAAAACAACTGTATGACAGCAGATACCATATAAAGGAAGCGAAACACAAACAAAAACAAGCCACAGACAGAAGAAGAGAGAACAAAGAATGAAGAATCCCTAAAACTCAGTAAGAAAAAGACCAAAAACTCAACAAAGGCAGGAAAATGACAGGAAGAGGCAATCCAGAGAAGAGGCCCTTGACAGCTGCTAATTTGTGAATAAACGATCTCATCAGTAATCGAGAAATGCACTTGAACACCGCGAGATGTCATTTCACACGGAAACATGAGGACTGGGATTCCTTTCCAGGAAGACAAAAGTATGACTGAGCAACATCTGTATCATTTCTAAAACAGAGATCTGAAGCAAATACAGCAAAAGATTATGTTACATCTGTACTGTGGATGCAGTTATATTATTTTTTGTATATTTTCTTCTATTTTAAAAATGTATCAAAAAATTGAAAAAATTAAATGCTTAATTATGATATCAAATGAAGTGACATAAACGGAATCCCAAAAGGGGCCCAAACTAAGTACCAGTGCTACTGGCCATAGGGGTGTAACGAAGAGATGCAGCCAACCCCGCACTGTCAGAAATCTATGTGATCTTGGGCGCCTGGGTGGCTCAGTGGGTTAAAGCCTCTGCTTTCGGCTCAGGTCATGATCTCAGGGTCCTGGGATCGAGGCCCACATCGGGCTCCCTGCTCAGCGGGGAGCCTGCTTCCTCCTCTCCCTGTCTCTCTGCCTACTTGTAATCTCTCTCTCTGTGTCAAATAAATAAAATCTTTAAAAAAAAAGAAATCTATGTGATCTTTACGCGTGCAAGGAGACTCGGTGTGCGTGTGCGAGGAGACTCGGTGTGCGCGTGTGAGGAGAATCGGTGTGCTTGAAAGCCCAGTCGGCCACTGAATGAAGTTGGATTCTGAAGGGGAGTCCCGGGGCACAGTTTTGTGGCCATTGTGCCTGCTGCACGGCAGCCAGCCAGGACGGGTTTCCTGGACGGATAGAACCCAAGCCGAGTGCCTGCTAAAGAGGCTCACTATCTGAACAACGCCTCGTCCCTTCTCCACTCCACAAAGACGGGCAGACGGAATACATGAGCCCTAAGGTTCTCAGCCACAAGCCGGATGATTTCTCGAGCTGCTGTACTCTCCACGGTAACAGGAGAATCACACAGGAAAGTACCCAGCCACATAGCTGGCATATCAAAGGAAAGATTTCTTTTTATTGTGGTAAAATACACATTTCCCACCTTAGCCCTTTTGGAGTACACGCTTCTGTGGCTTGAAGTACACGCACGCTGTCCAAGCATCAGCACTGTCCATCATCCCAACCTGAAAGCATAACCTATCGCACAAGAAGCCCTCTCGCCTCACCTCCAGGCTCTGGTGACCACTGTGACCCCGCCTATTCCAGGAACTTCCTATAAACAGAATTGTACAGTATTTGTCCTCTTCTGTCTGGCTTATTTCTCTCAGCATCACGTTCCCAAGGTCCATCCCCATTGTAGCAGGTGTCAGAACCTCCTTCCTCCTTTTTAAGGCTGAATAATATTCCACCATATGCATGTACCACACTGTGTTTACCCACTCGTCCATCCGTGGATGTGTGGGTCGCCTCCACCTTTTGGCTGTTGTGAGTAATGTGGCTATGAACAAGAACATACAAGTTTCTGTTCCAGTCTCTGCTTTTGATTCTTTTGGGTGCGTCCCCAGAAGTGGTACAGCCAGGTCATATACTCTAGGGTTGATCTTCTGAGCAACTGCCGTACTGTCTTCCACAGGTGTGCACCACGGTGAAGATTCCTACCAGCAGGACACAGGGCTCCATTTGCTCCACACCCTTGACCAGGCCTGTTAACTTCTGTTTGAATAGCAGCCACCCTAATGGCTATGAAGTGGTATCTCACTGGGCCTCGGATTTACATCTGTTTAATAATTAGTAATGTTGAGCTTCTTTTCACATGTTAAGCAAAGATATTTCAATAATCAAACTGTTTAATTTATTCTGTTTGAAATGAATAGAGTCAAAGACAAAGAACTGCATTGTCTGGAAATAACCATAAAACCCAATGAATTTTCAATAAATATTGTAGAACTCCAACATACATCATCCTGCTACTCAGATGGTTTTGTTTTGGAATTTTCTGTAAATATTTATAATAAAAATCTGAAACTATAAATAAGAAATATGAGTACAAAAATGGCCAAAACATTTAATTTTTTCAAAACATTTATTTGTTTAAGATTTATTTACTCATTGGGGGGAGGGGCAGGTGGCGAGAGAGAATCTCAAGCAGATTCCCCACTGAGCGCAGAGCCTGGTGCAGAGGGCTCGGTCCCAAGACCCTGAGATCATAACCTGAGCCAAAACCAAGAGCTGGACACTTAACTGACTGAGCCACCACTCAGGTGCCCCTCCCAAATTTAGATACAGTGACATGATAAAATATAGGGCAATGTTGCTGCTTATGAGAAAAATAAATCACTCTAGATCTTTACATTCAGAACTATATAACGTTCTGTAAGAAAAAGCAATTCATAAACTTCTCTATGAGGTAAGAAGCTAATGGTGATAAAACACTAAGACTCTCTACTTTCACAGGTAGTTCTTTCCCTTTAGATCTTTATAAGAGCTGCAAAGGGCCAAGGACCAAAGGCTAACACTGAAATTAAGGAGATAATCAGGTGAGAAAGATAATTTTTTTATTTACATAAATTAAAAAATCTCAAATTTCCAAAAACACCCAGTCATTCGGATAAAGACCAGTAACAACGCCAAGCTGTAGCTCGGGCACGAGAGGGGCCAGTGCGGCGTGGACGGTCTTTAACCAACACGTCCGTCCTCTCAGGAAACGATCAGCGCAGTGAGAAAGCTCCCGCTGATGGCCACTCCCGGCCAGGGTTTGAGATAAAGAGCTCGGAAGCGCACAGCAGGACCAACACCAACGTGGCGGTATGGGCAGGAAGGAGAGTCACTTGTACGAACAGGCTCAATGTCTGAAACAACAGAAGGGCAGGATCAACTCGTGCCTGTGAGTTTAATACTGAGTATCTCTAGAATCTTCCACTTAAAAAATGAGAAACAGAGGGGAACCTGGCTGGCTCAGTCCGAAGAATATGCGACTCTTGATCTCAGGGTTGTGAGTCTGAGCCCCATGTTGGGCGCAGGGATTACTTAAAATGAATAAATAAAACTTAAAAAAAAGAGAGAGAGAAACAAAACCTCCCCATGAACGCCCCCACTCCAGCTCCCTCATTTCTTGACTGGATTATCACAGCAGCCCTCCAGCGGCCTCCTCACGCCCAGCCCTGCTCCTCTCAGGGTGTCGTCCACCAGGTATTCTTTCCAAATGGACATCCGGACACCCGGCAGATCAATGCCTGAACACTTCAAAGGCTTCTTCACTCTTTAAGCAACCCCCTAGGCTTGATTCTCTCGGGACCTCATTTCCCATCACTCCTTCCCTTGCTCAGCGCTCAAGCCAGGGCCTCAAGGCGCCACCTGCACTCTGCTCCCCCAACAACGGGGCCTCGGAAGCGGCGGTCTCTGACCTGGACTCAAGGTCTACTCTTTTATCTCACCTTGGCGGACACGAAGTATCTGAGCTTTCCTCCCCCTGCTGGGGCCCTTGGACACATTCATCCTAACAGTCTGCCTCCCCTTTTAATTCGTTTCGACCAGGGGCTGGCAAACATTTTCTGGAAGGGGCCAGAGAGTAAATATTTTAGGCTCTGTGGGCCAGATGGTCTCTGAAACACCTACTCAATCCTGTCACTGTGGGGCAAAAGCCGCCACAGAGAATCCATTGTAAATGAATGAGTATGGCTGTGTCCCAACAAAACTTTATTCACAAAAGCAGGTGGCAGGCTAGATTTGGCTTGCGGGCCATGGCGTGCCAAGCCCGGATTTAGATGGTAACTATCGCGCAGCGCCTCGTACGCGCGGGCACCGGGCTGGGGACACAGTGCCGAGCCAGACAGACAAGTTCCTTCTCTCCCGGAGCGCACGTCTTGGTGTGCGCTCTCCATCCGTGTGACAGTCTGTCTCTCCCTCTCAGCTGTAAACTCTGACAAGGTGGGGCCTGCCCATTTTTTTCCCCTCCAGTTTTTAGCCGAGCAGCTGACACATCATCGGCAGGGAAATCAAGTTTAGATAAAGTTTACATTCAGTCAAACTTGTAAGTGACACTACAAATCTACACAGTTTCCTTCAAAGATAAGTTCTAGCAAACCGCTGAGCAGTTAGGCCTGTGCCTCGCCTGTCCCGCCTGCGCGGTCTCTTCCGGGTTCCCGGAGAAGCTGCAGGCTCCGGGTGACCTCGCGGCCTGGCACCCCTCCTGTCCCCACGCTGGTGTCATCTGCTGACATTCAACGTCTGCCCTGCGGCCACCGGGCACACGGCTACGCCTCCCCCCTTCCCTCAGCTGTTCTTCTGTTTCTTGCTTCTTTGGCTCTTCGACATCAAAATAAAGTAGGCCTCCAAAAATTAATTCAGGGGCAGTGTGTGGAAACAGAAAGTACATAAAAAGCAAATAAAAAGTAAACAGAAGGTATTCTTGTGTTTATTCTACCATTTAAAAGCTCTCCTTTAAAGTAGGCCTCCAAAAATTAATTCAGGGGCAGTGTGTGGAAACAGAAAGTACATAAAAAGTAAATAAAAAGTAAACAGAAGGTATTCTTGTGTTTATTCTACCATTTAAAAGCTCTCCTTTCACAGGGTGCCTGGGTGGCTCAGTGGGTTAAAGCCGCTGCCTTCGGCTCAGGTCATGATCTCAGGGTCCTGGGATCGAGGCCCGCATCGGGCTCTCTGCTCAGCGGGGAGCCTGCTTCCCCCTCTCTCTCTCTGCCTGCCTCTCTGCCTACTTGTGATCTCTCTCTCTGTGTCAAATGAATAAATAAAATCTTTAAAAAAAAAAAAGCTCTCTTTTCAAGGGCAGGTTTGTTATTTCTCTGAAACTTAGGAATGAAAAAAAAATTAAAAAGCCAGGGACTACACATCACACTGAGCTATTAGTTTACCATCAGAAACAATCCAAAGTAGTCCCCCCTATCATTTTCCTTTCTATTTGTGGAGGTGGGCATCAACAAACACAGACAGGGACGCCTGGCTGGCTTGGCTGGAAGATCTTGGGGTTGTGACTTTGAGTCCCATGTTGGGGGTAGAGATTACTAAAAAAATAAAACTTAAAAAAAAAGATATATAGAGACAATTCAACTGCTATCAAGGGCATTATTTGGGACAACTGGTGATATTTAAATGTATTAGGTTTAAATATATTTGATAACAGAATTATACCAAAGTTAAATTTCCCAAGTTTGTTAAGTTTGTTCTCTTATATAACCATACTACAACTGTACATCTTCGTATACAGGGGCTATTTAAGGGTTATGACAGGTGCAATTTACTTTCAAATGCTGCTCCAACAAAACCAACCAATGAGCACACGTGTGGGATGAGACGCACGCAGGATGACCAACAGAAAGCCCACATTATATATAGCAAAGATTAGTAAAACATCCCTCCTGTATTTTTTATGTTAAAAATAAAAGTTCTCATTTTCTATACATTAGCAAGTTTGGAACACCTAGCCCCTTGTCAAAGATACCGGAGTTATTATTACTTTTTTAAATCTATCTGTCAGAGAGAGAGCGCGTGCACAAGCAGGGGAAGTGGCAGGCAGAGGGAGAAGCTGGCTCCCAGAGAGGCTGATGTGGGACTCGATCCCAGGATCCTGGGATCATGACCTGAGCAGAAGGCAGACACTTCACTGACTGAGCCCCCCAGGTGCCGCGATAACAGAGTTATCTTTGACAGAATGCCAGTTACTTTGCCAGGACATAGCCCACTTAGTCCCCATTTCCCCAGATAACAGCACTGCTAAGACTGCCCAGTTTAGGGCAGTCAGGCTGTTGAAAACATAACTGAGCCCACATGAGCTGCCCCTGGCACAGAACACAGAGGACAAGAAGGAATGAGTGCGGCCCCCACAGTCCTTCCCGCCATGAGACCACACCCCCACCTCCAGCGCAGCAGACCGCAGCACGCATACGTACGACACCGGGGACCCAGGACTGGAAGAGCAGAAGATATGCGCATCAGGCCTAAAATTAATATTAGAACACCAGAATTCCTTCCTTACCTTTTATATTGAAATATAAAAATAAATGCTAATTTTTCTCTAGTCCCCACTTTGGTGACCATGGTTGAGGCTAAGATGGTAATGATAATCTAATTGGAAGGCCTTGCTGTGGGAGATGGGGAGATGGCGTGGTATTCAGGTGGCAGAATTCACAGGATCTGGTGAAAGATGGGACATGTGGGGAGCAGGAGGGGAGGATTCAAGAGTGTTGTCCAGATCTGGGGTTTGGGCCCTGAGTGGATGGTAGTTCCAACCACTGAGCTCGGGAGTACTGGAGTAAGAGTAGTTCTGGGAAGGGAGGGTTGGGGAGGGGAGCTGATGGGTGCATACTTGGCCACATGAGTCTGGGTGGTTGTAAGACACCCAAGCAGATCTGCCCCAAGGTCCTGGTAGAAATGAGCCAGAAGCTCAGATGTGAGTGTTTCAGCTCATTAGCATAGGGTGTGCCTGGTCCCCTCTGGTCTCGGGATGGACTAGCCCAACACTGCAGGTGCTTTGTCTAGCTCCTTAAAAGGCCCTTACTGCCACTCCTGACTCCTCTCCAGGCCTGTCACCCTCCTCAACAGCCCAGTCAAGTGGGAGCTGCATCTAACAGGCACGGAGAAATCTAGGCACCGTCACTGAGCAGTAAGTACCCTTTTCCTCAAAAGCAAGAACACATCTGCAAGTGGTGTGCGCCAGGAGACACGTGCTCGGAACTCAGAGGTGAGGTGAACATTCTGGAACTAGGGATGAACAGTGGGAAAAGGCAAAAAGGAGCAAGACGACAAGGGGAGATGAGCAAAAGGACGGGAGAGATGAAAGCAGATGAAGAAATGTCTCAGTACAGCAACTCTGAAGAGCGTTCTGCTGAACGGCACGTGGCCCTGTGCTCTGGCATGGCGGCAACAAAGGGGAGGTGACACAGCTAGCACGGGGGCTCGGGGGTGTTCCAAGAGGCTCGGTCCTCACCGCTGCACGGAAATGCCTGCGTCCACTTTGAAACAAGGGCTTTTGTCCTCAAGACCGCAAAGACTGGCGATCCTTGTACATGGAACTCTTTGGAGGGGCTGAAAATGAGACTAACAAGGTAATTTGCTACTCTTTTATCAACGGTTTAGTACTTACTACATAAGCCACTAAAACTAGTTTTCTACTTAAATGTTTTCAGTTGTAACGAAAACAGTAGATGAGGAAAAAAGTGAAAAAGACAATTACTATGATGGTTTTCATTGTGATTAAGCTCTCAGAGCTCCAAAATCATGTATTTACCTAAGAAAAGTACTTCTGTGGGCACTATTTAAATACATAGAAACCAAAAAGCTAAGGATGAATAGTAAAACTTCCTCTATGCTGTAGTGCTGTACTTCTGATTTTTGGCCCTACTGATACATTCTGAGGGCCCCAAGAACGCTCTTTGCAGAGAGAACCCCAGGCCATGATCGAGAGAGGCATGACACACGCAGGGTCCACTCCATGCCTGTTTTTCCTCAGTCCCCTTCTTTCACTTGTATCTTGTTTTGTCATTTGTTTTTCCTGCTCAAGAAGTTTGACAATGAGAAACAGTTGTGTCCTTTACTCTAACATTTAAAAAAGTAATAGTTTGAGGGGCACCTGGGTGGCTCAGTCGGTTAAGTGTCTGCCTTCGGCTCAGGTCATGATCACGGGGTCCTGGGACTGAGCCCCACATCGTCAGGCTCCCTGCTCAGCGGGGAGTCTGCTTCTCCCTATCTGCCTGCCCTTGTTTGTGCGCGCGCTCTCTCGCTCTCTCAAATAAATATATAAATAAAATCTTTAAAAAAAATAGTTTGAACATAAAAATATATTTAAAAGCTTGAAAGGTCTCAAAAGCTAAAGCAAAAAGTTATGATTTTAATGCAATGGTTATGGTTTTCAACTACAGACTCAAGTGGATTTGAAAATACCACTCACCACAGTCGTCTTAGCGCAGAGGTAAAAACAACACAAGCAACAAAATGCAAACAGCAGCGCAGATATTGCCGACACACAGAAGCGTTAACCCTAGAGCCACTTTGGAAAATCAGGCTGCATCCACCCGCCACTGTCTCCTCCCCACTCAGACTCCTTTCCAGTCTTCTGTGGGTCTCTGAGGAGCATGGTTTGAGCAGCTCTGTTCCAGGGAACCCCTAAATGTCTCTCTTCCCCTCTTCCTCCTCACCACTGTCGCCACCACCTTCATGGCCAGCACCGTCACCTCCAGCACCGTCACCACCACCAGCACCGTCACCTCCAGCACCGCCACCAGACTGTCACGACCACCACCTTCATCACCACCACCAGCACCGTCACCTCCAGCACCGTTACCACCTCCACCACCATCAGCACCACCTTCGCCACGGCCAACACCTACCATCATAACAACATGTTCTGACAGAATTTATTCCAAAAATGGCAATTTAAAAGACCCTTATTCTCTTTAAGCACACATTCTTCCTAAGAGAACTTTATGACTTCAACAATATTTGAATAACACATTTCGTATAAACCAGTCTCTTGACTTTGTTATCAATTCATAAATCTCTGATTTAGTCCTAGTCTAAAAGACTATGGGGAAAAAATTTTGTGAGATGACTGATTTGTAGGAGCAAGAACTTTGAAATGAATGAAAGCTCTGAAATAAACCAAGACTGAATTCTCTTACAGGTGTTCTAGATTCTCCTGTATGGCCCAGGAGCTCTGAAAGGCTAAAATCCATGCCCGTAAGAGTAACGAGTCTGGGAGAGTTTACAAATCGGGGTTGTCCTATCTATAAGGCATGACATAACACTTTGAAATTCTGAAGTATCTCCACCCACACGGAATCAACTGAACCTTAACGAATGATGTCCATTTTATAGATGGGGAAACAGAAGCTCAGAGAGCTCAAACTTGGAAAAGATGTTATAACTAATAAGCAGTAAGGACTTAACTGAAAGCCGCATCTAGTGCTCCTTCCACTCCATCATTCTACTATCAAAATAATTCCCCTGGAAAAAAAGCCTTAAAAAGAAAAAAGTAATGAGGTTTGTGTATTATGTTAAATTCTCTTTTCTTCTGCTGTTTAAATGCTCTACACATTCTAAAAATAGATATCGCTATAAAAATCTAAGTATGACTGTCTTAAGAGATTAATTTAAAAAGGATTACACAATAGCACGATTTAAAGAGAAAAGCTTTCTTTTTTTCTTTTTAAGTTCCAAAATGTTACCATATAAAGATAAAATTTTCAAAGAAAAGTATTTAACGAAGAACTTCCAGAAGCTAGAGTAAGCAAAATTTTAATGAGGTATCAAATTCATCAGATAGGGAAGTGTGGACAAGATTTAGTCAGAAGTGTGCAGAATGCTTAATTAGTACTAACAGTGACAAGGGCACAGAGTTCACTCTTCATGACCAGTCCCTGGAACTGAAGTGACAAAACAATAAAGCATACATTATCCAAAGTAATTCCAAATGCTTTCCCCTAGTTGAAAATATGTTTCCTAATGCTTACTGATAACACAAGTTCCCTGCCGCTCGTCTTTAAGGAGCAGGATAAATGTTAACAACTGTTTTCAGCTTTTGAGAGGCAAAGATGCCCCCCCAATCCACTGCATTTAACGTGTGCCAGAATCTCACGGAGAAAGCGCTTTGAATTCAGAATTCCACGGTGGGACAGACTCTAAAACATTTCATCTGTCAACTTCCACAAACCCAAAGAATTATGAAAAGCAGACCGGAGTAAAAGGCTTACTGGAATCAATACTCAAGTGTGCGCAAGACTCGGAATTCGGGCCTGTGTTTTCTGCACAACGCAGTGGCACGAGCTTGCTTCCTCCGGGTTAAGAGCCTCTTAGCACTGCGACTAAGTGAGGGGCAGAAGGCGCTGCCTGGCGCCTGGGGAGGGCGCGCCGGGAGCTCGCGAAGCGGGGGAGAGCGGCAGTCACCGTCGCGGTCACGGTCGGGTCGCCGTGGAACGGAGGGGTCGCAGCGCGCGGGCCGGCGGCTCCCTTCCAAGACGCCATTTTATCCAGGCGGAGCCGCGGCCAAGGGCCCGGGGCGCAGAGCCCCCCGCCCCGCCGCTGCGCTCCCTCTCCGCCCCGCGCCGCCGGCGGTGGGGGACCTGCGGGCAGGGCTGCCCGCCCCCGGGAGA
>LNAC01000274.1:2241249-2303395 GCA_002007465.1 Ailurus styani
GGGGCGCCGCCAGCGGCCTCCCGCGCCGGCCGGGGCCCCGGCAACCTGCCGGCTCCCGCGGGGCAGGGGCCGGCCGTGCCCTTTCCGCTCCCGCTCCCGCTCCCGCTCCCGGAGGTACCCGACTCATCCCCTTCAGCGAGGGGAGGCGTCCACGGAGGGGATCTGAAAGCTCTGATGATCTAATTGCAGCTGACACTAAACCGATCTTCCTTCCGCTTTAAATTCTTTCGATTGTCACCAACGTTTGCACTTCAGGACCAGCTACAGGGAGCGCCAGGGCCCCTTTCCTGGTGTCCTGGAAGTCAGCCAGATGAATAACGGCACAGTGCCCACTGGCCGCCTGCAAACAGACGCTGCTCTCTCACACTGCCTTTGTTGTGCGGTCCTCCTTCCTTCTCGCTGCTCCTACACAACCCCCAAACATTTGGCATACCAACACGGGCGATAATATTCTAAACGAGCCCCATATGTAAACTGGCAAGTATCCAACTTCTTAATTACTTTCCTGCCTCTATCTAAAAAAGATCTAAGTAGCAAACTCTACCCTACTGCTTATTAATCAAAGCCTCTGTTTATAAATGTACAAAGCAGCCACCAAAACAATACATTGTTCCTGCCTTTAGCACAATGAAAAAGAGGTTTGGTTTTGTTTTTTTAAAGATAAAAGCTTTCGAGTGTTGTAGCTAGAGTTATGCAGCAGACTTGTAAGAACAGAGTCTGCCTAGAACATCACATGACAAAATGACATTTTTCTGGAACCTGAATCGTGTGACACTACATTATACACTACCACTTATCTTACCAGTTACAAGTGTTTGCCAATTGGCTAGATGAGTTCCCTTCCAAATTCATGCATGAATTAAAAAATCCATTTTCCCCTGTGTGATTTTTTTAGAAGGCCAATGCTTTATTTCAAGACAAACGTTGCTTAAATAGGGAATGGACGGGGTCTGGGAGGAGCCTGGCCTCTGCCTCATTTTGCAGAAGCCCCCTCTGCCCCTGACAACTCGTGAGACTGTCTCTCTGGACACTGCCAGTGATGGAAGACCTGAGAGCCAGCAGAAGTTCCACCAGTTCCCAAACACGGGTCCTGCTCCATCTCTGTATCGCAAAACACAGTATCAGTCACTGGAAGGTTAATAATGTTCCTACATTTGTAACTGTTCCAGAGAGACAACAGTTGACACTTTTGACATTCTCAACTCACCTACCACCATTTCATGCCCCAGGGCAAGGAATAACCACTAAGCAATAGGGACTGAGTGGGAAAAGGGATGTATTCCCAGTTAAGAATAGCTGGGTCAGGAGGGGCACCTGGGTGGCTCAGCCAGTTAACCCCCCGACTCTTGATCTCAGCTCAGGTCTTGATCTTAGGGTTGTGAGTTCAAGCCCTGCGTTGGGCTCCATGCCAGGTATGGAGCCTACTTAAAAATAAATAAACCAAATAAAAAGAATAGCTGGGCCGGGAGGTAGGACCACCTAAGGTTTTTTATAAATTCTACGCAACTAGTCTCCCTAGTGGCCACACTAGTAACATCTCCACCTGCAGCAAATCAGAGCTGCCCCCTCCCACACCCTCACCAGTCTGGTGGAGTGTTTGTTCTGGAGTCTTGCTGTGAAGACTAAAAAATTAGTATGTGTGAAGCACCTGGATCTAGCACACAGAAAGCACTCAATCAAAGGTATCCCTGGTTTACAACAGTCAAGTTTTGGTAGTTTGGTAAGTAAAAAATGGTGTATCACTGTTGTTTTCATTTTATTTTTCCCCTGGTCACAAATAATACTATCTCTCAAAATGTTTAGGACTCATTTGTAGTAGGTTTGTCATCTGGAAATGTTCTGTGTCACCACCGACAGTTTTCATGTTTGTTCTGTGTACGGTTTCCTAGCACAGAAGGTGATACCGGGTGTTGATAGGAGCTGCCACTTTCCCAGCAGTCTGGGAGGCCATGCCATGCTAACCTAACCTGTGTGCCCACGCGTGTGTGTGTGTGTGTGTGTGTGTGTGTGTGCGCGCGTTTTCCCTGGTCCCCCCAGTGCCTCTCATCAATTTAATAGTTTACTCTTGCCCCATTAACACTCAGTTGTAATTAATTACTGGAGGATAACACTATTTGATAGCTCATTATTCTTCTTAAAAATTTCCTTGACTATTCTATTTGTGTACCTTACTCTTCTAGATGAACCTTAGAATTAGTCTACCAAGTTCCAAGAGCAATGTGCTGGGATAGGTTTGAATATGAATTTGACACGACCGGGTCATCACAGTAAGTTTTTGGGCTACTTTATTGCTTTACTTAGTAATACTAACAGCTACCCTTCCAGCGCCATTTCCTCTTACTGCCCCCTGCCCTGTGCCCCCAGCCACACTGAACCACCTCATCACCCATGCAGGCTGCTCTATTACCTGCCTTTCACAGCTAATCCAAAACTCAGCTCAGGTCACCTCCATGGGAAAGCCTTCCTTGGCCGTCCCCCATTCTTGGTCTGGGTTAATGGGCACGTGGCCCCCGACAGTTATCTCCCAGTGGCACCCCAACCCACTGAAGCATGACTATGTATCCCTATACTTGGTAGGCGTTCAATAAATGTTTTGCTCGGTGACTGAATGCAGACACACTTGAAGAGACCACAGCTCAGGTTAGCCTCTCCTCCTGTCAGAGGTGTGCAAGGTCTGTGTGGGACTCCTGCCGAGGCATCCTGATGGAGGAACCAGAGGAAAGAGACAGTGCAAAAGTATTAAGCTAGTGTATCAGCTTGTCAAACAATGGCAAAAACTGGCACTGCGATTTTCCCGCATGAACAAGTTTGATACCGGGTGGACAAGATCACTGTCCCTTACTGCAGCAAACACTGTGGCAATCCCTTCCAGAAGGAGGAGCCAACAAGGCAAACAGCCCAGCACTCGGACGGCAGGGAGCCAGGACGCACAGTAGGGTTAGCAGGTTTGTACTACATGAGACGGCAGGGAGCCAGGACGCACAGTAGGGTTAGCAGGTTTGTACTACATGACTTCCCAAAGCTATGGTAAAGGTGATTCAAAGTCCACTGATTCCTTCCAGGCATATTTAACCATCTTTAATCTTTGCCAATCACACTAAACCTTGGGGGGGGGGGGAGTCCACATACTGATACACTTGGGAAAAATAATAATCCCTTTCCACTTTTCTTTTCACGAGAAATGGTCTGCTGTTAAAATCTTAAGGATGAGTCACTTACCCACTCCCGGCCTGGGTAATTCAATCTGGGTAGTTCAGTGACTGAACGTCCTTACTTTTTAACTTAACCGTACTGTCAGAGGAATGGAGTCATGAGCAAAACTGCATTCTTCAGGTGTGACTACAGGGTTGGAAACCTGCTTACCCAGACTTAAACTCAATGACAATTTATATATTACTTAAAAAAAAATTACATGAGCTTTTACTTGAAGTAGTACCTAGAAAAGTTTCAATGTGGCAAGAAAATGTGGCAACTCTTCTGGATTTCACCTGGATATGAATTCAGTAAGTAACTCGCACCATGAAAAAGAAAAGTTTCACAGAATTCTTCAACTCTAGGAAGGACAGCTAGAATTTCAAAACGTACGCAGGTCAGAGAAGATGAGTTGGGTTTTTGTTTTTTGTTTTTTGTTTTTTTAAGATTTTACTTATTTATCTGAGAGAGAGAGAGCGAGCACAAGCAGGGGGAGCGACAGGTAGAGGGAGAGGGAGACACATGCTCCCCACTGATCAGAGAGCCCAAAGCAGGGCTTGATCCCAGAACCCTGGGATCATGATCTGAGAGCCAAAGGTTTAACCGACTGAGCCAACCAGGTGCCCCTAGGATGAGAAAGCTTTATGGCATTGTTGAGGAATTTACTTGTTTAAAAATTTTGCAAGTTTAAGAAACAATTGCTGCTTCATAATAGCATTTCAAAGACAGGCACATATTTGACGCACTTACAGAGCACTTACTGTACGCAAGGCCCTCTGCTGAGTATCAAACAAATATCACCCCTCAGAGTCCTGTAGCGTAGGAATCCCCCCATGTCACTGGTGAGGACTCTATAGAGGGCAGGCCGAGAAAGTGACTTGGTCAAAGTCACACAGGAAGTCCATGGGTCTGGAAACTTCATTAGGCCGTGGGTCCACCAGCCTGTCTCCTACGCCTCAGCCACGCTGCCTCCATGTGTGCTGCTGCCCCCCCTGCACTTCCTGTGCAGACTCCCCAGCAACAAGGGACGGAGTTCCCACAACGCCTCCGGGGACAATATCAAACAAGCTCTTTGGAACAGTGCTTGACTTAGAAATTAAAGGGAAGAGACCTTAGCGATTAGAGGTCCTGAGAAGTTCAGACCTCTGATTTTGGATGAGAATGAAGTCCTAGCCGGAGTGTGACCAGTGCTATAGCTGCCAGGACACCCCCCACCCTGCCCTAGTGCAGAGCTCTTTCCACTCCACTGGTCTGGTCATACCATAGGAAAGTGAGACACTTTCTTTACAGGGTACTTTCAATTTAATTAAAAGCTGAGATTCTTACAAGTGATCAGCAAACAATATAGGCTGCACAGCATGCACTGGAGGTGAAGCTATATCTGCAGACTGAGCACCTTCCTGCAGCAAGAGGAGCAGAGAATGGAAGCACGAAAGGGGCTTCATGGGGAGGGGCCGTGATGACTTGGACAGAAAGGAAGGGGGAGGCCATCAGGTGCATGCACGTACTAAGTAGGACAGATGACATGAAGCCTGGCGTATTTGTGACATGGCAAGGAAACGGTGCTGGTAGAATGCAAAGTGGAACAGGAAGGAGAATGTTGACTAGACAAAGCTGTCTTGACAGCCAGGCGGAGAAAGCGAGACTTTGTGCAGCTGGAACCAGGAAGGCAGGACAGGTTCCGAGAGGACCTGAATCAGTTAGAAGGGTTCATCTGGCTAAGACACCAGGAACTGCTGGGAAAGAGATGAAGCTGGTATAAAATGAAGACTTGTTTGGGAGCCAAAAATCCTTTATTTTATTAATATAATATAGATTGATTCCATTTTCTGAGACGCTTATACAGAAAATGCTGATTTAGTCTTCTCTCTCTCTCTCTCTCTATATATATATTAAACTATAATAAACTAGAAATAGCTTTCTGGAGGATATTTACAGAGACAAATATTTTAATAAAGGATAATTAATAATAATAAAGGATATTATTTTCAATCCCCAAATTTGAAGCAATTCCCTATTTTCTATTTATCAAAGAATGTCCTGATAACGTCTTGCACCAACAGCATGTGATGGGAACCCTGATGTGGTCCTGCCAACTAACCATGTAACAGTGGGATAAGGCCTGAAAAAAGCAGGGTTGTTAAAGTTCTTTTCCAGTTTTTCAAAACAAGCATCTGAAGTTAAAACACCAAGCTATTAAGGGATGACTACACACTCTTGTCTGCATTAAGATTTTCCTGAGGACCATGTTTCAGTGTAGAAAGTAACTGTGTTTGATAATAACTGCTTATGGTGAAGTGGACAAGACTATATTCTTGGTCTTGATTATATTTGATCATTTCTTTTTCTTCCTTGCTTTTTGCTGACACTTGATCTTAGCCAAAAGGCCGAGAAGCGATGCTTTTTGCTGACAACCATTGACGTACATCCCCTGTACCAGGAATTTAGCAGATCAGAGTCGAGACTATTTGAAGACACATGGCCAAGGTGTCTAACAATATTTGTTTCAAATATACCACAAAGCCAGAGTTTTGAGAAATACTGCTTGCTATTAATACTCTTAAGCCATGTTGGAATTATTCTCCATGTTAGAAAGCAGCATATGAAAGAAAATATCAGTATAACTTGTGGCAGGTTTCTTTTAAATCCCAATCTAATGTAAGAAGCCTCCTTGCTTCTCTAGTCACAGGCATGAGTGTCACTACCATCAGCAAATACGGTGTCCATGCCAGCACCAGTGCTGACTGTGAAATCATTCAAAATGGAACAATTTAAGAAAATAACAGAGAAACACAGCAATTGAATACATGTACTTTGCTCCCTACCAAAAATTTCTCTAACACTTTGGTCAAGAAATTGTTTAAAGTATGAGTGCATCGGTAAGGTCAAGAAGACGGGAAGAGGGGAGAGAGGAGAGATTAGCTCTCAGCAGTCTAGGAGCTGGAAAGTAAATGAACAAGTGGTAATTTCTCTCAGGAGCCAAGAGAAAGCTGATGTCCAACTGCAGGCCAGGATGCCAACAAAAAGCAGGGGAATCAGAACCCCAGATATGCAGAGGCTGAGCATGAGATCTGGCAGGTTTGGCTCCAGGTGTCTGAACAAGTGACAGTGACAAGCACCCACTCCCGCTCAAACGCTGTGACCTCCCCTCAGAGAGCACAGCGCAGACCCAGTCACAGGCCTCAGAAACAGGCAGGAAGGTTTTGTTGAGTTCTCACTGCAGGATTCTACAGCATCTGCCTTGACAGATGCACACGTCCTCTTGCGCAGACCTCTAGTTTCTGGTGAGAAACAAACTTAGCTGAAGGAGCTAATGCCATTGGAAAATAGATGAGAAATAATATACAGAAGGAGAAAGAAATAGAACTGAACTTAAAATTTGACTGAGGGGCACCTGGGGGGCTCAGTCATCTGCCTTTGGTTCAGGTCATGATTTTGGGGTCCTGGGATTGAGTCCCACATTGTGCTCCTTGCTCAGTGGGGAGCCTGCTTCTCCCTCTGCCCCTCCCCCTGCTTATGCGCTCTCTCTCTCAAATAAATAAAATCTTTAAAAAAAATTCAATTGAAAGGAATCTATCTACCATCCAGCTGGCTAGCTCACTCCATTATATGCATATAGTGAATATGGATCAAACTACGTCTATTTCTATCACTGGACAGCAAAGTTGAAAACAGCATTCAGATAAAAGGAACGCCTCATCTATGTGTTTTTACCTGGTTGAAGCTTACTGGGGTGCTGCTGTGCTCCGGCTCCGGGGAGGGGAGGAGGGCTTACCCCTGCGGGCCCAGCCCCCTGGGTTGGGCTCACACTGGTCAGAGCCCCTGTGGGCAGCGGCTGACCTCTCTTTAACAGCTGCTTCTGTTCTTGCTGGCGGAAGCGTGGAGGCACCTCGCGAGGCAGGTAACGGGAGGCAGCTGGCTGCTGGCTGCTGGCAGACGCGCGTTTGCCATTGCTGCTGTTGGACAGAGTGCTGGTGGAAGTGCTGGTACTGGTACCGGCAGGTTGGGGCTGGCTTGAACAGGTCTTAGGAAGTTCTGGCACTATAAGGAACAAAACGACAAGAACCCAAAACTTTAGGAACACTCCTTAAAACCCAACCCAAACCAAAGAAAACAAAATAAAAACTGAGAAAGAAATGACAATGTAGTGCTCTGGAAACAGAAATGGACTAAAAACTAACTGCAATTCTGAGGAGCAGGTTGTGGACCACAGTTTCCTCATCTGTAAAATGGGTGATTCAGTTAGGTCAGAGCAGCAGTTCATAGCAGTTTACACTTCGGCTTACATCAGACTTGACTCAACAAGTTCCCAGGTAACTGATCTAATGCTGGCAGTCCCTGGACCACACCTTGAGTACCACTGCTCTTGCCCAGTGTTTTCTCAGATTAACTGATCTTAGATGCCCATCAATATATATATATATATTTGCTTTAATTCTGAGGATAATACACGCACGCACACACACACACACACACACACACACACACGCATGCACATGCAACCTGCATTATCCGATTAAAGCATTTGTGCTGATGCTATCTATAGCACCACCACACTCCATTACAGATTTGCTGGAAAAGAAGACCGGTGGGCTAACTTGTATATGGTGCATGTGAATTAAGTGAAAGCCAAAATGCCATCTGAGTATTGCATAAACAAGAGTTCCACAGTAATTTCAACAGAAAGAAGGAGCAGGAGAACTGAGGGGTACGCCTGAGACTTACTACTAATTAAGTAGACTCATTACTACTAAGCAGCATGCCAAATGCAAAGGTGATAGTAACCCTGCATTCATAAGGGAGACCAGACACATGAAATGCAAAAAATTTGAGCCTCAAAAGTCATTCCCATCTTGAATTTGAAACATGAATATCCAGGGCATTACATTTACCTTTTTTTTTTTTTTTAAGGATTTTATTTATTTATTTGAGAGAGAGAGAGTGCGCATGAGCGGGTGGAGGGTTGTCAAAGGGAGAGAAAGAAGCAGACTTGGTGCTGAGCAGGAAGCCTGATGCAGGGCTCAATCCCAGGACCCCGAGATCATGACCTGAGCCAAAGGCAGATGCTTAACTGACTGAATCACCCAGGCGCCCCCAAAAGAATGATTTATTTGAGGTAGAGGAGGGGGAGATGGAGAGAATCTCAAGCAGACTCCACATTGAGTGTGGAGCCCAATGTGGGGCTTGATCCCACAACCTGAGATACCAACCTGAGCCAAGAGCTGCATTCTCAATCAACTGTGCCACCCAGGTGCCCCTACTTTGTTGTTTGAAAAAAAAATTTTTTTTTCTACTTAATTTGTAAACGTCTTTATGTAAAATGAGTTTATACCTAGTTTGGTATTTATCTTAAAAGTATAAGTAACATTATAAAAGTATTTCCAGTCCATCCTGGGGTGAACACAAAATTTTACTGTTGGTCTTGACAGTACCCATTTAATGTGGCCTTGCCGGCACAGGCTCTGCCGTGCACCTGTGGCCCTGTCCTATCTCACAGTCCACGTCGGCAAGGCCTCTGCCCACTGTTCTTCTGTCACCCTGCCCAGCAAACCCTTAATCCTAGATGAAATCACTGTCTACTCTCCCTACTCCCGACTCAGATCACAGACATCTAGTCTGGTGTCACTGTGAATTTGTGTCCCTAACCCAGGGCACCCTCAGTGCTTCTTGGCCATTCTACCATTTCCTGGGTCTGCTGGGTTCCACTGCTGTCAACGACTCACTCAAAGACCTTCCACTCTGGAGCTGCTAATGCCTTTATCTTCTCCTCAGAAGATGAACCATGATTTTACTTTCCAGAAGGAATAAAAGCCATTAGGCAAAACCTTCAAATTTCTGCCACTCCAAATACATGAGCATCATACCGTGTGGTGAATGAACACCGTATTTTACGAGTTCTAAGACTTACATTTCTTCATATGTTAATAGCATTTACATCAGGATGTGTCCTGCCATCGATGACGCGTCAGTCAATTGGCAGTGTTTTTTCTTGGTATGTGAACATTGGTACCGCTCACAGTCCATGGCTTTAGAGGAGACGCGCAAGATGGCACCCTCCGGGGACCAATCTCACGGACGTTGTGTGCCCCGGGTCTTCAGCCCATGACACTCTCCAGAGCAGACGCAAAGGCCCAAAGCTTGAGAGTGAGTCTTTGACTATTTATTTGTTTTATAAACACAAGTATGCAAGATAATCTAGCCACTTGGGTTTCTGTGGAGAGCGGACAAAAGCACATGCAACTTCTAACTTCCCCAGGGGTTGTACGGCCCCTCTCTACAACCCGCTCCTCCTTGTCAGGATTTAGACACACACAAATCTCTACTTCCTTCAAAAACAACAACTACTGCCCTCCTTGACCCGAAATTCCCCTCCAGCTACCTCCTGATTTGCTGCCTCTCCTCCTGTCAAACTTCTTAAAGGGCCTTCTGCAACTGCCTCTTGCTGCGTCCTTACCCTCCCCTTGCCTTTATCCAGCCCTACTTTTCTAGACCCACCCGCTAACGTCACCATGCCGACCCTCTCTCTTCAGGGATCACTGTTCTCCCCTCTTCCAACTAACTACCACGTCTTATCAATTCTCATACACAGCTCTGCACATGTTAACATTCCTGAAATTGAGATGCATCTTATAATTAATGATGTATGTACCGGCAGTATTTGTTCTAAGCAGTACATAATGCATAACTGAAAATATATCAGATTCAAAAAAACATGGTGATAAATAAAAAGTAAATAAATAAATAAATAAATAATTGTCATTTTTTAAATATCCGATTAAATGTCACTTCCTCTCAGCCCCCCACCGGCTCCCCCCACCCCCAGTGCCCCGAACGCCCGCCAGCGCTCAGCACCGCGCACTGCCTTCTAGGTGGCTGTCTCCCTACGAGGCCGCAGTGGACGTCGCCCTGGTACCTGGCACACAGTAAGCGCTCTACAAATGCTTGACTTTTTCTCAAACACACACTCTGAAGTTAAAGCGAAATGAAGAAATAGCAGAATATAAAGAAAGTAATTGGTAAAGCAGAAAAAAATACTAGATTAGAAAACCGAAGGCCTGGATTCCAGGCTAGCTCCCACTGATAACATGCATGGTCCTGGTCCAGAGGTTTCCTTCACCTGCAGCGCAGTCTCCTCATTGGGAAATGAAAGGTTGAGACCGGCCGACTCCCTCAGGTTCCTTCCGACACTGAACGCCTAGATTTTCTAAGGGAAGAACAAAGGATGTGGCACGCAGCTTTAGTTCTGTGATGGCCAGCCCTTCCGAGCGCACAGAATGTCTCTTACATGTTCTGCCTCTCTCTGCTCCTATTTCCCTGGCCCTGCTACAGATGTGGAACATTTTTTATAATTTACTTAGATTTGATGGTTATTCACCTTTAACTCAAAGGCATAGGAGATGAACATCCATTCTCTCTTTCCCTTAAAAAAAAAAAAAAAGCTGTGGGCGCCTGGGTGGCTCAGTGGGTTAAGGCCTCTGCTTTCCGCTCAGGTCATGATCTCAGCGTCCTGGGATCGAGGCTCAGCAGGGAGCCTGCTTCCTCCTCTCCTTGTCTCTCTGCCTGCCTCTGCCTCTCTGCCTACTTGTAATCTCTCTCTCTGTGTCAAATAAATAAATAAAATCTTTAAAAAAAAAAAAAAAAGCTGTATTGGGCACCTGGGTGGCTCAGTTGGTTAAGCGACTGCCGTCAGCTCAGATCATGATCCCAGCCAGAGTCCCAGGATCAAGTCCCACATCGGGCTCCCAACTCCACGGGGAGTCTGCTTCTCCCTCTGACCTTCTCCCCTCTCACGCTCTCTCTCACTCTCTCGAATAAATAAATAAATAAAGTCTTGTTTTTAAAAAAAGCTATAAAACCTATTATAGGTTGATTTTTAAACATAGGGGGTTTCAAAGTATATGTATTTTTTCTGACATTGGCCTTTAGCTAATTAAAATAGCAGAAATTCCTAAGTATTTACCCCAATGTGTTGAAACTTTCTATCTACACAAACCTTCACAGGAATGTTTAGAGCAGTTTTATTTCTAGTTGCTCAAAATGGGAGGCAACCGAGACGTCTTTCTATAGGTGATGGATAAAGGAACTGGTACATCTGTACAATGGAAAACTCACATTTAAAAGAAATGCGCTATCAAGCCCTGACAAGAAATGAAGGAATCTTCCATGCCTACTGCTAAGTAAAAGAAGCCAGTTTGAAAAGGCTTCATAGTCTATGATTCCTACTATGGAACACTGTGGAAAAGGCAGAACTATGGAGACAGTAACACTCTCAGTGGCTGACGAAGGCTTGGGGAGAGAGGGAGGCAGAGGTAGAGCGCAGGGGATGTTCGGGGCAGTAAATTGGTACGACACTTTAATTGTGGGTATATGATATCAGCATTTGTCAAAACCCATTAGAACTGTATAATATAAAGTTAACTCAAATGTAAACTGTGGACTTTAGTTAATAATAATGTACTAATACTGGTTCATTGATTGCAACAAATGCCCCACACCGAGGCCAAAGTTCATAACAGGAGAAACTGAGAATGTGTCAGGGGTGGGGAGAGGAAGTATTGTGGGAACTCTATACTTTCCGCTCAATCTTTCCATAAAGCGAAAACTGCTCTAAAAGCAAAGTCTATTAGGAGCTCTCGTGCACTGCTGGTAGGAAAGTAAACTGGTGCAGCTACTGTGCAAAGAGCATGGATGTTCCTCAAAAAATTAAACATAGGGTAGCTCAGCACTTGGGTAGCTCAGTCAATTAAGCATCTGACTCTTGATTTCAGGTCATGATTTCAGGGTGGTGAGACTGAGCCCCATGTTGGACTCTGCATTGGGCACGGAGCCTGCTTAAGATTCTCTCTCTCCCTCCTCTCCTCCCTCTCTCTAAAAAAATAAATAAATAAAATAAAAATAGAATGACCATATGATCCAGTAATTCCACTACTGGGATTTACCCAAAGAAAATGAAAACACTAACTTGAAAAGATACATGAACCCCTATGTTTAATGCAGCATTATTTACAATAGCCAAGATATGGAAGCAGCCCAAGTGTTCACTGATAAATGAACAGATAAAGATGTGGCACACACACACACACACACACGCCACGAATATGACTCAGCCATAGTAAAGAATGAGACCTTGCCATTTGTGACAACGAGGATGGACCTAGAGGGTAAAATGCTAAGTGAAAGAGTCAGAGAAAAACAAATACCATATGATTTCACTCTTATATGTAATTTAAGAAACAAAACAAATGAGCAAACAAAGAAAAAAAAGAAACAAAAAACCAGACTCTTAAACACAGAATCCAACCTGGAGGTTCCCGGAGGGGAGAGAAAGGGGAGATGGGTGAGACAGGTGAAAGGGATTAAGAGTACACTTAGCACGATGAGCACTATGATGGAATTGCTGAATCACTATACTGTACACCAGAAACCTAAGAGAACACTAATTATACTTTGATAAAGAAAAACCTAAATCTATTAATTACAGCAAACTTGCTGTCTCTCTCACAATAGCAACTTTCCATTACAACTACTACAACTTTGCAAATGAAATTGAGAGCAGGGCAGAAGAACATCTGCCTGGGAAACACCACCACTGAATTTATTTAAAAATATGTGATTAAAAAAAAATAAATAAATATGTGATTAGCATGGGGGCACCAGGGTGGCTCAGTCAGTTAAGCACTGACTCTTGATTTTGGCTTGGGTCATGATCTTGGGGTCACGATCTTGGGGTCACGATCTTGGGGTCATGGGATCGAACCCCAAGTCAGTCTCTGCACTCAGCACGGAATCTGCTTGTGATTCTCTCTCTCCCTTCGCCCCTTCCCCAGCTCACACTCTCCCTAAATAAATATAATCTTTGCTTAAAAAATAAAAATATGTGATCAGCACGATATCATTTCACTTAATTACACATTTTAATGTATCTGGCCCAAAGGTTTTACTCCAGACCTAGCCATTGCTTCTTAGAAGCCCAGAGTATGAACGCAACTGGTTCTTTTACTACAAAATTCAAAAGCAGCAGCAGCAGCAGCAGAAAAGGAGGACGAGGAGGAGCACGAAGGACAGAATAAGGAAAGAACTATCAGTAAGCCTCAGTTCGTTCTACCTACCTGTGCTATGAAAAACCCTGCTTCTCGGGCGCCTGGGTGGCTCAGTGGGTTAAAGCCACTGCCTTCGGCTCAGGTCATGATCCCAGGGTCCTGGGATCGAGGCCCGCATCGGGCTCCCTGCTCGGCGGGGAGCCTGCTTCCCCCTCTCTCTCCCTGCCTGCCTCTCTGCCTACTTGTAATCTCTCTCCCTCTGTGAAATAAATAAAAATAAAAATCTTAAAAAAAAAAAAAACAAAAACCCTGCTTCTCTTTTGTAGTAACTGACACTGGAGGCCAGCTACCATCAGAGTCAAGTACTTCCGCCTGTCACCCAGACTTTTCAAAGAATGGAAATGCAGAAAACCTGCCTGAACTCAAAACCTGATGCAAACAACCAGCAAGGACCTAAGAATCACGCTGTGCCGCCTGCCTCCGCACAGACCCCCGGGGGCCCAGTTGAGCTGACCAAGACGCACCGGCAGCCTTGTCTCCGAGCGCCAGCCCGCTCTCCCACTACACCGCTGTCATCTTTTCAAAAGATGGGAGGACAAATGCAGGGCTGGTTTTCTTCAAAATATTTAGAGGAAAAGGAATTCGTGCTATAGAAATGAAGTCTAATATAATAAATGAATGCTATCAGTCACTGGTTTTGAAGAAGTATAATAAAGGAGTGTTATCAATAGGTGACTAGTTTTTTTTTTAAGATTTTATTTATTTATTTGACAGAGAGATTACAAGTAGGCAGAGAGGCAGGCAGAGAGAGAGAGGAGGAAGCAGGCTCCCTGCCGAGCAGAGAGCCCGATGTGGGCCTCGATCCCAGGACCCTGAGATCATGACCTGAGCCGAAGGCAGAGGCTTTAACCCACTGAGCCACCCAGGCGCCCAATAGGTGACTAGTTTTTAACATAAAGCACCAATCCTAAGATATCTGAATATGGAATATTCCATTTTCCTCGTTTTGTCTGCACTGCATGATGTGTGGTCACTTTTATGGCCTCATTTTAAGAGTCAAAGAATCCCAAACCAGTCTCTCCTCTGAAGGGGAGAGGGCAGCGTAGGGCAGAAGCCAGAGCAGGTGAACTAAATGTTTCTCACATTTTTGAAAGGTGGGGAAAGAACAATGAGGAATATGTGACGGAGACCACACAGGCCAGCAAAGTCTAAAACAGGTGCTATCTGGTCCTTTGTAGGAAACGTTTGAAGGAAAGGGAAGAGAAGCCTCACTCAGCAGAGTGATGAGCTAGAAGGAACCAAGAATTCTGACCCTGCTGAACTGTGCCCTGGCCTCTTTCACATGAGAGAATGATGAAACTTCTCTGGTGTCAACCAGCATTTTTCAGATCTTTGAAAACTAGCAGCTAGCTCACATAATCTCCACTGATAGGTGGAGGATCTCAAAATTTGATCTGCTCATATAATACAGATAAATCAAATGGGCAGTTTTTGTCCAGCCATCCACTCTCTTCAGATACAAATTTCTCGATCTCTTGCCACCCAAAGAAAGAGTGGGATATCCAAGTCATCGTGACACTGCTCTTCTCAAACCCACCTGTGTCTAAGGCTATCCCTCAGTAACAGGCTCACAGTGATCCTGCATATCACTGTTTTAACAGAGCAGCAGAACACAGCCAGGCTGGGAATTTCAGCTTGATTTTATTTAGAGACCGTCAACAAATCACTGACTTAGAGAACATGAAGACAGCAGCCAGGTAACTCTGGCGTGTGAGCAAACTCTCCCTATCTCTCCTTTCCCCAGTAAACGCTCCCCTTTCCTTTTAAGTGACAGCGACACCTGCTGGGAGAAAGGCAGATACGAAACCACCCTCTGAGAAACCAAGGCTTCTTCAAAACAATTTTCTGCTTTCAGTTACGATTTTCAGAGGGCATTGTCACAACAGGGCCCACATGGCTTCTAAATTCCTACTACTGCTCTCCCCAAACAGCAGGCTGCGGTGTGGGCAGGAAGTTCAGACTGGCCCTTTGGAGTTCCAGAGGGTGGATTTAGAAGGAGCTCCTCTTCAAACCTGGGACACTAGGGGACCGAGAGCAGGAGCTTCCCTTGTTGACCCAGCCGCCTTAACTTTCACCCCACTGGTCGGTCACCTTGCCTCGTGTCTGAGCTTCAGTTCCACCACCTGGCACCCCCCGGGTCCCTGGCCTTCCCCTCTGCCACCCACACCTTTGGAGCACGCCAACCTCCGGTGTGCCCTGTGGACTGCCCGATGCTGCAGGCTCAGGTAATGACAAGACCTACCACCTACCAGTGCAGCTCTAAGCCCCCACTGCTGCCAAGAACCCCTCTGATAATCTAGCGTGGTCTGCCAAAATTCCCTTATTTGAACTGCTGGAAACTTGTCCTACAACCTTCGAAACCCTGATACCAGGGGCACCTGGGGGGCTCAGTCATTAGGCATCTGCCTTTGGCTCAGGTCATGATCCCAGGGTCCTGGGATCCAGCCCTGAGTTGGGCTCCCTGATACTCCCCTCTCCCTCTGCCTGGTACTACCCCAGTTTGTGCACATGTGCGCTACGTTAAATAAATAAAATCTTTAAAAAAATTATTTGGAAGTATTTAAGAGGTACAAAAAGGCATAAAGTTCAAATAATCAACAAACCTTCATGTACCCAATCTCCAGCTTAAGAAAAATAATTTCGCCAATTCCACCAACGCCCCATCTTCCCCTCTCTCCCTGACTGCATGCTCTAAAGAGATTCTCCCCACGAGCAACTTGAGCTTTCTCATTCCCGTGCACCTCTCTAGAGATGCAGCGTAGTGGCTACAGGTACAGATTTGGGGTTTAAATTTCAGCTCTGCCCCTTCCTGGCTGGTGGCCCTGCGTAAGTTACTAGCCTCTCAGTTACGTGGTTGTGCCATCTGTAAAACGTGGGTACGTGGGGGCTAAAATGGGGTAAGCATACCTTACTGAGAAGATTCTTTGAGGAATGAAAGTTGATATATGTAAAGAACTGTTTAGAACAATGTCTAGCACATAAATAAGTGTGCTGTGTTTATTATGGTAAAGAAAAAGCATGTAAGGACACTTGTTAAGGATGCTGAGGCGGCTCCATCCGGGACCCTTAGGACGGGCTAATGGGCATAGGGACTATGTGCTGGGATTTACAGTGGGGGTGGGGGGAGAGGCTGGGCTCGACTCCGAGTACAGCGGGGACAGGCAGGAATTTATAGCCAGGGAACACAGGAGCAGAACAGCAAATGGAAAATCACTAAGAGGAAATGTCATGGGTAAGGGGGATTCTGGCTAAACTGACCTAGCAGGATTCTGGCTGGAGGCAGGCCAGGGTGTCAGGCATCCCCCAGGGGCCGGTGGAGGATGAGGAACCTGGTCAGACATCCAGGAAGTGGAGTGGGGGCTCTGATGAAATTGACCTGGCCAGTTTCTTGCTAAAACTGGATTTTACAAGGAAGTACACGGACAAGCCTAGGAGATGGTCTAGGAGCCTGACTGAAGTTTGGTCAACAGTCTTGGCGAGTCTTAATAATCCTCCTCACTCCTCTTCCCCTCTCAGAAGCGATGGGAAGGATTGTAGGCTGACGAACAAACACTCAGAGTCACGAGACATGAACTGCAATTGGTGAACTACCTAAAGAAGGGAGGCAGGTAGGCAGAGACCGACAGAAGCGACCTGATAACTTAGCACAGATACTGACAGCTGTACTCAGGGCTGGAGGGTTACATCTCTAGTCTGGCCCTAAATCTCCCCACTTAATGTGCGTCTCACATTTCCACCATCTGGAAAGTGTCAAACACTGTATACAAAAGTTAATGAGCAGTCATCCATCCCAATGTTTTTAAAAACGTTCCAGAGCAGCAGTCAGAGTTGTCTCTCCCTGCCCCCACCCCTCAACATGCACAGTAGGGGCAGGACTGACAGGGGTCTGGATCCCAGCTGCAAGGGGCCTCGGTTGTCAGTCAGACCCCAAGCAGACCCATGTACCCATGCGATTTGGCAGGCAGTGACCTGGCTGCTCTCCGCTACCCCAGCACCGACTGTAAGCACAGCCCTGGAAATGGTGGACGTTTCTGTGCAGGGTCCTAGTTCCCAACCACTGCCTCGGTGGTGGTGAGGGACAACGCTGATGGCAGCTTCCTGATCACTGGGATGCAGTGGTGACACTGTGCACTTCCAGTCAACAGTGCCAGTGAGGCCTCCTGAGTCTTTCTCAGGGAGGAGCTCTTTGGGAAGACTGTGGGGGTCATTCCTAGAGGCCCAGCCTAGGGGGTGCTCCCTCCCTCTGGCCTCACAATGGTTTCATAAGCACTCAGTTCCCTGTACTTAAAAAAAGCCAGAGTGGTTTCTATACACTTCAACAAAACTCTGATTAAAAGCACAGATCCTTTTTTAGCAAGCAGTATGGTCAGCTCTTTCTCTCACCTAGACAACATCATGGTGTGTGGTCATGACCTAGATATTCAGCCACGGTTTCCTTGTAATGGCATTTACCGTAATGGGACTTCCTTACACACGCCCTCCATCAGCATCTCATGGGCTACCATAATAAGCCTAAAGCACACTGACAGCTGTGGGCATGCAAAGGTTTATTTTAAAAGTAACTACAGATAAATGCCAATCTAGAGGGACATGTTAACATGTCTTATTTCTGAAATTGGCATGCATCTTACAATTAGTGTAGGAATTTAATACAGTTTCCTCATTAGCCCTTCAACTGCATCTGTAGGTGAGGCATTAGAACAATGCTGCTCTTTCACTAGTGACATCTTAGAAGTTAAGACATATAGAAGTTTTTGTATGATAAAAGACAGAATTTCTCTTTTATACAGATACCACACAATGACAGAAGAAAAATATTCAAAAATCATTAATCCTAGCTATTTCAGTGTACTCAAAAGATTCAGAGTTTCTTAAAATTTAAAATTTATATTTACTTAAACATATATAAAAGAGAACTATTTTCCAGGGCTAAAATAATCTGTGATTCCAAAAGATTTTCATTATTACAATCCCGTCCGCCACCTACACAATAGCCGGGCTACAGCAAGAAGCTCCTCAGAACAACAAGAGGCGAGGGGAAGGCTGCTTCGTGCAGGGAGGCCATCTGCTGTGCTTACTGGCAGTCCCGGTGGGATACCACGCAGTGGCCTTCTGTGTGTTCTCCTGACAGCTTCTGCCTGATCTGTCACCGTGGCAACTTCGGGAGCTCAACTCAAAATGAGCACAAACTCATTAACCGCTAACTACATCATCTTACTGCCTGTTGCTAATGAGAGAATGCTGTTCAGAGACATTTTCTATCCTAATGTACTACAGTTACCTCTCTAAAAAGCATGAAATTAAATTAAATGCTACTATTAGTACATCAGACTGGATAATATGAATGTTAAAATAAATTTACTTTAGTAATGACTATGAACAGTAAGAACCATTTTATTAGAAGATTACTTTGTTTTGGTCCTTGGATTCTTCTACTCTAAAAAAATGTACTACTTATCATACAGGCAAATATTTCTAAGTTCTTTTAAGCAACAGCCGGCAGATTTAGAAGATCAAAATAGAAACTTCTGATAACAGCGTATGTTAAAGGCAAGCACCAAATACAGCACTGATACATATTGGCTTGTCTCTTGTCTTTTCAATACGTAACATTAACTGGAAATACTCCCTGAATGAGGCAACACACTGGACAGACACGGAGGGTGAACAGAGCCCCCTGAGCACACGGCTTCTCCGCCTTCTCACCTCCAGTCTGACCTCGTCTCTTTCCTCGCTCAGTCACCCGTAACCAAACAAGCTCTTGAAAAACAGCAAATTCTAAATCTCATGAAACACAGAAGTTTTAAGTGGAATCACGGCTGAAAAGTGTTCTCTCAGGGCATGCACACTGCCTGTGTGGTAGGACTGTGTGCGTGTTTTCTTTAAAAAATGTAAACACCGTGGACCAGCAGTAACCCTGGGATGTTTGTCCTCTAAGCGCAGAGCCCTCGAGCTGCCAGAAGAGGGAGCCCGGGTCAGACTACGCCAACATTTAGTCAAAGAGGGATGGGGAAGGGCAGGGAAATCAAGCTGATTTAGAAAAGGAATATTCCAGGGGCTCCTGGGAGGCTCAGATAAGTGTCTGCCTTCGGCTCGGTCATGATCTTGGAGTCCTGGGATCAAGCCCTGTGTCGAGCTCCCTGCTCAGTGGGGCATCTGCTTCTCCCTCTCCCTCCGCTGCTTCCCCAGCTTGTGCTTCCTTGCTCTGTCAAGTAAATAAAATCTTTAAAAAAAAAGGAATATTCCACCTCTACATGCCCCGCGCACGCTGGGTCCCCATCTACCTTAGCCTCACTGACAACACTCTCCCCCTTGCTGACAACTCACCTTCTATGCCAGCTTTTTGTGTGTTTAGTTCCAGGAGAATGCCGTATGGGCCAGCCAGCCTTTGCAAATACTGTTCCCTCTGAATGTGGAAGCCTGCGAGTCCTCTCTCTACTCTGCCTGCCTGAGCTGCCCTCTCTCCATCCTTCAGACCTTGCTTGATGCAGCATCACTGGGGATGCCTTCACTCACTGCAGCCTGGTTCCAGTTCTTCTGTTCTACGCTCTCATTAGACAACGTTCTTTTTCCTTCACAGTAGCCATCCCAGTCAGTAAAGACACACACAGCATCGTGATTGATGTTTCCGCCCATTCCCCATAACACTCGAAGCTGCAAGAGGGTGTGAAGCGTATGTGTTTTTTTAAATCTTTTTCTCCCCATAACGAACAGTGCCAGGCAAACAGGTGTTCAGTAAATATCTGCGGGATCAAAGGAGTAACCCCGTTGGTCTCCAGGTTCTACTGGCTCTACCACATGACCCTTCCCGTCCCCCCTCACCACGGAGCTGTCATCTGGAGTGTGAGTGTGCACCGGTCTACCTGCACCGGATGCATCCAGTTCCCTCCAACTGTCTGATTCATCTTCAATCTGGCATGTTCCATGATCCTTCTAAAATATATCTCATGACAATCTCATGAAGTCACCTTCCCACTTAAAACCTCGAGTGGCTCCCTCTGGTCTGAAAGGGCAAATCTAAAGCCCTAAGATGGACTCTATGAGCTGCTCTCCTTGCCCTCCACATCTCCAGTTTCGACTCCTTTTTGTTCGGGAGGATAGGCTGTTGAGAGTGTTCAATTCTACTGGCCCCGTGGGTGGGTTCAGAACGGCTAGGATACGGCACCGCCCTTGTCTCATTTCCATGGCTAACTTGGGGACAACCAGGAAAGTGGCCAACTCGAGCATGCATTCATCTCACTCTAAAGGAGTTTTTGCCTTTCCCCCAGTTTTCTCACTTATTTTTAAAAACAGGCCATCTTTTCTTACAGGGACATAAACAGTGAATAGAAACATCACCAAGTGAATATACTTAAATCCTTTCAGGTAGAATATGTGGGACAAATAAATCACAACCCTCAGAACATTTTAGTGCATTCATTTGTTTATATAACTAACTTTCCCTACTAATACATCTCTTTGAGAACAGGGAACTTATCTCTGCTGTCTGATATTTGTTAATTGTTGAATTAATGAACTCGACAACTCTAGATAGCAAAATATGACTAACAGCTCATTTATTAATGCAATCTTTAGTAGGTGTGTTAAAAGCGAGACAAAATGTGATCACAGTTAAAAGTGGGTATTTTCTTAAATTACTGTATTACAAATAGCTGTGCACATGGAGAGAAAGGGAAATGACGGAGTATGAAGGAAGCTAAGCTGCTGTGATGAGCCCTTCTGCCTGACTCTAGAGGTCTATGTAATATTAGAAACCAATATGGAATGAGAAAGTAGGTAACTCAACTTTTTAAAAAGTCGCAAAATATTTGAATATTCCACAAAGACACACAGCAAAATGGTACATGACAGGAACATTCCAGACCATCACCCATTACAGAAATGCATATCAAAAGCACAATGAGAGATGGCCACATACCCGTTAGAATGGCTACAAGGACCGAGACTGACTTTCCAAGTATCAGTAAGGATGTGGCACTGGGAAATGGTAGAACTACTTTGAAAATGTTTTGCAGTTTTTTGAAGGTTAAACAAACATCTACCCTAAGATCCAGCCATCCCATTCCCACATATTCACCATAGAAAAAGCAAAGCACATATCCATATGGAGACGTGTATATCAAAATTCACAGAAGCTGTATTCGCAAAAGCTAAAATGAGAAACAACTCAAATGTCCATCATCAGATAAAAGGACAAACTGGGACCTATCCAAACAACGGAACCCTGCTCGGCAGTAAAAAGGAGTGAACTGCTGACACACGCATCAGGGACGAACCTCAGAAGCATTACTCGGAGTGAAAGAAACCCAGAGTGCACCCTTTGTGGTTCCGCCGATCTAACTGGAGTCTAGAAAAGAAAACCTTCTGTAGTGACGGGAAGCAGATCGGTGTTCGCCTATGGACCGATGAGGGTGGGGAGGGCCTGAGAACTGGGTTCGCAGGGGTACAGGGAGACTTCCAGGAGTGATGGTTTACTGTCTTGATCGTGGGGATGGTTTCATAGGTGCGTACATACCAAGACTCCCAAACTGTTCTCTTTAAATACACGTAGTTTACTGCGTGCCAATTTAACTCAATAAAGCGGTTAAAAAAAGCAAAGCAAAGAAAGTAGCCTGTTAAGTGATTTCTCAGAGAGCAGACTGTCAGCTTCCTTTAGAGCTATAAACTGTAACTTTCTCTAAACTTGGAACTGCCTTTACATTTAACGTTACAGTTTAGTTAAGCTAAACAGACGTGGGCTTTCACTTTATCGGAGACTTAGCAAAGGGCCCGCAAGAAGGTGCTGAAGAAGGGCTTGCATGTAACAGGAGCACCGTGCCGCCTCCCCGCCACCAGTGAATTTATACTTCATTCCCTCTAAAATTCGATGAAGAATTTATATGTAAGTACCTGCTGAGTTGTTAGGGTTTTTTTCCAATAATTTTTATCCTTTTAAGTTGCCTATGTGTTAGGGGGAAAAATACCACATCTTAATATACTTTCTTCTGTTCCCATGGAAAAAATATTAATGCATTATTATGTCTTCTTTCTGTCAGGGGTTTAACAGTAAAATTAAATAATTACATTAAACATAGAACAATGTGGCTAAAGAAAGACATGTAATATTTAAAATCCTGTACGATACCATCCCATAAAGATCCGTCACAGAACGAATCTCTTAGGAATTTCTTTCAGCCTTATTTGAGAAGATCCTAAGTTACTTCCTAAAATGAATGACTGTACTGATAATGGATATACAACATTGCTCTCTCCTTCACGTGACAGCAGAAACAATCTGTAACAGGCAGCCAGAGGATGAGGATTCCAGTTCTGCCACCGACTACAGCCTTCACGACTTGTGAAGACTCCTTACTCTCCGAATCTCATTTCCAAACCAATGAAGGACCTGGAGAATCTCCGAGGAGCCTTTAAACGTTAAGGTTTTATTAATTTTGCAGACAGGCAAACAAAATGCCATATTTGATAAAATACACTGTGCAGAGCCCACTAACTAGACTTTTAGCTATTGCTTCTAAGGGTAACTCATACACTCAAATACACTCAAAATACTTGTTTTGGTTGTGTGGATGCAAATATGAATACATGTAAACTCAAGGAATCTGGCCAATTTTATTACACAGTATAATTCAGGAAAACACAGATGTGATGCCTTATAAAACCTAACTGCTGAATATTGTGTTGAGCAAATAGCTCACGACTGAGCAAACAGCACTCAGCTGACTCTGCTAAAAAGCAGTGCCACCTAACTGGCGAAGTATAGAGATGTGGGTTCTCACTTGTATTTGTTCGTATATACATCTGACTATGAAATTGGGAAGGCACCCTTTAAACTTCAATGCTCACCTTCATTCACTGAGAAAACCATGTTTAGAATGAGCCTTAACAGGAATACAGAACAGCGCAAATAATCCCTGACCCCAGAACTTTTATCACTCAAAGTAAGGCTACCGAAAGAATATGGTTTCGACTGATTTACATTAACAAAAGCACATAAAGGTTTTCTTAAAATTAGCATTACAAATTGAATGCATGGCAAAATTGAATACCCAACTGCAAAACTTAAATTATAGTCCTTTCAAGCAAGATTAGGAGACTAATCACAATGTATAAATTTATAAAAGTATATGACTCAAAATCATAAAGCATTAATCATATGGAGTTCGAGACATATTGGGTCATCAAGATACTCGCTTTCATACATGATATAATTAACTTTGAGCTTTTTGTATGAAAACTTATCTTTCTATTTTATGAACTTTAGAAAATCTGGCCCAAACCAATGAATTAAATTACTTCACGTTTATGGGTATTATAATTAATCCTTAGAAAAAATTAAATCCACAAAAAACCCAGAACACAATATGGAGAATTTAGGCTCACAAAGTCATCACATCACATATAAAGCTACTATTATCTGTGCCCAAATTAAGGGCAGTGCCCAAAATAAAGGAGAGATTACTGATTACCTAAGCAAAACCCATTAAGCAGTGTCCAACACTCAGATACCAGGTCCTCCACAGCAGAAATTCAATATACAGGTAAGATTATGTCTGACTGCCTTCCCCCAACTGTGAGAGCATCTCCAGTCTCACTAAAGGCCTAACAAGTAATTGTGTTCAGCTACCTCTTTCTTGAGTCACTGATAATGCAAAGACAACATTTAGCAGAAATTATAAGAAACTACTTTGTTTGTTCAAAGGCTCATACAAAGGCTTTCAAATTGTTCAGTGTAGCTCTCTGAGGGGCAGGGGATGGGGGAGTGTTAATTAGGGGAAGCAGGAGGCCCAGCCTGTGCTGTCCAACACACATGACCAGTCAGAAATTCAGAACCAGCTTCCTTCAGGGAATTAATTTTGATTCGAACCAGTAATAAAGGAGCATCTGAGAAAAATCTAAACCTTGATACTGCTAATATTCATTAATGAATTACCTAGCAGCACTGTTAGATGATTTATAATTTAAAAAGCTTTTTTTTTCCTGTTTAGGAGACATTAATAATCATTATTACTAAGTGTGCTAAAGCTAGTTATAGTTAGTACAGTTGATGACAAATTAGACCCAAAGGAGCAGTAATTTAGAGAAGAGAAAAGGAGAAGAGAAAACACCAGCAGACTTTGTAGTAAGCAAGGAAACGCTCATCAGAACTCGAACGCAAAATAATAATTTTGCGTAGTGTGGCAGAATCATTATACAGCCATAAGCAATTTGTTACTATATGAAGAGAAAACATTGAAAATGACAACAGAATATGGCTGGTATTGAATCAGGTTATAAAAACTTTTCAGAATGTGAAAGAAAGAAAGAAAGCTAAAGAAAGTAAGAAAAGAAAAAAGAAAAGAAAGGAAAGAACTCAGAACAACAATCCTGCAGTGTTAAATGACAAGTGGAAGAAACCATTCTTTCTTATTCAAGATCATAACTGCTAATACAACTATGTACCACAACCCTCCAGGTGTTCTGAAAAAGTGTACTATACATTCATACTGCTTCTGAGAGTGAGAGACAAATTCCTGTCTGGGAATTGGGCTGCGTTTTAACATTTACTTTACATGAAATCCCATCTTACTGTGACCCTGCTGCCGGCGCCCGGAGGCCCACTGCACGGAGGTCAGAAGGCCCGGCTCAAGCCACTTAACTTGCCAGTCAGCCTCGGTTTCCTCACAGTCACCTACTACCTGCCCTGCTCAGTTAGGAAATCTGAATGAAGTCATGTACATAAACTTTACTTTGGAAACTCTAAGATGCCAAACAAAAGGAGGGTATTAGTAGTGGCACCACCCGAAATGGCAAGCTGGAAAGTCTTTGTAGCACTCATGCCTGTGCGTACAACTGTGTACATGCATTCAACAGAATCTTTAAAACCCTAACAATTAATTCTAGCTCACTCTTCCTGAGCACCAGCTATGTGCTGGGACTGAGCCCTTTTCATACATGATCTCATTTAATCTTCTCAGGAGCTCTATGAGGTAGGAGCCACTCACTCACCAGCTTTCTCATTTGCAGTAGGAGATACCTGAGGCTTGGTGAAATGAAGTAACTGGCCCCAAATTCAACCGAGCTGGCAGACGCAAATCCTGCGCATGCACCCCTCCTCCCCGCACAGCCCCGGACCAGGGCAAGCACAGGTGAAGGAGCTCCCAGCGCTGCTTCCACCGTGCCCCTTCTCCAGCAAACCCCAGGGACGCCTCTGTTACTGGGGGAACAACGAGTGTTTCCAACACCTGCTAAGACACTAGCAAGTAAAATTTTCGACTTAGAAAATAAAAGAAATCTTCTATTTATCAATTAGCAAAGTGGGAATACAAAAAGAATATACCTCTTTTGTTATATAGTCAGGCAAAGAGAAATTGGAAGCTTCAAAAAAATGCAGTATCTTTTGGCTGTTCTTACTCAAATTGGATCACCTTTATCAGTTTAGTCCTTGTTTGGTGGAAAGCAAACCAAAGGAAAAGTAAAAAGCACTGTTCAGAAAGCGAACATAACATTCTCTAGGCATTTTAGATTAAACAAACGGCAATGAAATGCAGATGTGAAACCAGTGATAAATGAAGAAATGCACAGCGATAAAAAGAAGATGCAAAAGACTCCAAGCCAGGGTTCGATTCTTTTTGACTGTCAATTCCAACAAGTCATGTTCGCCATGAAAAGTGTGATGCTGCCATAAAATGTACCACCCCCAAATAAAATAAACTTACCTTTGGTTTTTTGATCAGCAGCCTGAAAAAAAAATCAGAAATTCTTTAGGAATAATAATGTGTAGAATGTGCAATCTATGAAAATTTATAAGCTGACTTTAATACTGGAAATTTTAAAATCAAGTTTTTGCCCAATTTATTAAAATTTATTACTAGGAAAATGTATAATTGTTTACATGCTATTATATGCCAATACTGATCTAAAAGTAAAAAAAACACAAAAAACAAAAAACCCTATCTAGAAACCCAACAGAACTCTGTATTTTAACACAGACTAAAAGTTACAGTTTAAATTACAAAGTATGTTAAACTAGGCAAGACCAACAACAACCAACCTAACTTGGTATAGTAAATGCAGTAAGATTTGAGTGAGACGGTAAGATTGATAGACGGACTTTTAATTTTTAACATTTACTGATAGTATGTATAAAAGAACACTTGCCAAACCTGCAAAAATTATTTCTAGCTTTGCTAATAAAATCAGTTACATGGCCCTTTTCCTCAGACATGGTTGTTCTGGACAGTTCACAGTAAGTGTGAATAGCACAGACATTCTTTATCACCAACAACGACATTCAGACTTCCTTTAAAACACAGCTCTACTATTTCTAGGTTCCTTAAGAAAGACATTCTGTGGCTGTCACTCTGTATTTATTTCGCTAGTACAACATCTACTTTTTGCTAATTACAGATTTAACATATAGATTTTCTGAGGTCATAAAATGGAACTCTAACGTAATGGCCGTGACAACGCAAATGAGACAATGACCACAGGCAGTGAAGTGGGAATGCCAGCCAAACCTTTTTCTGAGCACCTTCCTTCTTTTTCTTTTCTTCCTGCTTTTTCTTTTTCTTTTCTTCCATCAAACGTTCCTCTTTTTGTGTTTCTTGTTCTTTCTCCCTATGAAACAAAGAAAGGTGGCATTGGCATAATGTCCATTTTAAGTCAACGAGAAAACAGCTGCGGGGAGTTTTAGGTCAGGCTGAGTTTCATGTGCAGTGCGCAGAAGGGCACTCTGAGGAGGGCGTGGAACAAGGGGCACCTCTCCAGGGCCGCCTCCTTTCAGGGCTGCCCTGACCGCGTCAGTGCCTCCGCGGCCGTTCATTCCGACCATGTGCCGAACACCATGCTCCTAGCGGGGAGAGCGTTAGACAGTAAGAGTACAAAACAGAGTAAGACACTGTTCCTACAGTCCAGCCGCAGAACCACATCTCTCATTGTCGTCTCAGCAGCCACACTGTCAGCATCCTCCTGACTACCTATCAAAAATGCAGATTCCTGGGTTCCACCCTAGCCCAACCAAATCAGAACCTTTGGAAGTGATTCTCAAGCATACTGTAATTAGATGTTTGCTTGAAAAAACAATTATTATTTTTTTAGATTTCCCCCAAGTTTTAACTTAAATTCCAGTTAGTTAACACACAGTGTAATATTGATTTTAGGTGTAGGATTTGGTGGTTCGGCACTTACGTACAAAACCTGGTGCTCATCACAGCAAGTGCCCTCTTTGGTCCCCAGCGCCCACCTCCCCACCTCCCCTCCAGCAACCCTCAGTTTGTTCTCTATAGTTGAGAGTCTGTTTCTTGGTTTGCCTCTCTTCCTCCCCACCCCATGTTCATCTGTTTCTTAAATTCCACGTAAGTGAAATCATAAGGGATTTGTCCTTCTCTGACTTACTTCGCTTAGCATAATACTCTCTAGCTCCGGGGCGCCTGGGTGGCTCAGTTGTTAAGCGTCTGCCTTCAGCTCGGGTCATGATCCCAAGGTCCTGGGATCGAGCCCCACATAGGGTTCCCACTTAGTGGGAAGCCTGCTTCTCCCTCTCCCACTCTCCCTGCTTGTGTTCCTGCTCTTGTCATCTCCCTCTCTCTGTCAAATAAATAAATAAAATCTTAAAAAAAAAAAACTCTCTAGCTCCATCCATGTTGTTGCAAATGGCAAGATTTCATCCCTTTTTGATGGCTGAGTAGTATTTCAGTGTGTGTGTGTGTACACACATACACACCACAATTTTATTCACTCATCAGTCGATGGGCATTTGGGCTCTTTCCATAGTTCGGCTACTGCTAATAATGCTGCTATAAATATCAGGGTTCATGTAACCCTTCAAATTAGTATTTGAGTAAATACCTAGTAGTACAATTGCTGGATGGCACAGTCGTTCTATTTTTAACTTTTTGGGGGAACCCCCAACACGTTATTCCAAAGTGGCTTCACCAGTTTGCATTCCCACCAACAGTGGGAATGGGCATCCTTGCCAAGAGAAAGCAATCATTTTTTGAATAAAGATTCCTGCACGATGTTTGTCTGAAAGAGCAATCTGTCTTTTAAGTAGGCACCGTGGCCAGTGTGGCATCCAACACAGGGTTCAAACTCATGCCTGAGATCCAGACAGACCTGAGCTGAGATTAAGGGTCAGACCCTTAAAGGACTGAGCGGCGACCCAGGTGTCCCAAAGAGCAATTAATTTTATTTACTTTTTTTTAGAGAAAGAGAGAGAACTGGGGTCGGGGAAGAGGCAGAAGGAGAGGGAAAGAGAATCTTAAGCAGGTTCCATGCTCAGCGTGGAGCCCAACGGGGAGCTCGATATTATAACCCTGAGGATCATGACCTGGGCTGAAATCAAGAGTCTGACGTTTAACCAACTGACCCATTCAGGTACCCCAAATCAATTAGTTTTTAAACAAGGATTCCTACACAGCATTGTGAGCTAATATAAGGCTAGGCAGCAGCACAGCACAGAGTAACACGACTTAGAAGCCCTGTAGCTAGGGCTTGAACACTGCAAAAGCATTTGGCTGGCATAGGGTGGTGGGTCAGATACCAGTTTACTGCTGGGCAACTCCAAATTCAACCTTCCACACATGCTCTGCAGTAAGTGGGCAATTCCTTTAAGTATCTCTCCTTTCCAGGGAGCACCACTGAGCACGGGGCTGTGAGGACACCAGTGAGGACCCCAGCCATGGGCCAGAAAGGGTGGTCCCTCAGCAACCTTGTGGCACACGGTCTAGAGTCATCTGCCCGTGACCCTTTCAACAGACACTGTGCGCTCCGGGCCTCCTGCCGTTTGCCCTACCCCTACATTCATCTCTTGTGGTCCTGCTGATGGCCGGGCCCTCCCACCTGGGACCCGTGGGCTCCACGTCTCCTGCTGAGCTGACGCTACTCCCACCTCCTCAGCACGTCCGCGCGGCCGGCCATCAGCTGCAGCTTGCCCCCAGGAAGGCCGCCCCCCGGGCCCCGCTGCCCAGGTGGCCCCGTGACCGGCTAAGGGCTGTGGCTTCCGGAGCCAGTCGTTGTCACTGCCCAGCGGCTGCAGACTCGCGGACGCGGGCAAATCACGGAGCTGCGCCACCACCTGGGGGGCTGCAACTCCACCTTCTTCAGCGAGTCTGACCCCAGCCTTCCTCGGGGACTCTCCCTCGGCCCCCGGCCCCATACAGTTTCTGCAGGGACTTTTCTAACACAGCTTAACTCCTCTTTGTAAGAAACGGGGCACCTGAGTGGCTCAGTGGGTTGAAGCCTCTGCTATCGGATCAGGTCATGATCTCAGGGTCCTGGGATCGAGGCCCGCGTCGGGCTCCCTGCTCAGCGGGGAGCCTGCTTCCCCCTCTCTCTCTCTGCCTGCCTCTCTGCCTCCTTGTGATCTCTCTCCCTCTGTGAAATAAATAAATAAAATCTTTAAAAAAAAAAAGTAGAAGAAAGTGGGGGTTCCTGGGTGGCTCAGTCGTTAAGTGTCTGCCTTCAGCTCAGGTCGAAACCCCAGGGTTCTGGGATCAAGCCTCGCATCAGGCTCCCTGCTCAACGGGAAGCCTGCTTCTCCCTCCAGCACTCCCCCTGGTTGTTGTGATTCTTCTCTTGCTGTGTCTCTCTCTGTCAAATAAATAAAATCTTAAAAAAAAAAAAAAAAGGTAGAAGGAAGGGCGCCTGGGTGGCTCAGTGGGTTAAAGCCTCTGCTTTTGGCTCAGGTCGTGATCTCAGGGTCCTGGGATCGAGGCCCGCATCGGGCTCTCTGCTCAGCGGGGAGCCTGCTTCCCCCTCTCTCTCTGCCTGCCTCTCTGCCTCCTTGTGGTCTCTCTCCTTCTGTGAAATAGATAAATAGAATCTTTAAAAAAAAAAAAAAAAAGAAGGAAGTGGTATCCTGCCCAGCTGTCACTGAAATACTTAAGGTTCTTAGTTTTTCACCACGTGTGTGAATACCTGCTCTGTGTAGGAAGTATTTGGGAGGCCCTGTGGGCATTATAGGAGGGAAGAGATATGAAAAAGAGTCTTGGACCTCAAGGGACAGAGAATCTAATAGGAAAGTGAAGGTAAGACTTGAATTACCTTTAATACTTGATAGACTATGGAAATAAACAGAGGAATGTAGCAAAGAGCATATGCTTGGGATTTAGAATCACAGGGCAGAGTTCTAAAAAGTAAAGGTCACTACATACAGGAGGTCAAGAACTCGGGTCCAAGTATTGGATGGACTCTCTATAAGAACCATGAAGTCATTCAGCATTTCACCAGGACTGGGGGTGGAAAAGAGAACCATGGCTCTGATGAATAAGAGCAGAGGGTAGAAGGAAGAGTTTTTTATTTGAGGATCAAAGGATAATATAGTTGATAGAGATTCTCAGGTCTCCTGATGTTCGCACCTTTGTAAAAATGCCCTCCCTGAGTGTGGGAGGGACCTGCGACTCGATTCTCACTGTTAGAACCTGGCAGAGGTGAAAGAATGCTGCTCCCCTGACTACATTATGTAAGACTCCATCATTTAAGCAGACTGACTTTAGTCTCCCTCTTGGGTGCTGGCGTCGAAGAAACAGCTACCATGAATCCTATCGCTGCAAGGAAATGCATTCTGTCCACAGCCTGAGCGAGCTTGGAAGTCCCCCCTTCCCCAGTCAAGCCCCCCAGTGGAAACCCAGCCCTGGCCTGGACTGCAGCCTGCAGCAGGCCCCGCTAAGCAATGCCCCGCATCTTGACCTACAGAAATTGTGAAATAATGAATGTATATTGCATTAAGCCACTAACTTTGTTGGCAGTCTGTTATGCAGCATACAAAAATAATGCAGGTAGCAATTTAAGACTTCTGGGGCTGACCTAGACAGAGGAAGACCACGACAGTCTCTCTCAGCCGCTGAATACAACAAAAAACTAGACAAAGTACAATGTAAATACAAAAATACAATAACGAAAAGCGAACAAAAGCTGGTAGAGTAGGGAGCAGACTTAAAACAGGGAGGTGATGTGCATGGGGTTGAGTTTCTCATTTCCCCTTTTCTCTTGCAGTCACCGACCTGTGCCGTGGCAGTGGTGGCACACGCAGCCCAAACTGCGAGCACCCTATCTTCCCTTACACGGGATTTGGAAAAGAAGCTCTTGTGAGCTAGACAGTGTAGGGGGAATCCCAGACAGGAACTGGCTGAAGAAGACCTCTAAATGCTATGTATAAATGTTCCCATTTCTGGGCTCACCTCCATTCAGGTCAGGCATGTCTGGGACAGATCCAGAACAGCAGAGCACAGGCTTTGAGAAACAACAGTAACAAAAATCACCATGCTCTAGAGTTTAATCGGACTCAAAATCTGTACGACACATTCCAAATGTCCAGAATAAAATCCAAAATTACTCCTTATACAAAGAACCAGGAAAACATACCAGCTGCCAAGACAAAAGACAAAGGATGCTAACTCTCAGATGACCTGGGTATTGGAATGATCAAAGACTTTAAAGCAGCTACTATAACTCTGCTCCAGGAGGCAATAAAGGTAAACACATTTGAAACAAATGTCAATTTAGGAGTTTACCGCAGATAAACTATAAAAATAGAACCAACTGGAAATTTTAGAACTGAAAAATAAAAACCTGAATTAAGCACTTCACTGGATGGGCCCAATGGAAGAATGGATATGACAGAGGAAAGAGTCTGTAAACTTAATAGAGCAACAAAATGATCCAATCTGAAGAACAGAGAAGAAAAAAGATTGAAAAAAAAATAACAAAGAGCCTCATGGACCCTAAGGATAATATCAAAAGGTCCAACATCCATGTTACAGGACTTCCAGAAGCAGAACAAAAAGAGACATTGTGAAGAAATAATGGTGGAAAACTCCCCAAATTGGGTGATACATATAAATTTACAGACTCAAAAAGCTCTGTGAACTCTAACTGAGATAAACTAAAGGAAAAGCACACTCAGACAGAGCACATACTAAGTAGAAGCAGCCAGTTTCAAAAGGATACGTGCCGTATGGCTCCATTTACAGGGCACTCTGGAGAAAGAAAAATTACAGGAATAGAAAACAGACCAGTGATTACCTGGGGTCAGGGGTGGAGTAAGATACTGACTACAAAGGGGCCGAGCAAGGGAATGTTTTTGGAGGGTGATGGAAGTCTCGATTGTGATGGTCGTCAAATGCATACATGTATTGCATGAATACGCTGCGTGCATTCGCTGAAACTTACATAACTGTATAGCAGAGAGTGAATTCTACTGTATGTAAACTTTAAAAAAGTAACTAAAAAGAACAATGAAAAAATCAAAAGTAAAGAAAAAGAATGATTTATAAATGGTCATGGAGGGTGGTTCTGGAGGACGCTGAAGCCTTCCCCTCATGTCTCCCTCTCCCCCTCCATTCCTGGTCTGGTGAGAGGAAGTGCTTCAGTTAAACGGATGGGGGGGGTACTTGAGGGGTGGGATACAGGACTAAAGGTAAAGGTCTTCACTTCCCACAGGACCAGTATCCCATAAGGCACAGGGGGAAGATTTGGAGAAGACGACCAAGAAATTTATGAACAGATGACCGCAGGGACCTTTAGTTTGGAAGGATGGAGAAGAAACATGGAAAAATCAGTTGGCCTAAAGGTATTTTAAACGAATTCCAACATAATTTGCATTTTAGAATGAATATAGACTTGAGCCCCAGGGTTTAGTTCTAGAGACTTACTGTTTTGTCTCCACCACCAAACCCGAACAAAACCCAGCAGTGCCTCAGGAGCAGCGACTGCAATCTGACTGACCATACTTCTTAAATAGTACCTCTTTGGACGTCTGGGGGGCTCAGTTGGCTAAGAGTCTGTCTTCAGCTCAGGTTATGACCCCAGGGTCCTGGGATCCAGTCCCGCTCCCTGCTCGGCAGGGAGTCTGCTTCTCCTTCTCCCTCCCTGTATCTTCTTCCATTGGCTTTTCATCACAGAACCAATGATGTTCCTCACGAGAGCTGGCTTTTCTCTGAACAATAAAGGTGATGACTCCATCTGCTATTTTTGCCTGTCAGCGCCCTCTACGCCACTGGTAACTCAGTTTCCCTCACTTGAACTCCATGGACTTTTGGGGCAGTGACTCCAATCAAAGGGTACTGTACTGCATTCCTGGGTCATCCCCTAGATTCAAAGATGACTCTAAGAGTCAGGGACGAACTTAACAGTATCAGAGGAATGGAAGCTGCTGGAGCTATCTCAACCACAGAAGGCCGGAAAATGAAGCCAAAGCCAAGGAAGAGAAGCTAAGGAAACAGTGAGAACTGAGTCTCCGGGACAGGGACCATTGTCCTTTGAGCCCAGAAACAGGCTGTTTATGCGGCCTGGCACCTCAGTACCTTGCCCTCGCCTGGCCCTCCTAGACACTCCCCAGAATGTGAATCCTGAACTGCATGGGAGACAGCTGGAGCAGATGCATCTCACCAACTGCTCCCTACAAAGCCTTGCTACCCACATTCTGCAGGCTGCAGAGTCTAGCTTTTCAGTGTTTCCTTCAATGTCATCAGCTGCCTCCTATCATCCCCAAAGGCCCTCTTTCCCTCCCCCCTTAAACTGTACGGAGTCACTTTCTGTTGTTTGTAACCAGAGAACAACTGACAGTTTCTCAATAATCTATTTAATTTAGACTTATTCAGGAAGAGGAAGTGCTGACTGGATTCAGCACTATTTAATTAATTATGCTTTGTCTCAAAACTAATCAGGTTCAGTAAACATTTTAACCACTAATAAAACTGCTTTAGTATTACTATATTATCGTGTCAATTACCGATATAGGAGTCGTTAAGTGTCATTTTGTAAAAACCTTTTTATTTCATTTCTGAGTTTAAAGCAGCCTCAAATTGAAAATGACACTATAATTTTTAATGTTGCTCCACTTTCACAGTCAATTTATATAATGACACTTGAATATGTGTACTTTAAGTATGCTTAAAATAATAGAAGCCAATATCCAACCAGTCTCTCAGACATAGCAGTCCTTGCTGCCATGTCCTGGTCTGTAAGCCACAAAGTGGTTATTAATAATGACCAGGATTTCGGATGCCTGGGTGGCTCAGTCGTTAAGCGTTTGCCTTCGGCTCAGGTCATGATCCCAGGGTCCTGGGATCGAGCCCCACATCAGGCTCCCTGCTCAGCAGGAGGCCTACTTCTCCCTTTCCCACACTCCCCCTGGTTGTACTTCCCTCCCTCGCTATGTCTCTTTCTGTCAAATAAATAAATAAAATATTAAAAAAAATAATAATATAATTATTTTTTTTAAAAAGACCAGGATTTCGTTGTTTGCTAAAAAATTTAAAAATATGTACTGTGTAACCAGTACATACAGAAAGCATCCTTTCCCCAAGTGTCTACTTGCAACTACTAAGGAATCTGAAGGTAGAGAACTATGCTGGCTGTTGATTTACTGCCTCAGAGCTCCACACTCAGCTTTTCAGCCACTCGGTGAAAACCAATCGGACCTTTCAACATTTTTCCTCCGCCAGGTGGCATGATGCTAAGCTTGTTCAGTAGAGGGCGCTGGAGAGATACAGCAAAAGAATATTTTCTCCCACAGGCTCCTTGCAATGCCCTCAACCCCCCAGCAACTTTCTAGCCGCTTCCCCCGTTTCCCCCGTCATCCCCTTCTCGGTGAGTTCTCCACCATCCCGCCAGCCAGGGCTGTGCCCTCTCCAATAAGGTGTGCACCTCCGCCTGGAGGCTCTCCCGGGTGTCCCATCTCAGGCCTGGGGGCAGTGGCTTCCTCCTTTGTATCTGTTAGTCCTACATTCTTTAAATTAAGCATCCTGTACTTCTGCCTAGCCAATCCCTTTTCCTTCAATCCCCACTATAGTTAGCAATTCTTTACATTAGACTTTCCCTGTTCACACTGCTGTACAGTTTCTCTCTCCTGACTGACAGAAGAATCCTTAGAGCCTATTTCAATTCTGTCAGTAAACTGGACGCTTTTTAATACTGTCACACCAACAAGTAAATAAAATTCCCAGATGTGTCTCAATGGCAAACAGATGACATCGCAGCATAAACTACAAGTTAAACTTAATAAAATCAAATATGAACCTGATAGGTGGGGGGAAAAAGACTCTGGATGCCTGAATTTGGCTAATACGACTTGCCCGGTATTTTTTTTTTTTTAACTCCGTTACATTTCTATGCTCTAAAACTTGTGGTACATCTGGGCAAATTGAGAAAAGGCTCTCCTTCATGATTATGAAAAGGAAAGGACAAAGTCCCAGCCATAGGAGTGCAGGGCCGCCACTAAAGCAACGAAGCCAGTGCCTGGGGCACTTATCAATGAGAGCTCTGGGTTGCACATGATCTCCAGGGTAGCTTTCTATTAGGAAATTCTGCAATTCTGTGAACTAAAAAGACTGTTAACTGTAGATTCAGTTTTGGGAGCCATTAAACTAACTTGTGCTCAAAGTCGGATTCTAATTTGGGACAGCAGGCAAGCGCACAAGACCTGAGCAGAAATAGCTTTATGACAATCTGCACGAGGGAAAAGTCAAATATAAAAAGAGATGATACCACCATCCACCAGTTCTCTGATCTGGGAACATCTGTGGAGTTCAGGGTTTGTATGTAAGGATAGTAGGAAAGAAAGTTTCAGGGGTATACACTGGAGTCACAAGCTGATAAAGGAGTCAAATGCCTGCCTAAACAGTTTCTACAATGAAACATAAGGTAGAAAAAATGATTGACAAGGGATGTTTGTGCGAAAAAACCCCACAGGTATTAAAAGGATTGTTAATATTTCACATTAAAAATGTGAAATGTAAAAACTCATATTTCAGAAATGATGAGCAAGAAAACCTACCTGGATATAGAAAAAAATTTTAATTTTTTTTTAGATTTTATTTATTTATTTGTGAGAGAGGAGAGAGAGAGAGAGGGAGAGAGAGCATGAGAGGGGAGAAGGTCAGAGGGAGAAGCACACTCCCCATGGAGCTGGGAGCCCGATGCGGAACTCGATCCCGGGACTCCGTGACCATGACCTGAGCCAAAAGCAGTCACCCAACCAACTGAGCCACCCAAGGGCCCCAAAATTTTAATTTTCTATATTATTTTTAAACACCTGCCAAGTTCCTATGGGGGAAAAAATGTCCAGAGAGATGCTAGGGGAACTACCTGGGTAAGAAAAGAAGTGCTCTATAATTTGCTGTACTATTCTTATATATAATCAGGTTCAGTCTTTAGTCATTCAACAAACACAGAGCAGTGAACTGCTTCCTGAACCAGTCTGAGACCCTGACCTGCTCAGTCCCATGCTTAGCATGTTAACAAGTATTTACCAGTCACAGACTGTTGTCCCTGCACTTTACACCACTGCTCTGGAATTACTGCCTTAAACCCCCAATTCTAATACTCAAAGTCTGGAATCTGGTAGGAACTGTGTACCCAGTATCATGTTCATACACCAATTTCTTTTTTTTTTTTTTTTAAGATTTTATTTATTTGACACAGAGAGAGGGATCACAAGTAGGCAGAGAGGGAGAGAGAGAGAGGAGGAAGCAGGCTCCCCACCAAGCAGGGAGACCGATATGGGGCTCAATCCCAGGACCCTGAGATCATGACCTGAGTTGAAGACAGAGGCTTTAACCCACTGAGCCACCCAGGTGCCCCCATACACCAATTTCTAAAAGCAAAATTTTCCAGGATGCCTGGCTGGCTCAGTCTTGGGTTATAAGTTTGAGCCCCACACTGGATGTAGAGATTACTCAAAAATAAAATAAAAAAAATTTGAAAAGCAAACGTTTCCCATTATTCTCATAAAGTTACCTCACTGCTAGCTGCCAACATTCTGGCTTTCTCTAAAAAAAAAAAAAGAGAGGTCTAGAATTTACCTCCTTAAAGGATTTTAATGGAAACACATCTAGTAAGGATTAATGTAAGCATTCAATGCTAACCTACAATTTGCCCTATAGTGAAAGCAATTACCAATTTACCAAATTATATTACTATTTATGATTCAATTCCTCTCTCTATCCTCTATGACTTTTCATTAACCAAGAGAACACACACCAGTTCCATAAGGAAAGAGAAAGTTTCCCTAGCACTCAGGTCTAAAAATAAGGTCTTCAGGGTATACCTCACATAGGTGACAGAGTCAAGCAGTGGACAGCCTCTTTCATGCCCTGGAGCATACACTGGGCAGGTTTTATTTTTTTATTTTATTTTTATTTTTTAAAGATTTTATTTATTTATTTGACACAGAGAGAGAGATCAGATCACAAATAGGCAGAGAGGCAGAGAGAGAGAGAGAGGAGGAAGCAGGCTCCCTGCTGAGCAGAGAGCCCCATGCGGGCCTCGATCCCAGGACCCTGAGATCATGACCTGAGCCGAAAGCAGAGGCATTAACCCACTGAGCCACCCAGGCGCCCTGGGCAGGTTTTATTAAACCGTATCTTGCAACCTCTCATAGCCAAAAAGCACGATGGGAAAATTCAGGAAACTCTCAAAAACCTAGCAATTCTCTGGGGAACGAAGGTAACATAGTCCAAATATATGAAGGTTTCCGAAGGTTTTGCTTAATCCAAACATATATCCTAGAAAAACAAACAATCCTCCATAAATATCAAGTCCAACTGAAAAAATACGAGGGAGGCAAATAGTTTGAGGTTGTAGTCTTTAGAAAAACTAATGATGACAATACCTGTCATTTACTAAGTACTGGGCTAGGACTAGGCCTTTTGGAATAGACAATCTCATTCATTCCTCAAAAGTACCTTGTTGAGGAGTGCCTAGATGAAACTGGGTGCCTAGATGAAAATGAATTGAAGAGACTTGGTAGAGCATGAGACTCTTATCTTGGGGTCATGAGTTTGAGCCCCATGTTAGGCATAGAGACTACTTAAAAAAAAAAAAAAGAATCTTGAAATGGATTATCACCTGCATCTTAAAGGAGAGGAATCTAAAGCTCGGGGGATCTCAGTGAGCAGCCCCCTGTGACACAGACAGTAAGTGACAGAGCTGTCAGTCGAGTGGAGGTCTGATGGAATCTCAAGCATATGCTGCACCCCAAAGAGCACATGCTCTTTATTGTGGCCTAAGAGTGAGAGCCATCTGCTTCAGACTAAGATAAACTGATGGTAAGGCTGACCTCATTTCTTCGAAATAGAAGAGCCCAACCAAAACAGTCTCTCAGATGATCATTACTTACAGTACAGGCAAAACTAGTATTAAAGACCCCAAAACACAACATCCTCAAGATGTTCCCCCCACCCCAAGTCCAGAGGCTGGCCAGGCATCATTGTTGCATGAGGTCATCTGGGGACCCAAAGGTCTTCTCACTCACTAGAAGAGGGAAAGAGGAAATGGAGAGCAAGCCACTTCTTTGGGTTTGTGACCTCAAAGTTCACGTATTATTTCTGCTCACATCCAGTTAATCAGAACTTATTCACGTGCCCTTATCTACATCCAAAGAAGGCTGGGGAAAATGTCTCTATGTGTACATCTAAAACTTCTTCCAAAAGGAGGAAGGAGAGAAAGCATTCCAGGAGGATAACACTAGCCTCTGGAACCAATGGACGGCCTGCCCACCTCTACATGGAGATAAAAATTTTTTTCCAAAACAAAACAGGTACACAAACACATACATAAATTTGAGTTTTTATGTTACTTGGACGAATGATACATAAATCAAGTCCCCAACATTCAACTCATACAGAATATGACCAAAATGACTTTAGGCAGAAACTTCTTCAAAGGATCAAGATGTGACCAGTTACCAGCTAATGGCTATAGAGAAATCTTAGCAATGCTTCTATGGAATAACTGGGCATCACAGGTTCTCAGTAAATCTTCCACAATGGATTTGTTATAAAATACCAAATATTATCTAATCTAAGATGCCTTCAAATATAAGATGCATTATTTTATTTTATGCACCACTAAGAAAAATGATGCCAATTACACCCCGATATGCCATCATCTATAAGGTGCATGCCAATTTCAGAGACGTTGAAAGTGAGAAAAATACGTTTCTTAGAACAAATGAAATATCATATGCCCCTGAAAAAAACAAATCAAATTGATCTACCCTATAAAATTAGTGGCCAAGAACCAATTAAATTTTAGAAGAAATTATTATAGTTGCTATTGGGCCATTCCTTATGATGAGAATATAAATAGATACATCGAGGCCATACCTATACATCATGAATTAAAAAAAAAAAAACAATTCTAGGGGAAAGATAGACAGCTACCTTATAACACATTCATTACAATTTGCTAAGTAGGGGGTGCTGTGATAGCACACGATGGGGGAATGTCCTGGCTAAGTCAGGAGAGCATGGAAGGTCTCGAATGGAAGTGAGCCAAGTTCTGAAGGATAACTGAGCCAGGGCTAGGGAAATAACATAGACAAAAGCTCTACAGTGGGAAGAAACATGGCATATTTGAGAAACAGCAAGATGATTAGTGGGCTTGAAGTATGGGAGCAATAAAGAAATGGCTAGCACAATTCTGGCTACTAAGGAGAATGGATTTTAAGAGACTAAGAGTAGACAAGTGAAAACCAATAAGTAGGCTCCTGCTGTCAGTCTAAGAGAGTTTAGACTTGGTACTTTAGATCTGAGGAGCAGTAGAGGATTTGGGGATGGAAAGCAGGGTTTGAAAATTATTCAGGAGACAGAACGAACAGGACTTGGTGGTTAAGTGAAAATGGGCTTCAGGGAGAGGGAGGCATGAAGACCAAGCCTTAGGTCCTCCACCAGTGTGACTAAGTAGATGATGGTGTCACTCACTGAGATAAACACGGGATAAGGGCAGCTGACTTTGAGATGCTTGAGCATTACACGGGGAACAAAGCTGACAGCGAGATTTGTAATTCTGGATTCAGAGGAAAGATTCAGCTAGGGAAAAATCTAGAGAGATGTCAATGTAGAGTTATAAATCAAAGCCATGCCCGTAGCTGAGGTCAATAGGGAAGTGGTTAGAAAAAAGAGAAAAGAGGGCCTGGGACAGAGGCTTAAGGAACATCAGCATTCAAAGGTCAGGCTCAGACGGATAAAACAGTTATTCAAACATCCGTTTATTATGTATGCATCAATTACTGGTTAATAACTGGTCACAGTGTGCCACTGTTTTAGGTATAAGGATATCCAACGAACAAAATATAAAATATGTAAGACCGCTATTTATTAAGAGCTTACAGTTTAGTAGGTAAACNTGGGTACCTCCAAGTTTGGTCGCTTAGGTGAAAATCTTAAGATCTCTCTATTTTTATTTTTTATTTTTTTATTTTTTTGTTTTAAAGATTTTATTTATTCATTTGACACAGAGAGAGAGATTACAAGTAGGCAGAGAGGCAGGCAGAGAGAGAGGAGAGAGGAGGAAGCAGGCTCCCTGCTGAGCAGAGAGCCCGATGTGGGCCTCGATCCCAGGACCCTGGGGTCATGACCTGAGCCGAAGGCAGCGGCTTTAACCCACTGAGCCACCCAGGCGCCCTGTGTTAAGTGTTAATGAAGAAAATAAAACTGGCATTGTGACTCAAATACCATGAGTGGCCCTAACATCAGTGATGAGATTTCCAAAATGATGAGTAACTACTAAGAATGTTCCAAAGTACAGTCTTTCCTCAACTTAAATGAAGAGTTGCTTTCCTGGGAAATTCAATGCATATTATTACAACAGCACAAAAAAACTATATATACCTGTAAAATAGGTTCTGCACTAAGATAAACTAGTTTTTCACCTACCTATATATCCAGACAGATTTCCAAGTCATGAAGGGTGCATGCAGCACAGTCTTCACTGCATGGGACTGGTCCAGGCGCTACAGAACATCCAGCATCCCTGGCTCCTGCCCACTCAATGCCACTGTGGCTGACCTCAATCATGTGATACTCTAACCTTATCTCCATATTTCCAAATGCACCTCAAAAGGGTTAGTACCACCCCTGTTGAGAACAACTGCTTTAAGGCAACAAAGTATACACTGTGCTAAATGATACAAATTTCTAAGCAGTAAAGATAAGCTAAGGTATCTATACTAACACTTTACAGTTGTAGACATTTCCACCACGTGGCAATTTCTTCTTTTATTTTGGTCTATGCTTACTGACCGTGTACTATGTGCTAGCCAATGTTCTGTGTCCTGCCTTCATTGAGCTTGTACTGTAGAAAACTGTAGTAAATACACAATAATTTGAAATGAAGATGATCCAGAATATGGCTCTTACATTTTAAATCTATACACTTTGTGTCTCTCAGGTAAAAGTACAAAAAGTTTCCCTGAAAATTAATGTTATCTTCCCATTAGCTATTATTTATTTATAGGCACATGTCCATAAAATAGATTTAAACATTCAGCACCCAAAAGATGACACCCAACACTGGAAAAGCAACTGTATTGTTTCATACAGAAGTTTCTACAGTCTAAGAATACAGACAGAAGAGTAGCACCTACTAGTGGAAAAGATGCTAATTATAATGAACCCTTTTGTACTCTAAATAAATATGCTCAAAAGAGAAAAGCAAAGGGAGGGAACTGTGAGTTTTTAACCAAGGAACCATTAACACTCAGGATCAATCTGTGAGAATAAATTCACAGACAGGCAAGCGCAGAGAAGAAATTCTGATGTTGCAAAGATGCGATGAAGAGTACACAGGTGGTAATATTGCTAATTAGCATAATACCTCGGTTTACAGCTGACCACTGTCTTAATTTACACCATCTGTGATCCTGAGTTCACTTTAGGGAATTTTCCAAACTTAAAAGAAAGGTATGGTTGCAATGATCCTTTATATAAAATTTTGTATTTGGCTATTTTCATTTTTAACGAGGTATTCTCATACTAAACAAACTTCACAAATAATTTTTAATTACAACATAATACCTTCATTGTGTAGGTAGACCATAATTTTCTTAACAATTTCCCTGTTGTTTATTTAGGAGTTTCCATTTTATACTATTTGCATCACTAATCCCCTTTTGTATAGTTTGTTCTGTATTTGTGATTATTCTAGTTTATTCTATATTTGTGATTATTGTCTTAGAGAGATTTCCAGAAGCAGACTTACTAAAACAAAAGGGTATAATTAAGGGTTTCAATACTTACAACCAAACTGTTATCCAAAATATTTTAGTAACCTGTACTTTTATTAGCTGGGTTAAGAGTGTTTATTTCAAAACACTCTCATAAGGACACAGTATTATAATTTTTAATCTTTGCTAATTAAATAGAAAAAGTATCTCATTGGCCTTAATTTATAATTCCTAGATTATTATTGACTGTTTTCCCCTATATTTGTTAATCTGCATGAACTTTATTTTCTGTGAATTGACTGTTTTTTGGGGGGGGGTTGTTTTTTTAAGTAGGCTCCACACCCAGAGTGGAGCCCAATCTGGGGCTTGAACTCAACCCTGAGATCAAGATCTGAGCTGAGATCAAGAGCCGGATGCCTAGGGATGCTTGGGTGGCTCAGTCGTAAAGATCTGCCTTGGGCTTAGGTCATGATCCCAGGGTCCTAGCATTGAGCCCTGTATCGAGCCCACATCGGGCTCCCTGCTTCTCTCTCTCCCACTCCCCCTGCTTGTATTCCCTCTCTTGCTGTCTCTCTGTCAAATAAATAAAATCTTTAAAAAATAATAATAAATAAAAAGAAATAAACTTACTAAAAAAAAAGTCAGATGCTTAACCAAACTGAGCCACATAGGTGCTCTGTGAACTGACAGTTTATACCTTCTGGTCTATTCCTCGGGTTCTTAGTGGGCTTTTTCCTTATCAATTTATAAGAGTTTCTATAACCTGGATGATTAACCATTTATCGTGTAGCTATAAATATTCCTACCATTTTTGGTTTTAATTATTTTTGACATTCAGAAGTTTCAAATTCCCATAAAATCCCACAAAAAGCTGTCATGAGATTTTCCTTTTAATTCAGAAACATTCTCTAAACTTGTTATTTTCTTTTCTAGATTTCTCAGGTTTTTTTATACCGATGATAGTTTATTTAAATTTTATTTAGGTGGGAAAAAAATAAATTATATTTAGGTGTATGGTAGACATTAGGATTTACCTTGCCTTCTTTCTGAATCAAGTAGTTAACAGAGTGCCTGGGCATCATTTACTGCCCCAGGACTAAATGACCCCTCCTTACTCAATCATTTGTAACACTGACTCTTCATATATCAAAGTCACACATAACAGATGGGCCTGAAGACCATTTTGCTCCATTAACAACTGGGTGTTTCTGCCAGGACCACACTATTTTAGTTATTCCAGTTTCATAAAATTTTGCTTATCTGCTACCACTAGTTTTCCTCATTACTTTTTTTTTTTTTTTTTTTTTACAGAAAGAGAAAGATCACAAGTAGGCATAGTGGCAGGCAGAAGGAGAGGGAGAAGCAGCCTCCCTGCCAAGCAGAGAGCCCCACCCAGGGCTCGATCCTAGGACTCTGGGATCATGACCCAAGCCAAAGGCAAGCCAAAGGCAGATGCCTAAGTGGCACCCATCTCCTCATTACTCTTCTAAAAAGAGAATTACTCGGGGCATCTGGCTGGCTTAGTCAGTGAAGCATGTGTCCCTTGATCTCAGGGTTGTGAATCTGAGCCCCACATTGGGTGTAGAGATCACTTAAAAAATATTAAAAGAAATTAGTCAACTATGCTTTTGTCCTTCCAGATGAAATTTAAAATCATTTTGTCATGTTTCAAAAGGAAAATATGTAATTTTTTAAAAGTTAGAATTTCTTTATGGGTGCCTAGCTCACTCAGTTGGTGAAACATGTGACTCCTGATATCAGGGTTGTAAGTCCAAGCCCCACATTAGGTGCAGAGATTACTTAAAAATAAAATATTGGGGGGGGGTGCCTGGGTGGCTCAGTGGGTTAAAGCCTCTGCCTTCGGCTCAGAGGTCATGATCTCAGGGTCCTGGGATCGAGCCCAGCACCAGGCTCTCTGCTCGGTGGGGAGCCTGCTTCCCCTTCTCCCTCTGCCTGCCTCTCTGCCTACTTGTGATCTCTCTCTCCTGTCAAATAAATAAATAAATAATCTTAAAAATAATAAAAATAATTTTAAAATAATTAAAAAAAAATCTTGGGGTACCTGTGTGGCTCAGTTGTTAAGCGTCTGCCTTCGGCTCAGGTCATGATCCCAGGGTCCTGGGACTGAGCCCCGCACAGGGTTCCCTACCTGGCGGGAAGCCTGCTTCTCTCTCTCCCACTCCCCTCCTTGTGTTCTCTCTCTCGCTGTCTCTCTCTGTGTCAAATAAATAAAAGTAAAATCTTAAAATAAATAAAATAAAATCTTTAAAAAAAAGAATTGCTTTAAACCTAAAAATTGATCTGAAAGCTCTGTAGGATTTAGTTTTCCTATTTGGAAAAAATCTCTCCTCTTTCAGTGAAATTATTACTTTCTTCCTATTTCCTATATTTGTTAAGATCATTTCTAGGTATTTTATGACAGCTTATTGTTGTATAGGATGTACGGGCTCAAACATTCTATGGCTGGTCTACCTGGTTACTGATGGTAGGTGTCTAGTCAGGTGACTGATCTATCTCTGTTGCATCGAATAATTTTTCAGCTGATCATCTTGGGTTTCCTGGGTATACAATCTGTAAACAACCACCTTTTTACCTTTTTATTTCTTACTTCTATTCCACATTGTGCTTGGCAGAATTCTAAGACCCACCTACCCCTGCCAACATTTTGGCTCCTGCTGTACATATATGTTCTCCAGGTTATTCAATCAAGTACGAATGCAAGCACTGTTGTGAAGGGGGTTTGCAGATATAATTAAAGTCCCAAATCAGTTGACCTTAATACCCAGGTGAGCCTGACCTAATCATAGGGACCCTTCAGGTCTAGAGGTCAGAGACAGAGGCAGTCAGATGTTCAAAGTATGAGAAGGACTGAACACACAGTTGCTGGTCTGAAGTGAAGGGCACATGGCGAGGAACACAGCGGCCTCTCAGAGCTGAGAGCCACCCCCACTGACAGCCAGCAAGGAGGCAAGGACCTCAGTCCTACAACTATAAGGGACTGAATTCTGCCACACCAAGAATGAGCCTGGAAGCAGTATTTTTCTCCCCAGAACCTCCACAGGAGAACGTGCCTTGGCTGACACCTTGAGTTTAGCCTGTGAGACCCTGAGTAGAGACCTCAGTCGTGTCATGCAAGAACTTCTGGCCTACAGAACTATAAACTAACACTGGCTGTTCTTTGAAGCCACTAGGTTTGTGCTAAGTTGTTATGTAGCAATAGGAAACGAACACACTTATCTTATTTAACTGGCAGGAACTTAGAGGGCAATGTTAGATCAGACTAGATAATGTTAGGGAGTCTTAGCAGTCAGGATAGTTGGAGTCAGGACCATACCAGTAATTTGAACAGGGTGGGCTTAATGGAAAGACCTCTTAACTAGCACCAGTTGGCTGACTTTTAAGAGGGGTAAAAAAGGTCTTTAAGGGATCCAAAAGAAGCAAATGCAGAAATCTACTATCTCAGTCTGAGGGTATGTGAATAATGGGCTAAGAATTTAGAAGCGGAGCTCTCTCCTGTGGCTGCCAGAGGACACACAGGTGATCAGCAGCAAACCTGACAGAGGGCTTACGTCAGAGATGGTCCACAGGAGGGCCCTACTGAGTGGTGGATAATCTTCCCAAAGGTAGGAGTCGACCCAACCTGCTCACTAAATGCCACTGAGATAAGAACGCCCAGAACTCCCAGATGCCAGTCTGCTGAGTGCTGCGCGCGCGAGCGCGCACGCACGCACGCGCACACACACACACAGAGCACACCTGAACTACAAGTCTCTTTTGTCCCTCTCTTCCTCCTTACACTTCCTTCTTATATTCCCTCTCCAGTACCCTCTGTTGACAAAGACTAACGTGAAGCCAACTAGCCAAATGGAAATGTTTATAAGTAGCCCGCTCCACTATCACAAGGCCAGGTGAAGATGGATTTGGATTTACAAAGACTGGAAGATGAGGGGCAAATTAATAATTGGAACAGTCTATCCTTCTGGCTACTTAGCTTCCATATATGTCTTCTACACACATCTGAACTCATACAAAGCACCAAAGAACTCTGTTTCCACCTAACAGCATGCAGCTATCTTCCTATAAATGATGATGTTCTCGGGGCGCCTGGGTGGCTCAGTCGTTAAGCGTCTGCCTTTGGCTCGGGTCATGATCCCGGAGTCCTGGGATTGAGCCCCACATCGGTTTCCTGCTCTGCTGGAAGCCTGCTTGTCCCTCTCTCACTCCCCCTGCTTGTGTGTCCCTCTCTCACTGTGTTTCTCTCTGTCAAATAAATAAGTAAAATCTTAAAAAAAAAAATGATGATGATGCTCTCACCTTCTCCCGAAAATAAGGAGCCACAGTCCTAACAGCCATTGTATCCATCACTGGCTATATTAATTACTTTTTTTTTTTAAGTGGGCTCCATGCAGGGCTTGAACTCACAACCCTGAGATCAAGACCAGAGCTGAAATCAAGAGTCAGAAGCTTAACTGACTAAGCCATCCTCGTGCCTCTATATTAACTACTTCTTAAATTCTGTACAGCTCACTGAATATTCTCCTCTCTGAAGACTGAATTGTCAAATTAACTCACAAATTTTTTTTTAAAGATTATTTATTTATTTATTTCACAGAGGGAGAGAGATCACAAGGAGGCAGAGAGGCAGGCGGGGGGGGGGAAGCAGGCTCCCTGCTGAGCAGAGAGCCCGATGTGGGCCTCGATCCCAGGACCCTGAGATCATGACCTGAGCCGAAAGCAGAGGCTTTAACCCACTGAGCCACCCAGGCGCCCTAACTCACAAAAATTTATATATAAAATAAGTGGAAGAAAAAAAATAAAAGTTAAACATACAGATATAACAAAGAAAAAAATATGCAAAATCACTACAATTTTCATTTCTGTACCTGGTCATGAGGTTACACATAGTATCCATTAACTTTCTTTCTCCATTTCCCATCCCATATCTCCTTTGTCTTCAATCAGAACCTCAGGTAATCAGGGTTCTCAACATGACAGGATAACTGTAACCCTCATTCTTGAAAGATCTGACTCATCAGACCTGCCTTTTGGGGGGTACTGCAGTTTTTCATATAGTGCATGCTTACTGAGAGACACTCTAGAGAATCCTGAATTAACATAGTCTTCCTTGCCCCCACTGTGTAGCATGAGCCCTTCTGCCCCTTAGTAATCAGGATCATGCACTCCAGGCAGTAAAGTGAGTCCTCTGGTTCAATGGCAAAGAGTTCCAAATGGATGGTAGCCTCACATACCAATTCAATGGAACCATCCTCTATCCTCTGGGGGAAGCATTTCCCACTTGGAAAATAACTCCAAACACCAGCAGGGTCAAAGTTGCTAGGATGGGGCGCCTGGGTGGCTCAGTGGTTTAAAGCCCCTGCCTTCAGCTCAGTTCATGATCTCAGGGTCCTGGGATCGAGGCCCACACTGGGCTCCCTGCTCAGCTGGGATCCTGCTTCTCCCTATTCTCTCTGCCTGCCTCTCTGCCTACTTGTAATCTCTCTCTATCAAATAAATAAATAAAATCTTTAAAAAAAAAGTTGCTAGGATGGAAAGCAGAAACTCTGCAAGTGGGTTATTAGGTATAACAATAGTAAGAGACTGCTTTTATGGTTTTACCATTAAGTGTGATATGGAAAGTTGGTCTGAGAATTTATACCACATTAAACAAATATCCTACTCTTCCTAATTTGTATCTAATGGAAGAAATAGCAATAACAAACTTATCTTTTCTCCTTTCGATTCTGTTGATTTTTGCTTTTTGCATTGTGAAGCTATGTTATTATGTGCATATGATTTCCTTATGGATTGACTTATTTTTCATTACAAAATTTCCTTCTTCACTTCTGTGAATGTGTTTTGCCTGGAAGTCCACTTTGCCTAATATCACTTAAATTGATCAGCTTACTATTTATTTTATATTTGTTTCACTTATCTATGTTCCTCCCCCGCCCCATGTCTTGTCTTCTTTTGGATCAATAAATATTTATTATTATTCCATTTCTCCTCTCCTTCTCTATTAACAGGGTAGCTATAAATTCTCTTCCTATCCTTTTGTGGTTATCCTAGAACAGCTTTTCTCAACTTAAATCCCATGAGAGAACTGTCTTACAGAAAATAATCTGAGTGTCTCTTTTGTCAATTTTTCTAAGGATGATACATAGCTAGTTACAAATGATACTTTAGAACAGAAGTTAGCAAGGGCTAGACAGTAAGTATTTTGAACTTTGTGGGCTACACCATCTCCACTGTAGCTACTCAACTCAGGTGCTATAGCATGAAAGCAGCTATAGACAATACATAAACTAATGGGCATGGCTGTGTTCCAATAAAACATTATTTATTAAAACAGGCAGAAGGCTGGGGGCGCCTGGGTGGCTCAGTCGATAAGCATCTGCCTTCGGCTTGGGTCATGATCCCAGGGTCCTGGGATTGAGCCCCACATCCCGCTCCCGCTCTTCAGGAAAGCCTGCTCTTCTCCCTCTCCCATCCCCCCTGCTGGTGTTCCCTCTCTTGTTGTGTCTCTGTCAAATAAATAAATAAAAATCTCAAAAACAACAACAACAACAACAACAAAACAGGCAGAAGGCTGAATTTGGCCACAGGCAGAAGTTTGTCAATCCCTGCTTTGGGGCATTAGGACAAGATTCTCTCACTAAACACAGTAGAGAAGGGCTGCCTTAGGCATTATATCTTATATCCTAGACTCACTATTTTTTTTTAAGATTTATTAATTTATTTGAGTGAAGGAAAGACCATGCACATGCAGGGGGGGAAGAGGGAGAGGGAGAGAGAATCTCAAGCAGACTCTGCACTGAGCACAGAGCCCAATGCAGGGTCAATCCCATGACCCTGAGATCATGACCCGAGCCAAAATCAAGAGTCAAATGCTTAAGTGACTGAGCCACCCAGGTGTCCTTTTTATTTTTATTCTGCTTAGGTCCACAGTAATTCTTTTTTCTTAAAGATTTATTTTATTTTATTTTAAAGATTTTATTTATTTATTTCACAGCGGGAGAGAGATCACAAGGAGGCAGAGAGGCAGGCAGAGAGAGAGGGGGAAGCAGGCTCCCTGCTGAGCAGAGAGCCCCATGTGGGCCTCGATCCCAGGACCCTGAGATCATGACCTGAGCTGAAGGCAGAGGCTTTAACCCACTGAGCCACCCAGGCACCCAAAGATTTTTTTTAATAAAGATTTTATTTATTTGTCAGAGAGAGAGAGAGCACAAGGCAGAGGGAGGAGAGTGGCAAGCAGAGAGGGGAGAAGCAGGCTTCCTGATGAGCAAGAAGTCTGACTCAGAACTAGATTCCAGGACTCTGAGATCATTACCTGAGCTGAAGGCAGACGCTTAACCGACTGAGCCACCCAGGCATCCCAAAGATTTTACTTTTATTAAGTTGAGGATGCGTGCGCAGGTATCTATTCTTTCTTGAGAGCATAAGCAGGGGGTGGGGCAGAGGAATAAGCAGACTCCCCGTGGACCTAAGATTATGACCTGAACCAAAGGCAGATGCTTAACCCACTGAGCCACCCAGGCGCCCAGGTCCACAGTGACTCTTAACTCTGTGGCTTGACAGCTTCCATCAGTTTTGGAAGATTCCCAGCCACTACCTCTTTAAATACTGCCTCTAATCTTTCTCCTCTCCTTCTGAGACTCCGATTATAAGTATTTTTAGACTTTTAATAGTGTCCTATTGGTCTGTAATATGTTTTTCATTTTCATTTCCTTTTTCAACCGTTTGTCTCTGAGCTCCAGCATGGATATTTTCTTCTGATCTATCTTCCAGTTTACTAATGCTCTTTTCAACTGTGATTAATCTGCTATGAAACCCTTCTGTTACTGTATTTTGTCATTTATTTTTTTGAGAATATCGATTAATGTTATCTTAAAGTCCAAGGCTAATAACCCTAAAATCAACCCTGGGATGTCCACCAGGGCCCTTCCTCCTCTGTCATTCCTGAACTCCAGTTTTCATGCCTCCTAGTCTCATAAGTCTGCTGAACGCTCTATTTAGCTTCTCAAGCTGTTTTCTGTTCAGCTTTTCAGTCACAGCTTTTGAGCTGGCAAATGCCTCTGAGGGGTCATGTGGCACCAAATGTTTATCCTGCTTCCTTAGACTGCCCTTCTTTTGGGGATCTTGGCCCCTCCAAGACCTCAAGTCTTAGTAATGTCTAATGCCTTCAAAGAGTCACTTTTTATGGTCTTCCTAGTGTTTTTAGTTCTTGGCAGCAATGATGGTCTGACACAACTGGTCTCCCTTAGCCAGAAGCAGAAGTCTCAAAAGATACTCCATTTTACTCAGTAACTTTCTAGGCAGCGATTAGGATGATCTTATACTTGATCTACCAATTGCAGTGGAATGTTAGCTTTCTTGCATCCTCAAAGTAACCCTTACTTGGTCTTGCTTGACCTACTACTGTTAGCGGGACTTTAGAGAGTTCTTGCATTGCCAAGGTAACCCTTACTTGGTCTTACCACTCTACTGATGTAATACGCTGCTCCATTTGTCTCAAATTTTCTTTGGAGATTTTAAAGAAATAATACTAATACTGGTAAATTATACTTGCTGGTAAATTATTTAAGATTCTCAGATTTAGGGAAACCTGGGTGGCTCCGTTGGTTAAGCATCTGCCTTCTGCTCAGTGGGTCATGAAATCTGACTTCATGCTCAGCATGGAGTCTGCTTCTGCCCCTCCTCTGTGCCCCTCCCTGCTCTTGCTTGCTAACGTGTGTACTTGCATACATCCACTCTCCTTCCCTCTCTCAAATTAAAAAAAAAAAAAAGGATTCTAAGATTTATCTATGTGACAAATTTATTTATTTTTGCTTTTTTTAAAAGATTGTATTTATTTATTTGACAGAGTTAGAGCACAAGCAGAGGGAGCAGAAGAGGGAGAGGGAGAAGCAGGATCCCTGCTGAACAGGGAGCCTGATGCGGCCCCAATCCCAAGACCCCAGGATCATGACCCAAGCGGAAACCAGATGCTTAACCAACTGAGCCACCCAGGCGCCCTATGTGACAGAAATTTAAAGTTAGCTTTGTTGCTATCATTTTCATATTTTTGGTATCAAAATTATGCTAGCTTCATAAGAGGATAAAGCCTTCCCTCTTAAAATTCTTAGATAATTCATAGTAAATATTAAAATATTAAGGAATTAATTTTTTTAAGATTTTATTTATTTATTTGACAGTGAGAGAGAGATCACAAGTAGGTGGGGGGTGGGGCTGGAGGGGAAGCAGGCTTGCTGCTGAGCAGAGAGCCGGATGATGGGCTCAATCCCAAGACCCTGAGATCATGACCTGAGCAGAAGGCAGACACTTAACTGACTGAGCCACCCAGGTGCCCCTGAAAGAATTAAATTTTATTAACATTATCTAAAAAGGAGAAACTTTTTGGAGATAAATTCTTTTATTACTAAAATTTTTTTCTTGAGGCGCCTGGGTGGCTTAGTTGTTAAGCGTCTGCCTTTGGCTCAGGTCATGATCCCAGGGTCCTGGGATTGAGCCCCACATCGGGCTCCCTGATCGGTGGGAGCCTGCTTCTCCCTCTGCTCATGTTCCCTCTCTCACTGTCTCTCTCTCTGTTAAATAAATAAATAAAATACTCTTTAAAAAATAAATAAATAAATAAAATTTCTTTCTTGTTCTATTTGGGTTTTCTGGATTCTCAAAGGGTCTGTGACCATCTAAAAAAGTTAAGATCCAATCCTACCACAAAGCTAAGGCTCAATAATTGCTATTTCTTTTTGACCTAAAAAGTTGTCTTTTTGGCCTAAAAAGTTGTCTTTTTGTTATATGCCAGGTCATGAACATCTACTATTGTGAGTCATGGAACTGCTTTCATTACATAAAGCTTTATGGAGCTTCCATAAATGTCCATTGAGTGAATATAACTCACTATATTATGGAGGGTCCAAATGGAGATTATGGACCTAGGAAAGATATCAGTGAAACTGAAAAGGGGATATTATTGCTCACTTCACTTTCCTTATCACCAGGAATTTCATCAAAATTTGGGAAGACAGCTGACACCATTAGAAGTCAGTAATTGAACACATATGAAGATTTATTCAATCAACCAAGCAATATTTACTTAGTGCATACTTTATAAAAGTCAATGAGCTAAGTTTTATAAAAGGTGAAAAAAATTGAACATGAATCTTGCCTTCAAAGCGTTTATAATCTAAAAATATAATCTTGTATACATAATTGTTGTAAAAAGTAGAGAGTCTAAGCACCATAAGATAGATACCAACCAGAATCGCCTGTCATATAACGATTCATACAATCTGTATGCCAAGTAGCAACATGTTAAACATTCCATTTTTTTCTCTTTAACTTATCTTTAACATGAAGAGGAAAACTAAGCTTTATATGTAAGTGACTGACTGTATATTTCTTAAGTATCTGATCTTTCTGAATAAAGCTTTACACATTATGATAATTAAATGCCACAGGAGACCTATTTATAAGCATTTCTGGAACCCTGACTGGGGCTTCTTTGTGTGAAATACAGTAAATTAAACTGAAAATATGATCATCGCAAGAACAAATCCTAATAATCCATACAGAATTCAGATTCAATCTCTATCCCAGGTCTTTACTCACACAATAATTTTATATGCCAGCAAATCTGGAGTTTTCAGAGTAAAACAATCTCCCCACACCACATACCTTATAAATCCTACCAAAGTGATTGCTATGGTCATGTCTATGGTAGGATTAAAATAATACCACTCTACACCTGAATCACTCCTCTGCAATTACAGAAATACACACACAAATAGATAATGACAGTACAAATCTGCGACAGTGAGTAAAAGACTTTGCAAGCTGAACACAGAGAAGATAATGCATACCTACAAGGTGTCAAATTAATGCACTATCTCATTTAATCCATATAATAACCCTGTAGTAGGCATTATTATTCACATCTTCCAGATGAGAAAACAAAGGGTCAGAGAAATAAAAAAAATAAACCCAAAGTTACCCAGCTTTTAAGTGGCATTCCTAGAAACCTAGCCCAGAATTGGCTAGACGATTCCTAAGACCACACTTACAACAGCAGTACCAAATGCTGGTTATCAGTTAATGAGAATAATAAACTGCACATCTTTAAAGTATACCATTCAGTAAATTTTGATATATGTATACCCTTGTCACACGTGCACGCACATGCTCACAAACTCAAGATGACGCCACAGGATGAGAAAAAATGAGATGATGTCACGTAAACTTTTCATAAAGTTATATTCACTCAATGGGCGCCTGGGTGGCTCAGTGGGTTAAAGCCTCTGCTTTCGGCTCAGGTCATGATCTCAGGGTCCTGGGATCGAGGCCCACATCGGGCTCTCTGCTCAGCAGGGAGCCTGCTTCCTCCTTTCTCTCTCTCTCTGCCTCTCTGCCTACTTGTGATCTGATCTCTCTCTCTGTGTCAAATAAATAAATAAAATCTTTAAAAAAAAAAGTTATATTCACTCAAGCTATAGGACTCTCCTCTAAGAGGGTGTCTTTTGTACTGCTTCGCACAGGGATGTCTTTTCTTTTATAATGATTAAGAGTGGATGGTGGTGGTTTTATTTGCTTGTCTTATGTGGCAAGACTAAAAGATGGCAACCCCATATAAATAAATAAATAAAAGATGGCAACCCTGAGTTCTGTGTTGAAACTTTACTAGTGTATTTACCAATTTTTTCTTTTTTTTAAAGATGTTATTTATTCACTTGACAGAGAGAGACACAGTGAGACAGGGAACACAAGCAGAGGGAGTGGGAGAGGGAGAAGCAGGCTTCCCGCCAAGCAGGGAGCCTGATGCGGGGCTCGATCCCAGGACCCTGGGACCATGACCTGAGCTGAAGGCAGACTCTTAACAACTGAGCCACTCAGGTGCCCCTTGTGTATTTAGTCTTAACCACAATGCTTTTCTGTAAAAGCATTCAAAAGAAAATATTTTACCCAAGCATCTGGGTGGCTCAGTCACTGCGCATCTGCCTTCGGCTCAGGTCATGATCCCAGGGTGTTGGGATCGAGCCCCGCATCAGGCTCCCTGCTCAACGGGAAGCCTGCTTCTCCCCCTCCCCCTGCCTGTGTTCCCTCTCTCACTGTCTCTCTGTCAAATAAATAAAATCCTTAAAAAAAAAAAAGGAAGAAATAGATTTTACCCTCAAAAGGAAAGTTTTGACTAAATAATATTTAAGAGCTAATTACCTTTCAACAAAAATGACAAATATTTTTTTTAAAACTACTGTGTGTGGGGTGCCTGGGTGGCTTAGTTGGATGGGCGTCTGCCTTTGGCTCCTCGGAGTCCTGGGATGGAGCCCTAAGTCAGGCTCCCTGCTCAGCAGAGAATCTGCTTCTCCCTCTGCCCCTCAGCCCACTTGGGCTCTCTCTCTCTCTCTCTCTCTGAAACAAATAAATAAAATCTTAAAAAAAAAGTGCTGGGATGCCTGGGTAGCTCATTCGGTTAGGTGTCTGCCTTCAGCTGGGGTCATGATCCTGGGGTCCTAGGGTCCTGGGATCCAGTCCAGCATCAGGCTCCTTGCTCAGCAGGGAACTTGCTTCTCCCTCTGCCTGCTACTCCCCCTGCTTGTGCTCTCTCTCTCTCTCTGACAAATAAATAAAATCTTAACAAAAGAGTGCTGTGTGTAGCCTCCTTTATAGACAAAATTATTAGGGAGGCATCCCTATTCCCTCTACTGTTGTCTTTCCGGTGGTCACTCAGTTTCTTATTTCGCTCCTCATCCCACTACCAACATACTTCAAAATTGAATCCCAACAGATACACTCATGGGCAACAATGTAATTCAGTCTTTTGAGTATATTACCATTTCACTGCCATTTTCTTACTATGTTAGCAGCACAAGTGGAAGAATTTCTTTTCTCATTCTCCTTAGTATTACATTTAAATACTGCCAACTTAATATGTTCCCCCGAATCTGGTTTCTTTAACTTGCTTTTCTTTGATTACTGGCAAGATTAATTTTTAAAATATGTTTTGCTCATTGACCTGTTTTATAATCATCTTTCCCTTTGCTCTTTTATCTATACCAAAAGGCATAAAACTAGTTTTCTCCGAGACTTCAGTTAGAACCCAGGACTGTCTGATCTTAGGCAAGTCACACCCCCTCTTTGGATCTCTGTTTTCTCTTCTATAAACCCTAAAGATCTGTCAATTTTAAATAATTTAAATTAATTAAGACTTATTCTTGAAAACACAGCAGGCACACAAAATATAATGCTGGTTAGTACGGTTGTCGCTAACCCATTACCACCTTGACTATAGAGAACATTAAATAGCAATAGTAATATAAACCCCGAAGAGAACTAAGGAAACCAAAACCACAAGAACCAATCCTCCTATTTTTAATAAAAAAATACAAGAGTGTCTGCAGTATGTATGCACATTTGATGCACACCAAAGCCTTCAGATAAAAGGGCAGATTTTTCTCCTCTACGAAGTCAGTACATTACAGAGCTGTACAGCCATAAGAACAATGATCCAGGTTTTGAACGTTTCCATTACCAACCAAGATCCATACTGTAGCCAGTCCTCATTCTCACCCTTAGCTCTGGACAACTACTAACATACTTTTGGACCCTGTAGTTTTGCCCTTTGTAGAAATACCATATAAATGAAATATGGCTATTCTCACTTGGTATGATGTTACTGAGATTCATTAACACTATCACATGTATCAGAACTTCATTCCTTTTGTTGCTAAATAATATTCCATCGTGTGACTATCTGTATTTCCAATATCCATTTACCAGTTGATGGTCTTGGATTGTTTCCACTTAATTGGCCTTTATGAGTAACATTCACGGTCATGTTTTGTGTGAAGAGATGGTTTTTATCTGTACTGTGTAGATACATAGGAGAGGAACTGCTAGGTCATACGGTAAGTTTATGTTTAACTCTTTAAGAAACTGCCAAACTGATTTTCAAAGCACCTAATACCAAGCGATTCCCCCCAGCAATGCATCAAGTTCCCCATTCCTCCACAACCTTGTTGTCACCTGCCCTTTCAATTGTAGCCATTCTAGTGCATATTTAATTGTTATCTCCTGGTTTTAACTTTCATTTCCTGAATGCTTATTAGCAATTTGTGTATGTTCTTTGGTGAAATGTCTATTGAAATCCTTTGCCCATTTTTTAATTGGGTACTTTGTCTTATTATTGACTTACGAGAGTTGTTCTTTATATGTATTCTGAATACAAGTTCTTTATCAGCTATATGATTTGCAAATAGTTTCTTCCAGTGTATGGATTGTCTTTTCAAGTTCCTAATGGTGTCTTCTGAAGTACAAAGTTGTTAATTTTTATGATGTCCCACTAATCAAGTCTTTTATGGATCATGCTTTTGGTGTATCATGAATTCCATCTAATCAAAGGTCATGAGGATTTTCTTGTACCTTTTTTTCTAACAGTTGCGTACTTTTAGTTCTTACATTTAAGTCTATTATCTACTTTGGGCTTATTTCTGTGTATAATGTCAGATAAAGATCTAAATCACCCTTTTTTTTCTTTTCTTTTTGGCATGTGAATTTCCAACTTTCCCAGAACATTTATTGAAAAAGCTATCTTGGGGAGATGCCTGCGTAGCTCAGCTGGTTAAGAATCTGCCTTTGGACCAGGTCATGATCCCGAGGTCCTGGGACTGATTCTGCATTGGGCTCCCTGCTCAGTGCGGAACCTGCTTCTTCCTCTCCCTCTGCCCTCCCACACAACCCCCCACTCATGTGCTCTCTCTCGGAAAGAAAGAAAGAAAGAAAGAGAGAGAGAGAGAAAGAAAGAAAAAGAAAGAAAGACAGGCTACCTTGGGGCACCTGGCTGGCTCAAGTGGAGGAAGATCCAACTCTTGATCTCAGGGTCATGAGATCAGACTCCACATTGGGTGTAAAGATACTTTAAAATCTTAAAGAAAAGACTATTTTTTCCCCCACTGAAATGTCTTGCACTGTGTCAAAAATCAGTTCACCATGAAGATTTATTTCTGAATGCTCAATTACATTCCATTTGTCAATATGTCTATTCATGTGTGGATACCAAACTGTCCTAACTGCTTTAGCATTATATTCTTTTTTTTCTTTTTAAAGTAGATTCCACGTCCAGCATGAAGTCCAATGTAGGGCTTGAACTCATGACCCTGAGATCAAGACCTGAACTGAGATCAAGAGTCAGATGGAGAACTGACTGAGCCACCTAAATGTCCCTGGTCATAATCGTTCTTATATGTTGCTAGACTTGGCTGCCTAATATTTGGCTGAAGATTTTTGTGTTTACATTCATGAAAGGCATCTGGCTGTGGTTTTAATTTTTTGTGGTATCTTTGGCTTTGGTACCATGGCAATACTGGCCTCAAAGAAATCAGTTAGAAAACGTTTCCTTGGGGAGCCTGGGGGGCTCAGTTGTTAAGCATCTGCCTTTGGCTCTTGGGGTCCTGGGATCAAGCCCTGCGTGGGGCTCCCTGCTCAGCGGGGAGTCTGCTTCTCTCTCTCCTGCTTCCCCTGCTTGTGTTTCCTCTCTTGCTGTCTCTTTGTCAAATAAATAAAATAAAATAAAATTTAATTTAATTTAATTTAATTTAAAAAGGAAGTGTTTCCTCCTCCTTTATTTTCTGGAAATGTGTGTGAAGGTTTGGTATTAAGTCTTTATGTATGACAGAATTTACCAGTGAAGCCAAGATGACCTGGGCTTTTCTTTGTGGCAAGAATTGTAATTAGGGTGCCTGGCTGGCTCAGTCGGTGGAACATGTGACTCTTGATTTCAGAGTCATGGGTTCCAGCCCCACGTTGGATGTAGAGCTCACTTTAAAAAAGATTTATAATTACTAATGTCTTTATTTGTTATATGCGCATTCAGATTTTTCATTCTTTTTAAATCCGTTTTGGTGGACTCTGTCCATTTCTAGGACAGTGTCATTTCAGCTAAGCTGTCTAATTTATTGGCATAAAGTTTTTTGTAGTACCTACTTCACTCATGTCCCCTCTTTCATTCTTGATTTTAGTACTTTGTATCTTCTGTTTTTCTCAATCTAGCCACAGGTTTGTCAATTTTGTTGATCTTTCCAATTAACCAGCTTTTGGTTTTATGGATCTTCTCTACTATTTTTCTGGTTTTACTCCATTGACTTCCACTCTGATCTTTATTTCCTTCCTTTTGTTTGCTTTTTTTAGTTTGTTTTCACTCTCTGGATTCATAGGGCGAAAGCTTAATTTTTGATTTGAGAGCTTTCTCTTTTTCTAATATAGACATTTAAAACTATAAATTTGCGGCACCTGGGTGGCTCAGTTGTTAAGCATCTGCCTTCGGCTCAGGTCATGATCCCAGGGTCCTAGGATCGAGCCCCGCATCGGGCTTCCTGCTCTGCAGGAAAACCTGCTTCTCCCTCTCCCACTTGCCCTGCTGGTGTTCCCTCTCTCACTGTGTCTCTCTCTGTAAAATAAATAAATAAAACCTTTAAAAAAATAAAGCTATAAATTTCCCTCTTAGTACAGTTTGGCTGCACCACATGAATTTTAGTATGCTGTGTTTTCTATTTTTAATTCAGTTCAAAACATGTTCTGACTTTTTCTTGTGATCTCTTCTTTGACCCACAGTTACTTAGAAATCTCATTTAACTTTTTATGGACTGTACCTGGAGACAAAGAGGGGAGTAAAGGAGGATTCCAAAATTTTTGACCAGAGCAACTAAAAGGAAGAAAGTGCTATTGGAGACACGGAGGAGTGCAAGTGCAGCGGAAGTAAGGGTGAGAGCAGGAGCTCAGTCCCGGACATGTGAGGTGCATTTGCTCATGCAACAGTCACATGGAGATGTGGCGAGGCAACTGGGCATGCAAGTACTGAGTCTGGGGAGCAGTCCAGGCTGGTGATATAAAATTTAGAAATCTTCAGGGCTTGTAAGGTATTTAAAGTCAAAGGACTGAATTACCAAAGGTGTGAATGTCAATAGAGAAGAGAAAGTTTCTATGAGTGAAGTCAAGAGACAATTTCATGAAGGAGACTTTTGTTAAGTTAGATATGTTAGGACATTTATAATTTGATCTAGCAAGGACAGAGCCAATTTAAGCATTCTATGAGCCATGGATGTGAAATAAATGTTATCACATAATGTGTCATATCTGTGACTAATGGAGGTGTAAAGATAATGAGACTAAGAGACCAGATCTCTACATAAATAGACATTTTACTATATATATATATATATATATATATATATATATATATCAATGCCAGGCTTACTGTATATATGTCTACTAAAATGATAACATCCTTAAATTGTACATGTTACTAAAACAAGATCCTTACCCCCACACACCTATTTTTTTCTTCTACCCATATGCCTTTCTACCAATATCAGTCATTTAACATATATCTCTTCTGAAAACTGTGAAATCAAAAAAGCAAAATTGTTGCTCTTTGCCACATCTACTGTGAGAATGAAGACCATTCTCAGTAATCAGAGTGCTGACAGCCCAGAAAATGTCAACATCACTCTGAAGGGATACACGCACTGGTACAGCGAAGGGCCCCTGAGGAACCTGGTGGAGGGACTTCAATCACATCAATGTAGAACTCGGTCTCCTTGGAAAGAAGAAAAGGCTCTGAGTCGACAAATGGCAGGAAATAGAAAAGAACTGGCTACTGTCCACACTACCTGTAGTCCTGTACAGAACACGATCAAGGTGTTAGACTAGGTTTCTGTTACCAGATGAGGTCCATGTATGCTCACTTTCCCATCAACACTGTTATTCAGAGGGCGCCTGGGTGGCTCAGTCATTAAGCGTCTGCCTTTGGCTCGGGTCATAATCCCGGGGTCTTGGAATCGGGCTCCCTGCTCTGCAGGAGGGCCTGCTTCTCCCTCTCCCATGCCCCCTGCTGGTGTTCCCTCTCTCGCTGTGTCTCTGTCAAATAAATAAATAAAATCTTTAAAAAACAAAAAACAAACAAACAAAAAATCCCATTGTTATTCAGGAGAATCGTTCTCTTCTTGAAATCCAAAATTTCTTTTTTTTTTTAAGTTTTACTTATTTGTCAGAAAGAGCGAGAGAGCACAAGCAGGGAGTGGCAGGCAAAGGGAGAAGCAGGCTTCCCGTGAGCAGGGAATCGGATGCGAGGCTCGATCCCAGTACCCTGGGATCATGACCTGAGTCGAAGGCAGTCGCTTAACCAAGTGAGCCACACAGGCATCCCGAAATGCAAAGTTTCTTGGGTGAAAAATACACCTATAGTGTTCAGGAGAGTTCAAGTGTTGCGTGTTCAGTATCTCAATCCCAGAAAGATGAGTTAGTTTTTTAAAAAGATTTATTTTTAGAGAGAGAGTGTTGGGTGGAGGGACAAAGGAAGAAGGAGAGGGAGAATCTCGAGCAGACTCCCCGCTGAGCACAGAGTCTGGCGTGGGGCTCGACCCCATGACCCTGAGATCATGACCTGAGCTGAAATCAAGAGTTGGGACACTTGACCAATTGAGCCACCCAGGTGCCCCAACAGATGAGTTAATTCTTGAAGAAAATGACACTGAACTTGTATCAAACTCAGCTGGCTTTGATTCAGCGAGCCATAACGGTTAAAAATAAGGATATCAGAAAATTTTTGGATGTTACCCACTTTTCTGAAAAAGGAACAGTTCAGCAGGCTGATGAATAAGATCTAAGTAGTCCAGCTATGAAACAGCAAGATGCCAAATCACTTTTTCAGACTTGTTTGTGGTATTTTAAAGATGCAATAAAAGCTGTATTGATTTAGTGCTTTTTCAAACCAACAATCCTTTCCAACTACCTGGTAAGTAAACCATTCAGAAGTAAAAAAAAAAAAAAAAAAGGCAACAAAATTGTAATCCTTTCAACCAGACAGCCACAGGACAAAACAAAAAGATAATATGCGTATTCCAAAGCAAGTATCTGACTCTTCTTACCATGTAAGTCTGCAAGGGTTACACTCCATTTTTTCCAGCTTTTTTTGTTGAAGAAGCAGAAGAAATATATAATGCTGAAGAAAAATGGGTCAAGTGAGGGAAACTGCTTTCCAACTGAGATTTGAGACTGAATAGGAAACGGATGAATTAGACTGAAGACAGTCACCGCCCGTCTGTCCGCATCTCTTCTATACCAAAGGCAGCTCCCGTCCAGCTTACCCCATTAACTAAAGCATTCGAGTTTCAAGGTGACACAGAGTTTTGGATAATTTGGATCAAAGCTAGAATCCCTTTAAATAGGCTTAAAATTTTCAGTAATGTTAATTTTCAAATAATGCTTCAAGAAAAACCTGCTGCTGTGGCAGAAAAAAAATAATCCACGAGATCTTTGTTTGTCTTACAGATACATTCCTTGCCTCACTGCATCTTAGATGCCAAAGTTCGAAATCAGAGAGAAAAGAAATTCACCATCAGGTTTTTCAAATAGAAACGATTCTTATACACACATCAATGTTAGTTTTCTCTTAATATACTTTTAGCGCCCAAAATGATACTGAGGCCATGAATCCCATAGACACAGGTTATTTATGTGACGCAAAATAAAATTGTTTTATTTATTTGTTTATTTTTAAGATTTTATTTTTATTTATTTTGACAGAGATTAAAGTAGGCAGAGAGGCAGGCAGAGAGAGAGGGGGAAGCAGGCTCCCCGCTGAGCAGAGAGCCCGATGCGGGCCTCGATCCCAGGACCCTGAGATCATGACCTGAGCCGAAGGCAGAGGCTTGAACCCACTGAGCCACCCAGGCGCCCATAAAATTGTTTTATTAGAATGGGTCAGATGTCACACTTCAAATTTGGGGGCACCAAAGAACTCTTTTATCTTTAAAAATAATGAAAATCGCTCTGTTTGTCTGAATGAAATGGAGGGCACCTGGGTGGCTCAGTGGGTTAAAGCCGCTGCCTTCGGCTCAGGTCATGATCCCAGGGTCCTGGGATCGAGGCCCATATCGGG
>LNAC01000274.1:2303423-2314010 GCA_002007465.1 Ailurus styani
TGCCTGCCTCTCTGCCTACTTGTAATCTCTCTCTCTGTGTCAAATGAATAAAAAAAAAAAAAAATGAATGAAATGGAACAGGAGAACAGTCAGCAGCACGGTCGCTGTTAATCAGGAGACCTGACCTCTCCTGTACCTTGACTTCTCATCTATTGATGAGAATAAATGAAATTACATTAGGCTTTCTATATCTGGCACATGATAAGCACTCAAAAAACTATAGCTATTGGGGCACCTGGGTGGCTCAGTGAGTTGAATGTCTGACTCTTGCTTTCAGCACAGGTCGTGGGATCATGAATTACGGGATCGATTATCCCATGATCCCATGGGTCATGGAATCGAGTCCCATGTCGGGCTCCCCACTCACTGGGGAGACTGCTTGAAGGTTCTCTCCCTCTGCCTCTCCCCAACTTGGATGCATGCGAGTGCACACTCTCTCTCTAAAATAAATGAATTCATAAAAAACGAAATTAGATACATTTTAAAAACTACACCTGCTATGAGATTTGGACTCCTCCCTCCAGCTGTGACTTTACCTCTTCACAGCAAACAGCCTTAGCAACAACACAACAGGCACTGAAATGCCAGACAGCACACTGCTCACCCTACTGCCCCAAACCAGCCCTTACTGCCATTTCTGAAGTGCACTTTCAGGAGAGAAAATGTTAAATAAAATGAAAAAAATTAAAAGAGCAAATGAAAAAATGAGGGAAAGGTTATGGAAAAAACAAACGAAAGATAAGAGAAATTTCTGAGTGATCTTAAAGGCTGAATTCTGAAACTGATGTCCACTAATTTGAGATTTAGTAAGAAAATCACAACTTAAAGAGAAACCCCCCCCCTTTTTTTTTAAGATTTTATTTATTTATTTGAGGGACACCTGGGTGGCTCAGTAGTTAAGCATCTGCCTTTGGCTCAGGTCATGATCCCAGGGTCCTGGGATCAGCCCCACATCAGCCTCCCTGCTCAGCGGGGAGTCTGCTTCTCCTTCTCCCTGCCTCCCCATCATGTTCACACTCTTTCTCTCTCTCTCAAATAAATAAATAAATAAAGTCTTAAAAAAAAAAAAGATAAATAAGCAAGTGTGTAAACTAATTAAATAACCACATCTAATAATTCTGCCAAAGGAATGTTTAAATTAGGANGATCTCAGGGTCCTGGGATCGAGGCCCATATCGGGCTCTCTGCTCAGCGGGGAGCCTGCTTCCCCCTCTCTCTCTGCCTGCCTCTCTGCCTCCTTGTGATCTCTCTCCCTCTGTGAAATAAATAAATAAAATCTTTAAAAAAAAATAAAAAAAAAAAAAATAAAANTAAAATCTGATTTCCAGAGTCCCCCGACAGAGAATAAAATTATATGTTTCATATATACTAACCAAACATTTTGGGTTGGCCAGAATGGCTCCATGAGTTAAAATACTCATTCCTCCAGTGGGCTAGTATCTGAAGATAGTTACCAGATCTGTAAAAGGCAAACCAGGAATTATTCTGTAATTTGTTTACCATACCAAAATTTAAATGTCCACAAGAAACGTCACATTATTTCTTCATAATTTGGTTGGTGGCACTTCCTGGCAGAGCCTAAGGGCCTCAGGGAGAGGGAACAGCCCACTGCTCTGGGTGCCCACAGAACACACGGTACAAGGGCGCCACTGAGGATATGGAGACGGCCTCGCGCCTGCAGACGCATCCCCATGTGCTGGGCTGACTAGCTGAAAACATGGTCAGTGGACCACTATCCCGAAAGAGACCAAAAACAGAAGGAAAGTATTCCCCTCTCAGCTCTTCTCTCCCCCCACTCTAACTGGTGGAAACAACATCTCTGAAGAAACAGATGACTCAAAACAAAACTGAATATGTTGATCTGAGTATCCATACAAGACTGTAGATAATATAAAGATGGACATGTATTATCCCTGCTACCAAGCAACTCAAAATCTAAGACAGAAATGATGATGATGATGATGATAACAAAGGTTTTTCTGCAAAGCAGGAATCTGTAAAGAGCTTTGGTGGGGTTCTGAGTCTAAAATGAACAGGGTGGGGCGCCTGGGTGGCTCAGTGGGTTAAAGCCTCTGCCTTCGCTCAGGTCATGATCTCAGGGTCCTGGGATCAAGGCCCGCATCAGGCTCCCTGCTCTCTCTCTGCCTGCCTCTCTGCCTACTTGTGATCTCTCTTGATCTGTCAAATAAAGAAACAAAATCTTTTAAAAAATAAAATAAAATAAAATAAAATAAAATAAAATAAAATGAACAGGGTGAATGGCTCATGCTCATCAATTAAATACAAAACTGTAATATATTGGGCGCCTGGGTGGCTCAGTGGGTTAAAGCCTCTGCNGGGTTAAAGCCTCTGCCTTCGGCTCAGGTCATGATCTCAGGGTCCTGGGATCGAGGCCCGCATCGGGCTCTCTGCTCAGCGGGGAGCCTGCTTCCCCCTCTCTCTCTGCCTGCCTCTCTGCCTCCTTGTGATCTCTCTCCCTCTGTGAAATAAATAAATAAAATCTTTAAAAAAAACTGTAATATACACAAAAGTACAATTGTGGCTAAGATTCTTACTCATCACCTGACTATAGTAAAATAATAATATTCTTGCCTGTTTTAAAGCCCACCCCCCAAAAAGCTTCCCCACTACACTCTATTAAAAGGTTCATTTTATTGTTTTGTTTTCTTTGTTAAAAAAAAGAATCTATGATCACTTAGGTTTAAGGATGCTATTACATTTATCTAACTTTTAAAAAGTTCTAATAACTTCAACACAGCCTAACTAACACTGCTGTTTATGTTATAATCTGTTATGTCATAATCTGATCTTACTTTCCTGGGAAATATTGAAGGTTTGTTTTCTCTCTTTTCTGTCAATATTCCATATCCATAAAGTTTACAACATACCTAGTACTGTTATATAAAGTCTGAGTTGAGATATTTTTATGGGTATGGTACTAAGAAAATTCGATTTCGTCGAGAGTATTCACCATAATTAACAGCAGAACCCTATTATTACATGGCTCATTACACACTGGGATTTATGCTGTGAGTCAAATCTCTATCCCAGAACCTCAAACAATAAACTCTCCTAAAACTGCTATCTTATGTGTCATCTTTCCCCAGTCAGCATTCTAAAAGGATGCACTCTATATATTTTACCAACTATTTTAACATTAGCTTCTTCATTTACCTAAAGCTTCTCTAGAACTTCCAGGAAGAAAGGCAAGCACTGCAAGTCTTACCTTTTAGAACTCACGGCTTCCAATAGCCCACACCAGTCATTCTGTATCGTTTTGTACTGCTGATTCTTTGTAATACCTTTTCAGTTGGACCCTACCATTAAGGTCCAAGCCTTGTCCAAGCCTGTCTCACCTTACACAGACAAATGCAAAAGCCATGGCCTTCACACTTCCAATTTCCCCTTCAACCACCTGCTCAAAAGAAGTTGCTTATCTACCACCTGGTTCATGTCATGCCCACCAACAACCACTGAAGCAGCCAAAGAATGGAGGTTCTACCCATATAGCTCCTTCTAAGCCTCACTGCTAAGACAAAGCTTCCATTTACAGCCAGACCTTAATATTCACTTGTTCGATAAAAATACTGAGTCCCAGGGGCGCATGGGTGGTTCAGTCAGTTAAGCATCTGACTGACTCTTGATTTTAGCTCAGGTCTTGATCTCAGGGTTGTGAATTCAAGCCCCATATTGGCCTCCAGGCTGAGCATGGAGTCTACTTAAAAAAGAGAGAGAGAGAAAGAGTCCCAGCAGCTATTTTTAGTCACTTTCCAAAATGTTCCCCCATCCAGCCAAATTCTATCAACTTTCCAGGCCCTGTTTCCAGTGAAGTCTTGCCTGATCACTGCAACCCATGGGTCCTCTCCCTCTTCTGAATGATCAGGCACTCTATTTCTGCATTCTCAAAGTTGATTCTACTGAATCAAAAGGCAGTATAAAGTGAAAACAATGTGTGATGGTCACATAAATTTGGGGAGAATTGGGCTAATAAAAGTAAACATATATTTTTTTCTGCTGGACTTCTCTGAGCATCCAGTATGTTAACATGCATCTTTGAGAGGGCAGACATGGTATATGACTACATAATTATATACTACCGTAAGTTTTTGTTAACTTAAGGAAGTTTCACAACATTTAATTGCTATTTCAGTTTTTGTTTTGTTTTTTGTTTGGTGTCTGCCTCTCTCACTAGTCAGACAACTCTCGGAGGGCAGGGAGCTGTTGATCCTCACTGTGGCCATCACACAGAGAAGGCATTAGGTTTTGGTGGAGTAGAGCAGAAATGATGCGCCCAGGCTTGGGGTTTAGAAGGTAGCACAAGGGGATGATATAGAGCTCCGAGCTCCAATGCCGGCATCACAGGACCTAAACACGTTATTAAGTCTCTGATTTGGGGTAAATTATTCAACCTCTGTGGGGCTTAGGTTCCCCATCTAGAGAATGTACACAGTAACAGGAGCTACCTTACAAGTTGCTGCTGAGGGCGCCTGGGTGGCTCAGTGGGTTAAAGCCTCTGCTTTCGGCTCAGGTCATGATCTCAGGGTCCTGGGATCGAGGCGCGCATCGGGCTCTCTGCTCAGCAGGGAGCCTGCTTCCTCCTCTCCCTGTCTCTCTGCCTGCCTCTCTGCCTACTTGTAGTCTCTCTCTCTGTGTCAAATAAATAAATAAAATCTTTAAAAAAAAGAAAAAAAAAAACCAAGTTGCTGCTGAGGAATGGATTATACACACACAGTGCCCAGAAAGCTTTCAGTTAATATTAGCAGATGGATTGGTAGGATATAGACCAGAAGAAAGACTAATTAAAAAGCTATTCAAATAATCCAAGCTATTTATCCATAAGTGAAGACTTTGAAGTAGATGGAGTCTAAATTCTGGCTTTACTTTCTACTGGCTGTAGGATCGTGTAGAAATTATTTCCTCCTCTGCCCTCCTTTTCCGGGTCTGTACACCGGGAACAATAAAAGCAACCATTTTTCAGGTGTGTTGTGTTGTGAAGATGTAATAAGATAATACTCATGTCCTTGGTACACTATCACACACTAAGTGCTCAATTATAGCTGCACCTATTTGAAGATTATTTTTAAATGGAGGTCTGGTGACCTGAGAGTGTGCTTTCTAACTAGCCCCCCATCCCCATCCCCAATTCTCAGTTGTCCCGGAGACGCGAATGTCCTTCCTTCCACAGAGCCACCACCTTCCTCCCCCACCTGGATCTCCTGGCCCAAAACCCTTCTCTAAAACAGCAGTCTCCTGAAGAACAAAGCCGATTAAATTCCTTTCCGACAGTCTTTCCCCTCCCCTTGTGCACTGCCCACTTGATATACAGTGTGAGAAAATAGAATGTGATCAAAGAAATAATTCCGCACCCCCCATTGTAACTTCTGAACAACTCTGTTAACATCTTCCCACAGCATGAGTGGGCAGAAAGGTGGTACAGTGTCCCAATGCCGCCATTTCCCAACTGCAGATCTCAACTTTAATTCCCTGTTGCTATTTTAATTTAGATTTCCCCCACTTATTTAAAGAGTAATTAAAAAGAAATTATCTTTGGGAATAAAAAGTAAACAATACCTTTGCCAGGCTCAACTCAAGCAGCTGATTTTAATTGTGAGAGATACTATTCTTAATGAGCTAGACTGTACATCTAAAACGAATCCAACAAAGCGCTTATTCCCCTAAACCACCTTGGCTCTAGCCAGTCTGCACCTTAGCAAGGGACTCAACCATAGAAAGGGGTGATCCCCCTGCTGAGAATAATGTGACTTGGTATTGTGATACTGCAGGCTTGTAGTTCGGGCCTTCACAGGAAGAGCATTATGAAGACATAACAGAGTATTAATTTCCAAAATGTTCAAAAGAAGAAAAACAGAGAGGGCCTTTAAAGAAAAAAAAAGCCGCTCAGGTGTTTGTATTCTTGAGAATCACCGGGAATCTTGTGGATTTATACGAACAGATGTTGGTCACAGAAAATGCTGTAACCTTACAATGACAACCAACTGCTCTATTTGCACACTCCTTCATTCTCATACTTTTGCACAAAAAATTTTTTGGTGAGGAAGTAAAGTGGGAACCAAGCCACAACAGACCAATCCCTCCTGCCAGCTCTCTGGAAGACAGATTCCAGATGACTCTCTGGGCCCCGGGTGCTCTGTCCCGGTGGCCCAGTGATCCTATGTGTCTTCAGGCAGGGTGCTCTCCAGCAAGAAAGGAGTGCTGTGACAAACAGGCAAAGAAGGAAAGGGAGACCGCAGGACAGACTCACTACTCCTACTTCCTAGAGCAAATATTTAAATACACTGGCCTGGAAGAGACATGCCTTAGAAGCTATAATCTTGCCCATCCTTATTCATTACTGTGTCTTAGAAAACCAAAGTCCCATTGCATAGCTGGAACTCCAAAGAGCCACATGGAATATTAAGAGTTCAAAACAGCAGCGAACACTGCTTTCCCAAGGCCATTCCTTCTGCTGTGGCTGCAGCCAGGAAGGCTCAGGAGGGCGCGAACAACTATCTGTGCTTCAGCAGTGATGTTTTATGGCTGGGTGCCCAGATTGTCTAGCTCCGCACACAGCTCTATAGCCTTTGGAGGGCTACGGGGGAAGAATGCATTCTTAACAAACAGCTCTCCATCCCTGAAACAGCTTCTTCATTCTCTGAAAGCATCTGTGGCCAAGAAAAGAATTCATTTTTAGTAAAACTCTAAAAATGGCACAAAGGGTATGAATTTTCACCATGTTTTTAATATACAAAACGTCGTCACATCCCAGCTGGAGAATTAAAGAATACATATTTTACTTTTCATTAAATAAGTTATAGTTCAAACGCATGCTCCGCACAACAGGAAACTTACAGGAGTATTTTAAGCAAGTTATTCAAACAAGTTCACTGGGCAAGGATTACACATTTCTTGGTTTCAGCATCACACATACAATCTCTCCACAAGGTTACAGCTATTTCTGACAAGTAATCTTTATATTTGTAAGTAATTATATTCTTGAAAAGTTGTATACAAGCTGAATGTTTAAAATTGAGAACATCTTTACTGCATTAAAATCTATTTAAAGAAAGCTTACTGTATATTATTTGGCAAAGTAAAGAATGCTCTCCTCATGACTGCACAATTATTTAAAAGTTAATTTGTAAAAATTTAGATATCCGTGATTAGACTGGCGTAAAGCAAGAAAATCGTAAAAATCTACCTGAAAAAAAAAGCCAGTTCTCATTTGATATCCTGTTCTCTCTACTTAAATCTATGACATCTTCAAACAAAATTAAGATGGTGTCTTAATTAAGCAAATAAAATCCACTCATCATATAAAATAGACTGCAGCACCAATACTCCTTCAAAAGATTTCCTTACAGCTCACCTAAAACATCAGAAGACCCTCTAAAATAAAGCTGGCGTAAAAAGTAAAAAGCCATTTGTCTCAAAAATTACCAGTAAGAAGCCGCAACAATTTCAAAGAAACCAAAAACAAAACACACACACACACACACACACACACACACACACACACACACAAAGTTGCCTGGCTCTTCCCCACTTATTTAGACTTTCTAGATGCTGTCTGCTAAAGGCTCCACCACCTGATCCCCAATCCATCCTTCTCCTGGCTCCAAGACCTTCACTAAATCTACCCCTCCTCACCTCTCTGTTTCTCACGCTCCCCCACCCGCCCCCACCGCCGGGACCTTCAGTTGCTTTAGCTAGGTAATCTTTGTTTGCTGCATCCCCAAATCCTAATGACCTCCTATGTTTTTCTGATATGGGGAACACCCTCAGAGTGGACAATCTATTTTCTTCTTTATAGAATCTTCTCATACAGCAACCTTTGCACAATAAACCCTGACTAAGTGCTAAAGAGTCTTCTACAACACACGCATGCAATCGCATGGATCTAATTCTTACTGGGGAAGGCCCAAAAGACCCATAAATAGTCTTTAAAATGGCTCCTAAGCCTTAAAATGTTAAGTTGTTAGAAAAGTTACATGATGCCAAAGATATTCTATATATACAAACAAAGGATAAATAAACTAATTTCCACTAGTACCCCCCCCCTTTTTTGTTCTTTTTAAATTTAGGATTAGCATCACTTTGAGTGGAGCAAGAGTAAGTTTATACTCAGGCCCTTCTCTCCCTCACTTGGAGTTGGGGCAGTCATGCAGACACTCCGAGTGCAGCCAGAACTGCAGGAATTCTATCTTCCATTTCTTTCCAGCTGAAAGCTCTCTTCACTACGGGAAAGCGCTGCCCCACTCCAGCCCTGACCTCCTCCTCCCCAGCTTGGTTTTGGAAGTGAGCCAGATGACAGCATTTGGAGCAGCACAAATTTATCTCAGTAAAGCCGGCTGTTTAACCAAAAGGTGGTGGTGGTGAGAAATACTGTAATTTTAGAGTATATCCCCCCCATTACTTATTCCTGTTTTAATCCCTGCGGGTCCAATGAAACAGTGCACCCCACTTTCCCTCATAATCAGCCCTCTAATGCAACTATGTGTTCCAAAACTCCTGAGCCAACTAAGTATAAATATAAACCTGCTACAAAATAATCTTTGTCAAAGTCTTAAAACATATGCCACTTAAAAAAGAAAAAGAACAATAAACATTGTAAGAAGAAAAACCAAAGTCAACATGTACATGTACCCCAGGTCACTACTAAAATATTTAAATGCCAGAATCCAAAATAAAATAGTGAGAATTAAGCCTTATGACAGCCTCCGTGTCAACCTTATTTAACAGCTTAAGAGTAACACAGGGGCACCTGGGTGGCTCAGTCGTTAAGGATCTGCCTTCAGCTCAGGTGACGATCCCAGGGTTCTGGGATAGAGCCCCACATCGGGCAACCTACTCGGCGGGAAGCCTGCCTCTCCCTCTCTGCCTGTTTGTGTTCCCTCTCTGGCTGTCTCTCTCTCTGTCAAATTAAAAAAAAAAAAAAAAGAGTAAAACAGAGGTACCTGTCAGTAAGGTCTTTGGTTTGGACAAGAAACATGGAAGACTTATAATCAGTTTTTTAAAACTAGATCCTCATAATAGAATCAAGTGTGTGTGTGTGTGTGTGTGTTTAATATGCATAAAACATCTGGGATCCCCAGATCCATTCTCTCGCTTAAGGAAGTGCTAGTTTGAAGAAATCACTCTGTGTCACCATAAGTCAAATTGAACTTAACCAACACTTCTATTTTCTGAGGTATCAATACCTCATGACCCAAGGTGTGAAAGAAAAAGAGTCTGAGAACCTCTATTCTCATGAAAATCTAAATATTAAAAACTTTCGGCAGAAAGAGCAAACTTTAAGGATAGGCAAGTAAAGCAGCAGCTATTCAGACCATTACTCTCTCCCATAAACACTGACGAAATTAACTTGGCTAATGGAACTGGGCTAATCATCTCTTAAAACCTCATTTACCATCATTCCCCCCAACAAAGCATCCTAGGAGCGCCGCACTGAAAGGTGTTCAAAGACCTTCCCCATCTCTGTGGTCCAGGAATACCGTAAATTTCTTCAAGATGCCCTCGGCCAACCAAGTTCACCTGGCCAGGGGCTAACTTTCATCTTCTACTTTCTCTCACAGTGCAGAAGGAAGTCTGGAATTGAAGCATCCGACTGCTGACACCCGCGCACATTTCAAACTGGCCACCACTGTCCGCTGAGATCACTCAAGCCACATCTCCAGTGTCCCCACTCATCCTCACGGTTACTCAATTCTAAACGTGGGAAATAAGTTGCACAAAATAAGCTTTCTGCAGGTCCAATTCCGTTCAGGCTCGTAGCAATCTCTACCCAGCGATCCTCATAATCTGACCACCGAGACCGACAGCAGCGCAGGGAGGAGAACCCCCGATACAGGAGAAAACCCGACTCTCTGCAACACAATGGATCAAACCAGCCAGAGGCTTCCAACTTGCAACTCCTCCAAGACGCTCAAGTTGGCCATCCACAGAGCACCATTTTGAGTTCAGAATCTGCAGTTCATGCCTAGACGTAACGGAGCAGACAACTCAAATGGAGGTTTAATGGAACAGAGGCAGAGAGACCATTCCGCTCCTTTTGCACAGCATCACTGACACCGTCGAGGGCCTTAAAACGCAAAAGGTGCAGCGGGATCTGCAGCTCCTCGTCCCCCGCCCCCCGCGGCACCGATCCGGCCTCTCCGGTGAGATTCGCCAGGCTCCGTGTCACCGACACGCGAACGGTTTCTCCGCCGGGTTAACGCTCAGAACCCTGCAGTCGCACCTGCACGTTTCAACAGCCACGACTCAACTGATGAAATGTCATCCACAAGGTAAAGGTGCACATGAGGCGTCGCTCAAGCAGAGGTGGCACCGAGGCGCTCGGGTTACGTGATGTGCTAGCAGGGCAGCTGCGGTGCGGCTCCTTTTCCTCGTGCGCATCGCTCCGCAGTCTGCAACCCCGCCAGCCGCCCACCTGATTCCAGACCCGCACAAGGCCGAGGGGCGCCTTCGCCCTCCCCACAGCACGCCCAGGGCTCGCTCTCGACCCCAAACCACGGCTCCGGAGGCCCCACGCCGAAATCGCGGCGGGCTCGCGCGTGCCACCGGGAATGCAAAATCCACGGGGGACGGGGG
>LNAC01000275.1:0-28155 GCA_002007465.1 Ailurus styani
GGTCTCCTACTCCTCCGCCATCTTGCCGCTCCTCCCGAGATTACATAATTTATTAATTTGACAACAAGAGCCTATACTTCATTAAGCACATGTATTAATTTTTAATAGGATCACCACAAAGAAATTCTTTAAAAATTTTGTTTGTCACCTGATCTTTACCAACCACACTCTTGCACTTGTCCTCCTTGTCAAGAAAAATGGAGAGTTTAAAGTTTGCAAGCAATACCTGATGTTGGACAGATCACTGTCTGAAATCAATATTCATGTCTACAGTTTTCTTGACCTATTGATCAGCTTGAGTAAGTATGATTTGTATCAGCTGAAACTCCAGAATAGGGTTAGAAGGTAAGGAAAAGAGAAAGGGAAGGGTCATACCTCTAGTCAATATCAGAAAGAATTTTTTAAGTATGTATGAAAGATTATATTTTTAGATCCACATGACAATTTTGAATATTTAGTAATATGATTTGGGCTGCATAGAGTACTATCTCTGTTTTAACATATCCTAAAAAATGTTTTCTCAGATCTAATTACAACATTACATAAACATGTTTGAATAGAAATGAACATATTCATCTGACCCCAAAAAATACCTCCTAAGCATTACAGATAATTGGAAAAAGGAAGAATTATTCAATAAATGATTTGGGGACATTTGGCTATCCCTCTATGGCAGCAATGATCATGGTGATAGTAGTGATGAATTCCTAACTTATGCCATTCACCAAAAGAATTACAAATGGAGTAAAGACCTAAATATAATAGTCTTGAGAGATTTAGAAGGAAATAAAGGTGAATACTCATATTGTCTTAATTGGTTTTTCTAAAAAAAATACATATGTATGGTAAACATGTAAAAAGTAACAGATATACCCACATACAGTTAAAACAAATGTATTTCAAACAATATAATAAAAATAAAAGTTAAAGCAAAAGACACTCAGAAAAAGTATTTATTTGTAACATATAATAGAAAAAATGACAATCCTTAATATATAAAGAGGTGAATATTTCTAATGTATAAAAACACTTTATGGATGAGAAAGAAAAATACAGTAGGAAAAAAATGGGGTAGTAGACAAATGGGTCACAGAAAGGGACACAAATGAGCAGGGTATATACAAACTTCAACTTTAGTATTAAAAAGTTAAATCCTAAGGGCACCTGACTGGCTTGATTAGAGGACCGTCTGACTTTTGATTTCAGGGTTGTGAGTTCGAGCCCCATGTTAGGTGTAGAGTCTACTTCTAAAAAAAAAAGTTAAGTCCCAGTGAAATTGTAAAAGTTTTTAAACACTAATGACACTCTGTTCCTGAAAAAAAAATTAACACTTTTGTTCATTACTGCTAAGTATTTAAGATAATCTTTCATTGCTGGGTGAGAACCAGTATACATCGAAAGCCTTGTAAGTACATATTTCTTTTACACAGAAATTCTATTCTTAGAATTTTTTTCCAAAGGCAATAATCAAGCATAGTGTAAGGTTTTATGTAGGATGGTAATTATTTGTAATAAGGAAGCAACAAAAAGAACCACAATTTGGAATTTGTAAATTTGTGTGTGTATACATACATAGATATGTTATGGCAGTCATATTTAAACACTGTAGGACTGCTTAAAATCATATTGATGTAGTATGTTTGACAGCAAAGCAAAGATGTGATAATATATTTAAGTGGTGAACAAAGGTAATATGTGTTGTGTCATATCAACCTTAAAGTTGATAATGACTATATGGATAATACTGCAAGAAATTTGTTTTATTTTATTCTTTGATTCTCATGAATACATATTTCCTTTTTCCCACAGTTACCATGCAGTAGTTTTAATTGGGAAAAAATATTTTCAACAAAGAGGAAATAAATCTGTATTAGAATTTATTAGCCTGTATCATTTTGGCTGTATATTAAAATCCCTAGGGAGAATTAAAAAAAATTCTGATGTACAGACTTGTTGAATCACTGTTATACAACTGATACTAATATTGTATCTCAAATAAGTAAACTATAAAATGTAGAGAAGAGTAATAATGAAGGTAAAACCCACCTGAAATGGCTTCATCCAGCAATATCTATTCTTGAGCATTCCTTCCAGATCTCTTTGTGTACATACAGATATATATGAAGTCTATAGATTTTTTTCCATAAATGAGATCAAATTCAAAAAAAAAGTTCTGAGACTTGCCCTGATTTGCTGAATCGAAGTATGTTTTTTTATTTGTTTGTTTGGCTGGGTTTTGTTTAGCTGTTGATGGTTTTAACATGGTTCTAAGATGATTCTTAAATGGTCAGGCCAGCATCTGTCCACAAAAATGGCATTTGATGAAAATAATACTAAATTCTCAGGATATTGTGAGAATCAAACAAAATAATGTGAGTGAGTGTTCAAAGGATGATAGAGGACTAATTCAGTCACAGCATATTTCCTAGTAAACTTAACCTCCATGAGGTTTGTTTCTTTTGGGAAAGATGACTGGAAGCTATATTGTGGTAATTTTGTCCTTCTAGCACTACTCCACTCCCTTCTTGTGGTAACCCCAGCAACATGATTATAGCGAGGGCCCGTGATCAAGGCTGGGAAATCTAAGGTCTCCTACTACCCCAGTAGTCCTACAAGTGATCCAGGTTTTGGCCAGTCATTACAAAGGATTTTTCTGACTGTGGCCAGCAAATTGTAAGTAAGTCTGCTCCATCCCAGCTTTCTCTGTCCAAAGAATGGCACAGTTATTCTTACATAATCACTGTTATAAAACCCTTTCCTTAATACCCCTTGCTCAATCCATTGGCAGGTCCTATTGGCTTTTCCTTTCTAGAACATTCCAGATCTGCCCACTCCTCCTGGCCTCCAAGTTTCCACTCTAGTTTTGGGCTACTGTGTCACTTGGTCTTGTGTTCCATATTTGTCTTCTTAAAAGCCATTGTCCACAGAGCCAAATATATTTTCAAATCACAAATCAAATCATGTAATTCCTCAGTTCATAATTATCCAGTGAAATTCCACTACATTTATTTTTCTAATTTCAACTTAAGATTGTTTATTAATTTTTTAATTTATTTTTATTTTTTATTTTTTTTATTATGTTCAATTAGGCAATGTTTAGAACAAAATCCACACTTGTGTGGTCTGACAAACCTATACATGGTTTGTCCCTTCTGTACCTCCCCAGACTCATCCACCTAACAGCCTTGGGTCTAACACTCTTGCTCTTCCTTAAATATGGCATGCTTTCCCTGCCTTTGTAGTCACTCTTTCCTCTGCAAGATTGATCATCATTCAGACCTATCAATGACTTCTTCCCTTGTTTCTTTCGAATTTTTTCTCAAATATTCCCTTGGAGGAAACATCTTTAACTGCTCTGTCAATATGGCTCTTCTTTCTCATGCATGACACCTATCCATCTCTGTGCTTTATTGGTTCACAGCACTTAGCATTCCCTCATGGTTTCATGTTCATTGTCTCTCTTTCACTAAAACGGACATTCCACAAAGGCAGGAAACTTCTCTGTCTTGTTTATTGCTCTTGTGCCCAGGGCCTGGTCATCCATTGGATTATATCTCCATTGCATGGAGATAGTCAGGCTTCTGAAGGACAGACTGATGCCAGCAGGAGAAGGAAAAGCAGAGGAAGAAAACTGGTGGAGATTTAGTGTTTAGAATCATCTAAGCTAGCCCTACTCTTCCCTTTTTCATCCATTGGTTGGGTGAACCAAAAACATCCTCTCTTTCTCTTTAGTTAATTTGAATATGATTTCCGTCACTTGAGACTGAAAGATCCCTCACTAATAGCTAATTAAAGATTCAGTTTCAGGACCCAAGGCATATTTGGAGGAAATCCATAAAACACCATAACTCTGTGCTCAGAACACTGAAATGAAGAACTTGATAGAGCTCAAAATTTTCACCTCCAAGTTAGTCTGTGGATGTACAATGGGCCACCATTACTGACTAGCCAAAGACCTTTCCCTCCTCCATTGAGTATTTTGTTCTTTGTTTAATTGTATATTCCCTACATCTGCTGGCTGAACTACTCAGCCCTGGCTGCCTCTTACCCTTCTTAACCTTTCTCTTCCCTTCCCTTCCAGATGTGCAGATCATTTCAGAGTTGTGAAGGAAATTCTAATCAAAACTGATTTCACTTGGCTTCTATCACCCACACACTAAGCAAATAATACATAAACCATATTCTTTAATACCTTTATTCATATCCAATTTTAAAGCAGACCAGTTATCTACCTATCCACACCCTTGATTTTGCTTGATTTTGTTTATATAAATATTCACATAAATCTGCCACTTATTCCTGCATTCCATGCGAAGATGATGACTTCACAGAACTCCACATACCTGAACACACTGAAAATACCCCTGTAGCAATGGAAGGGAGTCTACACAAGCAGGGTAGGTGCCAAAATTCTGCATCAAACTCAAGGAAGCAAGTACATGTCTATGGCTGACTCCTCAGCTATAGCACTATTATTGACATTTGGGGCCAAATATTCAGTACATAAGAGCTATTCTGTGCATTGCATCATGTTTAGCAGCATCTCTGACCTCTATCCACTAAATGCCAGTAACACCACTTTTGTGACAACCAAAAATATCTAGACCTTAACAACTGTCCCCTAATGTGTGTATATGTGTGTGTTGGGGAAAGGATTGTGCTCAGCTAAGAATGACTTGTATACAGAGAAAGAACTTGTCTTGCAATTCAAAAAAATTAGTTCCATCACCTGAATACACTATCACCCCTTCAAAATAGGCAGTAACATGTCCTGAATAGGTGAGGGTCCCAGTTCTTCAGAGTTGAACCAGTTTTCACAGTCCTGGACTTTATAACCCAATATGGATCTATGAGGAATGAAACCGGTAGGTTAATTTGTTCTGTTTAAAGATTTGAATTTTTAAAGGGGGCCTATTCTCTTCAGAACCCCATTACTTTCATAGTTTAGGCTAAAACTCTTTCACTTACAGTACCTTTTGTGATTGATAGAGCTCAGGCTCGCTTCTCCAATCTAAGTCCCTGCTATTCCCTTGCATATGTCCTATGCCCCACCCGTATCAACTTTTTTATTCTATGGGGAAAGGGTATGCTTTCTAATATCTCCACTTTTTTCACACACACTGTTCCCACTGCCTGAAATACCCTTCCCAACTTTCCATATTTTCTCTGAGATGTTAATTCCTATAACATCGAAGAACCTTCCTCAACTCTTGTTCTTCCCGAACACTGTCCCTTACAGGCTAGTAGGCTTCTCTTTCGGATTCCCCAAGTCTTAGAGGTTTTTCTGTCTTATAAATATCAGTTGTTGTTGTTGTTGTTGTTGTTTTTTAACTCATCTCCCATGAAGTACTGGGTTTACAAGTATTTATAAATTCTTATTTAGTATATTTAATTTAGAATTAAGAAATTTTTAAAAATGACTAGAACTTTAAAGATTCATGCTCCTTTTCTTCTAAGATCTGTTTAGTCAATTTATCAGAAATGCTTTCCTAGAAATACTTTCTAATAGCAACCTGGCTTTCCCTGCCATCTAGAACACTCTATGACTATCACCATCTCACAAATTTCTTTGTAACTAAGGGGTCCCAGAGCTTAAGATTCAGTGCTTTTATGGTAAATCTACCTTTTTAAAATGTATCCCTGTGCCTCAATGACCAATGCAATATTTGGACCATAGAAAAAATTTAATACATATTAGTGATAACAATGCTGAATTTTACTTAAAGATTAAGAAATCTTCTTACCTTCTGTGTGTTCTAGAAAAAGACTTACACTTCAGAGGAACCACCCTTCCAATAAGACTTTGCTAAGACTCAGGGCGCCTGGGTGGCTCAGTGGGTTAAAGCTTCTGCCTTTGGCTCAGGTCATGATCTCAGGGTCCTGGGATCGAACCCCGCATTGGGCTCTCTGCTCAGCAGGGAGCCTGCTTCCTCCTCTCTCTCTGCCTCCTCTGCCTGCTTGTGATCTCTCTCTCTGTCAAATAAATAAAATCTTAAAAAAAAAAAAAGAACATTGCTTTAAAAAAAAAAAAGACTTTGCTAAGACTCATGGATGCCCCCACCTTGTAAAACAAGGCCAGACTTGCCAATTTTCATTTTTTGCCTCAGAAATGCCTAGCTGAACCTCTTGCTTCCACTGACAGAACAAAATACTTGCAACCAAACTTTGGTTAAGCTTCTGTCCTTCCTCCAGAGCCCTGAACTTTGACTCATTTTAGCCCAAGTCAACATTCAGTCCCTCCTAAGAACAGATTGGACTCAGAGTGAAAGATCCTGTGACCTACTATTCTCTCATGCCATCTTTTTTTTTTTTCTTAATTATTGGAATGTGGTGACTCCAGGTCACTTAATCACTTGTTTGCTTGCTTGCTTGCTTGCTTGCTTGCTTGCTTGCTTTCTATCAGTGAGATTATTTATTTATTTATTTATTTATTTATTTATTTATTTATTTATTTATTTATTTATTTATTCTTAGTTTACATTTGTATTCTAAGTGTTTTTCTTTCACTACTTTTTTAAAAAGATTTTATTTATTTATTAGAGAGAGAGAGAGAGGGAACACAAGCAGGGGGAGTGGGAGAAGGAGGATCTCCCCACTGAGCAGGGAGTCTGATGCAGGGCTCAATCCCATGACGCTGGGATCATGACCTGAGCCAAAGACAGATGCCTAACAACTGAGCCGCCCAGGCACTCCATTCACTTCTTTTTTATTATGATCATATAATGTGTTGTTTCAGGGGTACAGATTTGAGATCCTTCAGTTTTACACAACACACAGTGCTCACCACAGCACATACCCTCCCCAATGCCCATCACCCAGCCACCCCATTCCCCCACACCCCTCCCCTTCGAAACCCTCAGTTCGTTTCCTGAAATTTTTCTCAGGAAAAATGTTTCTCATTTTTCTCATTTTCTCATTTCTCATTCTCATAGAAACATCAAAAGAGATGTTTCTCTTATGCCTTGTCTCCCTCTCCGGTTTCATCTTGCTTCCTTTTTTCCTCTCTTCCCCTATGATTCTCTCTCTTATTTCTTAAATTCCCCATATCAGTGAGATCATATGATAATTGTCCTTCTCTGATTGACTTATTTCACTTAGCATAATACCCTCTAGTTCCATCCATGTCACTGCGAATGGCAAGATTTCATTTTTTGATGGCTGTGTCATATTCAATGGTATATATATCCATTCATCTGTTGATGGATGCCTGGGCTCTTTGCATACTTTGGTTATTGTGGGCATTTCTGCTATAGACATTGGGGTGCAGGTGCCCCTTCAGATCACTATATTTGTATCTTTGGGGTAAATAACCAGTAGTGCAATTGCAGGGTTGTAGGGTAGCTCTATTTTCTTCTCTCTCTTTTTTCTTTAAATTTCATTTTATTTTTTCAGTGTTCCAAGATTCATTGTTTATGCACCACACCCAGTGCTCCATGCAATACGTGCCCTCCTTAATACCCACCACCAGGCTCACCCATCCCCCCAGCCCCTTCCCCTCTAAAACCCTCAGTTTGTTTCTCAGAGTCCACAGTCTCTCATGCTTCATCTCCCCCTCCGATTTCTCCCTATTCACTTTTCCTTTCCTTCCACTTGCCCACTCTGGTTCTTTCTATCTTTGTACTTCTCACTGTAAAAGGAAATCCCTTTTTGTCTAACTCTTGAGAAGCTTGTAGTTCTTATGGTCACCAAGGTCTCCCTTTCCCCAGCCTTAGAAGAAATCCCTTTCTCCATACTTTTGAATATCTCTCTTTCCTAAGTCCAGCTTTGCTTTTTAACTTGACAATAGATTTACTAGGCCCGGTGGGTGGGGGGTGGTGTTGATGGGTGGAGGGGGAAGCAAAAAGAAAGAAAAGAAAAAGAATGAATGAAGCGGACTTCTATCAAAACAGTCACCTTCCTTTGTCTTTATAATGCTGATGCTCCCCTCCTGATCTCATGTGCACTCTGGTGTTTGATATTGTCCACCTGCCACAATCTACTTTTCTGTCAGTCATAACTAAAAACTTAATTTGTGAATGGATAAAGAAGATGTGGTATATATGTGTATATATATATGAACTATATATATATATATATATGAATACTATGTAGCCATCAAAAAATGAAATCTTGCCATTTGCAATGACATGGATGGAACTAGAGGGTATTATGCTAAGCAAACTAAGTTGATCAGAGAAAGACAATTATCATATGATCTCACTGATATGGGGAATTTGAGAAATAAGACAAGGGATCATAGGGGAAGGGAGGGAAAAATGAAACAAGATGAAACCAGAGAGGGAGACAAACCATAAAAGACTCTCAATCTCAGGAAACAAGCTGAGGGTTCCTGGAGTGGAGAGGGGTGGGAAGGATGGGGTGGCTGGGTGATGGACATTAGGGAGGGTATGTGCTATGTTGAGGGCTGTGAATTGTATAAGACTAAGGAATTACAGACCTGTACCCCTGAAACAAATAATACATTATATGTTAATAAAAATTAATTGATTTAAAAAACCTTAATTTCTCAATATTATCAAACCATTCTGATCTCTAATTTCCTTTTGGTTTAAATCTCACCTTCCACATGGCTCAATCTATCTAAATCCTAATCCTTTCAGACTTTTTCCTGGCTTCGTATCCAAAAAATCTGATCCCCTCACTGCAGTTAAAATTGAGGAGACAGTTGGTTAGGTATCAGGCTCTTGATCTCAGCTCAGGTCTGGATCTCATGGTCTTGAGTTCAGACCCCACACTGGACTCCATGGTAGGCATGGAGCCTACTTAAAAAAAAAAATGAGACAAGTTAGTTTTGAAAGACCTAATAGGTTTCAGTGGCAAAAAGTTAGAGTAAGGCCATTCCGGATACAAGCAACTATATGTAAAATCTGGATTTAGGAATTCGAAATTCATGCCTGAGTATAATACAATTCTTAATTTTAGTTTAACTTCATAGAGTTAATGAAAAAGGTTTGGAGATAGTCATGCAACAGACTTAATTGTTAGATAAGAGTAATTGAGCTTGATATAAAGGAGCAAAATAGTAAAATATTTTATCATGATGGGGACATAATAAAAGTGATTAGGATATTAAGTTAAATGGAAGTAGGAAGAAATTGGAAAGCAGGAGGGGGAGAAAAAGAGAAAAGGAAATAATGCAGCCAGGAGGTGATCAGGATTCTGATTTACAGGTTTCTGTGAGAAAGAAGCATTTTAGGAATGGATATTGATTGGGATGAAGACCATCAGCTATGTGTTTTATGTGTAAAATTTCAAATATTGGCAAAATGCACAAACAGCACTATCTATAGTGAATGAAAAAGTGCTGAAAGTATAATTTGGGAGACATTTGAGCTCTATCATTCAAAACCTTTGAACTTGTCTTATGATTCTCAAAAAGAAATTCCAGAGTACAGTATACCTTTGCAGTGCAAATGTTTTTCCCAAATTTGGGGTAAAATGTAGTACTTTTTTTCTCTTTCATAAAATATATTAATTGAATTCTCAATTAATTTTATAATTTCATGTTAATTGTAGAATACAGACAGGCATATTGAACACTAAATATTTTGAACATTTAAGTAGTAACATTTGAGAACACTTAACATTCAGTACAGTTTTGAACTTATTCTTTCCTTGGTTAAAGTTATTGTGTTAAAGAGATATGGATAATAAAATTCTGCATAAGTCCCTTACATAGGTACAGGGTATAGAAAAATGTGATTAAGATAGTGTTAAATTATAGGGTCATTTTTACAATCATTATTTTATAAATTAACAAATCAAACTTCATCAGACATTGAAATCCATTATTTCAGATAAGAAACAATGATTTATAAGAGACAAGTGGCAGATTTAATACAACCTCACATTTTAATAAAAGTGTTACAAAGTTTTAGTTATTAAAAATTCAAAAAGGTTAACATTTTAGATATAAAAAGAGCAAGGCACCAATCGATTTAATGGGAGATAAAGGGTAAAGCATGCAGTGCTCAGACTTTAAAAATCCAATTATTCCTATTACTGTGCATACATTAGGCAGTCATATTTTAGTGCTATCCCATGCCTCACTTGTCGTGCTGCCTCTTATCAAGCCTCCTGTTTGCATTTTAATTGACTTGGGGAAAAGCAAAGGGAAAAAGAAAAAGAAGTTGTAAAATTAAAGAAAGTGCTCTGCGTATTTGAAAGCATATAAGTGACCCTCTCGGACTATGTTATGCCAATGCTTTCACCACCATTATGCTCCAAAAGTCAAAACCCTATCAACCTAGCTGTTTTCAAATTGTCACTTCCAAACCTAAATACCTTTTTTGAAAGTTTATGTCACCACTCTTAAGAGTGCTTCATATATACAAGAACCATATTAGACTTACTTGAATAAATTCCCACTAGGCTGTACACACTTTCCACTGGGTAAAAGAATAGACACAAAATTGTTCTGTTATGTTTCACAGTTAATGTGAACTTCAGTTTTTTCTTCTGAAAATGGAGATGGCACGAGTGACTTTATAAGACAGTTCTGAGAATACAGGAAAAGTTAATGTCTGAGCCTGCCCAATGAAGTATTCCCTGTGGGCTCTCTGAAAGTTGATTCATGGTGTTTTGTCATGACTCCCGAAGTGGTTTTGAAGCTGTTTCCAGGGCAGTGGTTCTCAAACTTCTTGTTCTTAAGACCCTTTTATACCCTAAAAGTTATTGAAAATCCCAAAGACCTTTTTCTTATTTAGATTGTATCTTTTAATCCTTACTATATTTTAACTTCAAGTTAAATGTTATGTGTAATTTTAAAAATACATACTTACCAATTTAAAATAGCTATAAAAATAATTTCATCCTAACATAAACATTTTACAGAAATCTGCCTTTTTCAGAACAACAAAAAGGAAAAGATTGGTGGTTTTTACATTTTTCAAACCTCAGTACAAGCTCTGGATTCTAATATATGTTTCTACAGTCTGTCTTTTGTGATACTTTGTTCTGGTTGAAGCATAGAGAGAAAATCAGGACTCCCATAGAGCTATGGTTTAGAAAGGGAAGATATCAGGGTACCCTTGATAAGGTCTTGGGGGACTCCCAAACTCTTGAAGCCACACTTGGAGAATTGCTATTCTGAGGAATAGAAGCAAAAGGGAGGAGAGCAGATGATTTCCAGCCTTGAGTTCATGTCAAATCTGGGGAAATTGGGTAGGAATGTATTGGATACCTAGAGACCTACCTTTAGCCTTCAAGGTCACTTTAACCTTGTTGTCTGTATACTGCCCTGGCATAATCCATGTGCACTTTGTCCTGCCTAGATGATCAGAACTCTAGTCTGCATTCATTGACAAAAGCTGGGAAGAGAGGACAAGAGCTGCTTGTGTAATAACACATTCATGCTGTGGAGGTTTTACTATATTACATTTTGTGTTGGAATGTGCTTTGATTAATTATTGAATACTGTAGATCCTTGATGTATGCAGATTTAAGTTTGCTGTTTCACAAGTGGTCCTGAGGTTGCAAGGCATGTAATATTTGTAACATTCTGAGGCATAAATTTAGAATGGGCCTCCAGGCTAGTATGAAAGGGTGATTGAGTCAGGTGACAAGTGGATTTAGCAAGTCCCCAACATCTCCATTCCAGTGGAATTTACTGATGGCCACTCTTCTTAGGAAAACTTCTAGAATAATTAAAGTCACTTTTAGAAGTCTTGGGCTTTGAGGAAATATGACTGTTTTTTGAAAATGGCCTTGTGGATTTGAAAAGCCAGGACCAGTCTTGATAATGGAAACAAAGAAGTGAAGCTATTGATCTGAAGTATGGTGCCTGTGAAATAATGACTCTACATTTTACTTTGGTCTAATATTTATGAAATAATTAAGGATATGAATGTATCACTTTAAGTTGAGCTTTATTGTATTTTACAAGGAAAATTAGATATAATTGTTGTATTCACAAATTTGGGCATTTGAAAATGAGATCTACTATATTAAATCAATATTTAAATTCAATGTTAGAATAATCAGTGTCATTTTTAATTCTCAATTTGGTATAGTTTTGAAACCTTTGGTTAAAATCTAATCTTTAGGAAAAGCTGAAAAATATTAATTACTTTACTGTATAGTAGTTCTAAAAACTATAAAGTAAGATAGAAACAACTTATAGAAATAGAGATATTGACAATTTTTGAATATGTATAAAATATATGCATATATATTTTTTTTCTGTTCATGTGAAATTTTCTATACTATCTGTGACTTAAGATAATCTCTGAAGGACACTGTTTAAAAGGTTTAGAACAGGGGCATCTTGGTGGCTCAGTAGGTTAAGTGTCTGCCTTCGGCACAGGTCATGGTCCCAGGGTCCTGGGATTGAGTCCCACATCAGGCTCCCTGCTCAGCGGGGAGCCTGCTTCTCCCTCTCCCTCTGCCACTTCTCCTGCTTGTGTGAGCTCTCCCTCTCGCTCTCTGTCTCTCTCTCTGTCAAATAAATANCCCTCTGCCGCTTCTCCTGCTTGTGTGAGCTCTCCCTCTCGCTCTCTGTCTCTCTCTCTGTCAAATAAATAAAATCTTGAAATAAATAAGTAAATAAACAAGCAAATAAATAAATAGTTTAGAATAATTACTTGGCATATATAAAGTGCTATGTAAACTTTTCCTATTTTCATAATTTCTTATAAGTACCAATTATACACATACACAAGAGATGACAAGAAAAAACAAGGTAACTTATTGAGTGCATGCTCAGTGCCAGCTACTATTTTAGGCATTGAGGATACAGTGCCTAGAATAGAACTGATTTGGTGTACATTACATGACATAAAATTTTATTCCATAAAAGTCTTCAAATTCTTTGAAAAAATTATTATTTCCCTCTGGTGTTTAGTATAACTTACATGAATTTACTCTCAATGAAATAAATTATTCCATGTGGCAAGCCCACAGATAATTATTTCTGCCCGAAATAGTAGGCTAAATATTGCTTTAGTTTCCATTAACTGATGATGGAAGTTAAAGAGTATAAACCTTATTAATAAATTTAATGGCCATGAACAAAGATAATTTAGAAAAAGTTAGTAGGTTTACCCTCTAGAGAAACATTATATTTTAATTATTATTTTTTAACTGATACTCATTTCTGATAGGTTGCTTTATAAGGAAATTTTATACATATTGATGGAAATAATGCATCAATACTTTTAGAAGAGTACAAAATTTATAATAAGATACTTAAAAATAGAAGACTGTAGTAGGATTTTATATCAAATTTAGTTTAACTTTTTTGAGGTGATTACAAAGACTATTTTTTGTAATTTTTTTAAAGTTTTTATTTTGATTTCACTTAGAACACACAATGTTATATTATTTTCAGGTGTACAATATAGTAATTCAACACTTCCATACATCACCCTGTGCTCATCACCTATTAAACCCATTCCCCCACCCATCTCCCCTCTGGTATCCATGCTTATGTTCTCTGTAATTGTTTCTTGATTTCTCTCTCTATCTCTCTTATTTTTTTTCCCTTCATTTGTTTGTTTTGTTTNGCTTATGTTATCTGTAATTGTCTGTTTCTTGATTTCTCTCTCTATCTCTCTTATTTTTTTTCCCTTCATTTGTTTGTTTTGTTTCTAAAATTCCACATATGAGTGAAATCATATGGTGTTTGTCTTTCTGTGACTGACTTCTTTCACTTACCATTATACTCTCTAGCATTTGTTGCAAATGACAAGATTTCATTCTTTTTTATGGATGAATAATAATCCTTTATATATATGTGCATATATAGATATAGATATAGATATAGATACCACATCTTCTTTATACATTCACCAATCGATGGACNGTGCATATATAGATATAGATATAGATATAGATATAGATATAGATATAGATACCACATCTTCTTTATACATTCACCAATCGATGGACACTGGGACTGCCTCCATATCTTAGCTATTGTAAATAATGCTGCTATAAACACAGGGGTGTGTGTATCCCTTTGAATTAGTGTTCTTGTATTCTTTGGATAAATACCCAATTGTGCAATTGGTAGGTCAGAAGGTAGTTCTATATTTAACTTTTTGAGAAACCTCCATATTGTTTTCTAGAGGGGCTAAAGCAGTTTGCATTTCCACCAACAGTGCCCAATGTTCCTTTTTCTCCATGTCGTTGCCAGCACATGTTTATCCTGTGTTGTTGATTTTAGTTATTCTAACAGGTGTGAAATGATATCTTTTTGTAGTTTTGATGATGAGCATCTTTTCATGTGTCCGTTGGCCATCTGGATGTCTTCTTTGGAGAAATGTTTGTTCACGTCTCCTGCCCATTTTTCAATTGGATTCTTTGTTTTTTGGGGTGTTGAGTTTTGTAAGTTCTCTATATATTTGATATAGTAACCCTTTATCAGATGTATCATTTGCAAATATCTTCTCCCATCCCATAGGTTGCCCTTTAGTCTTTTGTTTTGTTTTTTGTTTGTTTTTGTTTTGTTTTGTTGTGCATAGCTTTTTATTTTGATGTTGTCCCAATAGTTTTTGTTTCCCTTGCCTCAGGAAATGCATCTAGAAAGAAGTTACTACTGCCTGTGTTCTCTTCTAAGATTTTTATGGTTTCAGGTCTCACCTTTAGGTCTTTAATCCACTTTGGGTTTATCCTTGTGTATGAATGAAACTGTACCACTTTCTTACACCAAACACAAAAATAAATTCAAGTTTAATTTAAACTTTATTATCAGTATCTATCTTAACTTTATCTTATAAGGCTTACATATTTTTAGAAAGCCTCAAACCCTTGATCCATATGGTCTTTTATCTAAGCTGTTTAGAACCTTTACCAAAAAATCAGCCTTGTCTCTGTTTGCCCACAGCTATCTAGGACTTCCTTGATTCTTCTGACTCGTTATATACATGATTTGAGATTGTAGTTTATCAAAGTACTATCTGCCTGAGGTGTGGGGTCACTTAATGTTCTATTATTTTCAGTTGCTTTTGAGCTTGTTGATTTTTAATCAATGAAATTCTCCACATTCTATTAAGGAAAGACTTATAAATCTGAAAGTTATGTCACTGACATTCCAACCCCCACCCAAAGCCCTCTCCAACTCCCCATTCACACCTCTCACATCCAGTCAGAATTAAACATTTTTTGTGTTCTGACAACACTTGCACATACTACTATTATACAATTTGTCATAGTTGAATATGCTAAATTTGGATTGCAAATTTCAGGGAACAAAGGCTTGTTTGTTTCTTGAATGCTTAAGATAGTGCCAGGGAAATAATGAACCCTCAACAAGCATTTATAGAGATGAATGAATTAATCTTCAAGTAGCTTTTTACTTAAAAACAAAATAAAATTAACACGGTGAAAAAGATATTGTATGTCATGTGGTGGACATATTTTATTTTTTACTATTCTTTGTCTTCTTTATCTTTTGGGAGAATATTCTCTCCACATTCTTTTTCCACATGGTTGAAAGAGAATGGCTCCATCTCCATACCTTAAGGGTAGGCATATGATCTAGGACTTTTGGAACTTCTTCTGCACCCCAGATGTTTTAATTATAAGAGCCAATCTATTTCTTCATTTTGCTTTAGATAATTCCTGTTGGTTGTCATACATATTCAACAGCATCTTAGCTGAAACAGTCTGTATTTTAGAATTGTCTTATCAGAAATATTCATCAAGTTTACATTCTTTAGTGTTCCTAAAGAAAGTATATATTCCATATATTACACACACACACACACAGCTCTATATGCATACACAATGCTATGTTTTATTGGCTCTTACCCTGCATAAAGTTTTCAACTCCCCTCAGCTAGTTTTTATTTATTTTTCTTTTCAAATATTTTGGGCACAGCCAAACTATTTTTACACACATTTACAGAATGGTGTTTTCTTTGTACCTTGCCTCATTTCTTCCTTCAGTGTCTACTATATGGGAATTTTTTTCATTTTGATTCTCTACCTCATGCTTCGAATTTGTCTTTTTCTCCAGTGATTTTATTTTAGCCTATTTTTCTTACTCAAGGAAAAAAAAGACAAATTTGCATCTATATCACACTTCAAGTATTTACCTTTCAAAAAAAAAACCCCACAAATAGTTATAATAAGATATCTCACTATATCTTATCGATATTGTAATGACTTATCTTTTTCTTTTAACTCTATAAAGTTAGAACTCTTCAGGAAGCAAAAGAGTGCTAAAGAAAGTAAGAGAAAATATTTCATACTATCTTTAGTGTTTTCCCTCTAGCATTTTAATTACGTGCTTTTTAGCACACATTCTTCTTATGCTTTGGGGTATTCTCTTTGTTTTTAAAGCAGTTCTGGTTTCACAACAAAATCGAGCGGAAAGTATAAAGGTTTCCATACATGTTCAGCCTCCTTATCATCAACATCCCCCACCAGGGTGATATATTTCTTATAACTGATGAACCTACACTAGCACATCATAAACACCCAAAGTCCCTAGTTTGCCTTAGTTCGCTCTTGGTGTTGTACATTCTATAGGTCTGAACAAATGTATAATGACATGTATTTCTTTTTATAGTATCATACATACCATATTTTCACTGCCCTAAAAGTACCCTGTGCTCTGCCTATTCATCCCTCCCACCCAACACAACCCAGGATGAACCCTAATCTTTTTACTGTCTCCATAGACGGACCTTTCTCAGAATGTCATATAGCTGGAGTCATACAGTATGCAGCTTTTTTCAGTTCAGCTTCTTTCACTTAGTAATATGCATTTAAGTTTCCTCCATGTATTTTCATGGCTTGATCGCTCATTTCTTCTTAGTGCTAAATAACATTTAACTGTCTGAATATACCATATTTTATTAATCCAGTCACCTACTGAAGGAGACCTTCGTTATTCCAAGTTTTGGCATTATAAATAAAACTGCTATAAACATCTGTGTGCAGGCTTTTGTGTATATGTAAGTTTTCATTTTCTTCGAGTAAATACTAAGGAACATGATTGCTGGATTATATGGTAAGATTATGCTTAGTTTTGTAAGAAACTGCTAAAATATCTTCCAAAGTGTCTGTATCATTCAACATCATCAGCAAGAGAGTTCTTGCTGCTCTACATCTTCACTAGCATGTGGTATTGTCAGGGCTCCAGATTTGGGGCATTCTAATAGGTGCATAGTAGTATCTTGTTTCAATTTGCATTTCCCTGATGAAACATGATATGGAACATCTTTTCATATGCTTATTTTCCATCTGTGTGTCTTCTTTGATGTGGGTCTGTTAAAGTCTTTGAGCCATTTTTTTAATCATATTGTTTGTTTTCTTATTGCTGAGTTTTAAGAGTCTTTTGTATATTTCAGATAACATTCCTTTATCACTTGTGTGTTCTGCAAATATTGTCTTCTAACCTGTGACTGTCTTCTCATTCTCTTGACATTGTCTTTCACAGAGCAGAAGTTTTTAATTTTAATGAAGTCCAGCTTATCAATTATTTCTTTCATGGATCATGACTTTGGTGTTGTATCTAAAAGTCATCACCTTATTTTTCATGAGTGTAATACCATGATTATTTTTTTAGAATATTAGTTTAATTTAAAAATCATCCATCATTATTATTACCCATCACTATCCATTATTATTATTATTATCCATCACTATTTAAGAATTATTTCAGAATTAAGTTAATTAAGTTAAGTGCTAATTGCAGTATATGTATATTATATATTAGAAGAATTGGGAACTATCTGAATACTCATTTGAAATAAAAATGAATATTAATGCCTTATCCAGTGTGATATTCAGCAACACTGAATGTGACATAGTACATCCATTTCTCATAGCTAATAGTTTTGATTATTTACCAACTACAAGATCAATATGTGTCACAGTTTAGTTTCCTTGCTGCAATGAACTGAATGTTTATGTCCTCACCAAATTCATATGTTAGAATTCTAACCCCTAATGTAATGATACTGGAATTAGCTTTTGGAAAGTAATTAACTGATGAGGGTGAATCCCTCATGAATGGGATTAGTGTCCTTAAAAAAGAGACCCACAAAACTCCCTTCCCCTTCTGCCAGGTGAGGTTGTAGTGGGATGACAGTTGTCTGTGAATTAGGAAGTTCTTCACAAAACACCTGTTCTGGCACTGTGGTGGATCTTTGATTTCCCAGCCTTTAGAACTATGAGAAATAAGATTCTGTTGTTTAGATGTCACTTAGTCTATGGTATTCTGTTATAGAAAGATGAACTAAGACACTTGTTGTTCATTAGCATCATGTGATAAAATGACCTATCCTGAGCCAAAAATAATCTAGCCATCCACACAAACTTGTTAACATTTTTCAGTCAAATTATAATTTGACATTTTTTCTCTCAGAAAAAAATTATAATTCAGTCTGTGAAACACAGAACACAAGGAAATACTATTTAATGTAAATTTTTTTACATGTGTACATGACATAGTTGCTTACCATGTAGAATACCCACTATTTTATGTAATTGTCAGAAACAGTGTTGGAAACATCTAGTTTTAGTTAAGTGGTGTGACTAACCTACCTAAAATATATATTTTCAAGAGATTCACCCAGGGTTATTTACTCTGGGATTTTCTAACATACTATACTTTAGAGTTACCTGGAGCTTCTATAAAATGCCCAGCGGACATGCCCCAAATCAATTAAATAGCAATTTTTAGAGATAGGGCCTTGGATTATGTTGTTGAAAGCTCCTCAGATATTTCAGGGGAAACCAAGGTGAAATGCCATTTATTTGGACCAAATGGATGTTCAAAATCACATTATTCAATTCTTAGCTATTTGTTGAGAACCATTTCCTTGACAAAAATCTTTCACTTAGTGTTGATGGATAATGTCAAATGTTTTTCCTTTTATTTTTTACATGAAATATGCTACAGAAACCCTTGATAATCACAAACATCTGCATTTTAAAAGATTTCCATTGTTGTGAACTATTTTTGCTCATTCAGATCTTCCTGGGGCAAGTTTATCTCACTGGGAGGTAATCTATGTTTAGTCTTAACTCAAAAAATGAAAGCTCTTCAGAAAAGCTTAGGGCATACAGGTCATTAGCAAAAAGCTGAAATTGAAGTATTCACTGAAGTATCCATTAAAATAATGAATACTCCATTATTATGAGATTTGTTTTCCTGGAATAATAATTTTCCCACATGAGCACTGCAATATTTTATTGTAGTAGGTTCACTTTTAAACTTATTTCTGAATAAATATAGTATATAAACAAAATCGAATAGGTAATAATAAACATAGAACAAGAGAAAGATTAAAAAAAGAAGACGAAAAATGTTAAGTTCAAACTTTTGCTTTAGAACAACAAATGTAAACCATTGGAAGGGAATATTTGATTAACAGTTTAAGAAGTAGTTATTCAGTGGCCAAAGTCAAAGCAATACAAATAACTTTGGTAATAATACTTAAAAATAACTTAAGTATTCTCTTTAGAATATACTATATATACTAAGAATCTCCCTATAGAAACATTATTTCTATTATAATAAAATATCTTTTCACAATGACAATTTTTAAAATATTTACTAAGTGCCAAATTTATTCTGAAACTATGCAGAAGATACATATGAGTAGGAGATGATTCCCACCCTTAGGTAGTTAACCATGTGTGGATGCTATAGGTGTATGGATAAAAATCACAATAGGGTGAGTGCTGTATTAATAAAGTGTGAAGATCAGAAGAGGGCATGTTTCAGCCCTGAGGCACTAAGCCAGGGTGTCCAAAGGAAGAGGCATTTGAAATAGGTTTCAAAGGATGAGGAGAAGTTTTCCATAGGGAGCAGAATGAGTAAAGTGAATCAATAAAACTTAGAGCATTTTGCAGAAAGGCAAGCTGGTCAGTATGTCCAGGAACAAACAGTTGCATTCTGGATATATTTTGAAGACATGAGAGGCAAGGATATCAATATGTGAAATTGAATTACTGTCTACTAATATATTAAAAATGTCTTCATATATGTGGCAAGGTTTTAGTAGTACCAAAACCACAATGATCACAAAGGATTTCTCACCCTTCAAACAGACCAGACAATATTTCATATACTTTTCTTTGACCTTAAACATCAAAAAGGAGAGAAGCAAGACTATTTTTGTAATTGGTAAGTATGTAATCTGTGTTGTGGCCCATACATTAGTTCATTTTGCTTATAAATAGGTCATTAAAAAATAAGTGAGGATAAATGTCAGGTAAATGTTTTTTTCCCCAATCATTTAAACTATGGTACTGAAATCAAATGTATCAACTATATGCCTATGTAGATACTCAGAAGCAATGATAAATAAGTTGATAACATCATTCCTTACTTTTGGGCATTTATAGTCTAGAAATTGTACTTTCTTTTTTTCTGAAATAGGAAGTCATCCTGAATCAAGGATTCTGACTACTTTTGGAAGAAAGGCATCAGTAGGACTCAGTCCTTACTGGAATGTAGGCTGGAGACAGAATTCAAAAAGGATTTGATGCGCAAATCACTGCATAACAAACCACTCCAAATTTATTGGCTTAAGACACAAGCACTTATTATTTCTTATAAGTCTCAATGGATCTCAGCTATCCTTCACTTGCCCACAGTTTGCTGTGGCTTGGCAGGGGCTTGTTGGTGTAGGATGGTTTTAGCTGGGATGTTCAACTCTTCTGTAGTTTGTTCTCCTTTGGGAGGTTTGCCTAAGCTTCCAATGATGGTGGTGGAAGTACAAGAGAAAAGAGAAAAATTGCACAAGTGCCTTTTGAAACCTCTAAGTCAAGTCTGATAACATTCTATCAGCCTTGGCCAGGCAAGTTATAATGCCCAAGCCCAGATGTAAGGAGTAGGGGAAAAGGCTCTGACCATTTAGTGAGAAGAACTTTAAAGTCATAGGTAAAGGGCAAACAAAACAACTGGCATTAACCACAAACACAAAAGACATTACAGCCACCATTTCTTTTCCAAGTGTCAAGTCCGGAAGGCAATCAACATTGATTAAGGCCTTATTCCCAGTCTTGATGCTTTGCTGCTCACTAAAATTTGGTGGCTATTGCCCAGATTGTAAAATGATTTAAAAGCTAAATCATGTACACAGTTGTTGTACACACCTCCCCCAAAATTTACCCTAGTAAACACAATAATGGAATCACATAAGGTCATATTTTAAGTACTTAGTTGAAAAATAAGAGTTAATAAAACATGAAATTCAAAGATTATTCAGATAGCAGTTCAGTCTTTAAGAGAAGAAAAGATAATTTCTGGCTGAGACCGATTTCCTGGTTCTTAAAATGTGTTTGGTTTCTTAAACTTTTAATAATTGGATCTTTGAAATTGTCACTTTATGCATTCTTACAGCTTAGGCTTTTATATTTATCTTCTATTGATATCAGACAATAGCTAAATTAGCAATAAAGTATGAATAATAATAATTCAGAGATGATTAAAACCTTAAGGGCATCTCAAAGGCATGACAATGCTCCAATCTAGAGAACTAGTCCAGAAAATGTAAATAAGTCTAATAAAGTGTTTTTCAGAATGGGCTTTTAATATAAATTATTATTTTAAATTGAGTAATAAAAATCATATAAAACTCATGCCTAAAAGTTGTTCAATTCTGTCTTCCTCCTGATAATTATTCCAATTAATTTTGGTCAAATAGTGATTATGGAACTTTTAGAGATTCTGCATCTTCTGTATAACTTATTCTGACTATAAACCATGATCTGGGTAATTTCCTGCCTCAATAATGTCAAAATTAATAAGCTAAAGTCAGTATTAGGAGCTGTTTCAACATTTGCTGCCAAACATCCCTAAAATACTTTTCAGGACAAGATAAGAATAAATAAATAAAAGCCAATGATATGAATAATTTATTTCATTATCCCCAAAGGCTACATATATTTCATCTCCTGTCATCCTTGCTTTAAGTCCTTTCTGAGTCACAACTGCAATATGTCCTCATCACCTCCCAGAGACTGACATGTTGACTGCACATCCCCACTTTTTCTGTATACTGATGAAGCTTCCTCTTCTTTTCCTGGTTCAAGCTAACGATTGTTGCAGCGACCTCTAGAGTGGTCCTCTTCTTTCTGCCATAGATGCCAGTCATTTTGAAAACTCCAACTTCTCCCTGGGTAGCTAGGAATTTGTGCTATTCATAAAATTTGTTCTTGTGGAAACTGTATGTACTTATATACCCCCAAACCTTTCATTTTCCTACCAATCTTTTCCCCCATAAAGACCACACTTGGGTTGTTGTTGTTTTATGCAGACTAGTAGGTAAGAATAGCAACTAGTTTAGAGATGGAAGTCTGGCAAATTCCTTTATTTAAGCAGTTAACCTGGAATGTCCTTTCTTTCTACACACCTATTGCTGAGATTCTGTGCTGTGTCTATTTGTAAATATAAAAGCTGCTCCTGGAGACAGATGGTTATTTACAGTGTTTTCTCTATTATGCAGGATAAATTATTAACAAGAAAATAATTGAATATTGAATATGCCCTGGCAAAGAAATAATCTTTCACCAAGTCTGTCACATAGTATGCTGCAAGCATGCATTCCAATTAGTAGAGTGGGCCAAGTAGATTAATGTATCAAATTGTTTAAATTCATGATCCAAACCTACTTTTCTTAAGAACTTAGTACAATTGGGAGTTAATTGTTATTCAAGTTTGCTAACTTCCTGCAAGTTTGGACTATATTTTATGACCTGTGGATTGATATCATAATTCAATATGCATACCGTTGAAAAAGTTTTCTTGAAAGCATTTTTCTTTTTCTTTTTTTTTCATTTTGATGGTATTATACCATAGCTGATCAAATAGTTTATCATTTTAATACATTGAAATGTATGGGTAGGAAATTTTATCTCATTTTTTAGAAGTTCCAAACTACTAAGTATTGACATAAAAAAGAATATATTCAGCTAGGAGAGAAGAATGACTAAAATATTTGAATATTAAAGGATTTTAATATCAGTATAGGAGCAAACAAAACTGTTTAACCATTATAGAATAACAGTCCCCTCTCTGTGGTTCTCAAAGTGCGGTCCTTCCGTTGGCAACATTAGCAGTTAATGGGAACTTGGCAAAAATGCGAGCACTCAGGCCCCAGAATTCTGAATCAGTAACTCAGGTTGGGGTCCTGCCATCAGCATTTTATAATGACTTCTAAGTGATTCTCATGATCAATAAGTTGGGACAACCACCATTCTATCAAGTTTTTTATCCTTTTCAAGCATTCTTACAGTCATACCTTTTCATCTGCTTTAAAAAGTCAAAGTATTATTATCTACATTTAACAACTTAGGAAACTAAAACTCAGCAAGATTAAGATTAATGTCTTCAAAGTTCCACCAGTAAATTGATGACAGAACCAGTACCTGATTTGACTTTCATTAACACTTGTCTCCATTAACAAACTCATAATTTTCACCTTAATTAGACAAAAAATATTAAAGGAAAAGGAAAGACTAAGTCAGGCAAGACATTGGCTTTGGCATGTTGTTGAAAGTAAGGGAAGGGGGGCATCTGGGTGGCTCAGTTGGTTAAGCTACTGCCTTCAGCTCAGGTCATGATCCTGGAGTCCCAGGATTGAGTCCCGCATCGGGCTATCCGCCCTGTGGGGAATCTGCTTCTCCCTCTGACCTTCTCACCTCTCATGCTCTCACTTGCTCTCTCTCTCTCTCAAATAAATTTTTAAAAATCTAAAAAAAAAAAAAAAGAAAGAAAGTAGGGGAAGGACAATCAATACTCTAATATTCAGTGAGTCTGCACTACAAGGAGGAATTCCCTGGTAGAATGAAGGCTGCAAATAATTATGTTATACAGTTCCTGTCATGGAATATTCTTTCATTTTTTTAACAAATCATATAGCATTTAGGCATGGAGGATAGAAGCATAGGCAAGACGCCATCCATGCCTTCAAGAATCTTCCAGTCTCCTGGGAGAAACAGACAAAAAAAATGGATAATTTCAATATAGAACAAAATATGCTACAACATATAAAGGATGTCATCATGAACACACAAGAAAATACTTCTGGCTCTGAGTTTGAGAAAAGGTTGCCAAGTGATTCAAAGACCACTTCCTGGAAGATTATAGAATCTTACAGTTGAGTAGAGGAAAAAATATCTTAACCCATAAAAATAGCTAACAATATGAGAAAGAATGAATGGCATGAATCCTTATCATCTTGCCAATTTTTATCTAAAGAAGGGTACATAAATTTTCAAGTGTCATTATTCTAATCCACTGTCCATAGACACATTTGAAATCCAGAGAAAATTTTTGAGTTGCTTCTTTGTTGAAATGCAAGAATTTAAATATTTTACAACCTAAAAATTAATCATATACTCATTCTGTTTAAAAAACACTAGAATTTAGAATATTAAAAACAAAAAATAATAGTTTAGTGCTTTTTTTTTATTTTGGGGGAATCAGATACAAAAGGAAACTTGATGCTATTAGAAATTATTTATAGAAATACCTGGGTGGCCCAATCGGTTAACCATCTGCCGTCACCTCAGGTCATGATCCCAGGGTCCTGGAACTGAGTGAGTCCCACATCAGACTCCTTGCTAAGTGGAGAGTCTGCTTCTCCCTCTGCCTACTGCTTCCCCTGACAGATAAATAAAAAAAGTCTTTAAAAAATAGGTTTATATAGTCAGTGCAAAAATGGAAGACATCACTGAACATGTTATAAAATAAGTTATAATAAAAGATCTATAATCTGTAAAAGTTTCTGCTGTGCTACAGAGTTCTTATTTTAATCAGTATAGTTCCTTTTTCTAATAATATCAACTAAGTTCACAATAATGTTGAACTCTTCCATTTTTGCTAATTTAATCTCACACTGTGTTATCTCTTACTTTCTAACATTACACATGATGAATGTAGAAAAACAGGCAAACACCTAACATACTGGAGCAGATGGAGTAAAAAAAATAACTAAACCAGAATGATTTCCCTAAATTTTCAATATGTGAGATGACGAAAGTGAAGATTTAATATGCAACAACCTTTCCATTGCAATACTTCTACAACAGTGAACCCATAATGATTAGAGTATTTTGTGCATTAAATTATATTTTTTTAGCATTTTTGCTACCTGATTCTGGGTAATATTTATATCAGCTAGCTAATTTCTACATTAACTAAAATGAATGGCTAATACTCCATTTAATCTCATAACAATATTGCAGATAAAATCAAGATTCCAAGAGGTCAATTGGTGTTCCCAGGTCTCACCGAAGATAAATGCCAAAATCAGGATTTCACTTCAGATTTATCTGCTTCTATTATTATAGGGTATCATCGCCCCCCCCGCCACCTTCTATTCCCAAACACACACACATACACAGAGGCAAATGTTAACTTTCTTGTTGTTGGTTGTTATCTTTAATATGCCAAGGGAAGAAAAAAAACAACTAATGACCCAGAAATAGTTTTTGGAAATATTTAGATCATTGTCCTGAAATACATTTATTTATTATTTATTTGTTTGTTTGTTTGTTTGATTGATTGTTTAGTTGACAGAGAGAGACACAGCGAGAGAGAGAACACAAGCAGGGGGACTGGGAGAGGGAGAAGCAGGCTCCCGCCGAGCAGGGAGCCTGATGCGCGGCTCGATTCCAGAACCCTGGGATCATGACCTGAGCTGAAGGCATCTGCTTAATGACTGAGCCACCCAGGTGCCCCTGTCCTGAAAATTATTTTTAAAAATCTTTCAAATCATTATTTGGGGTAATTTAGAAATAAATTTATTTTATATTCAAGTGCCACTGATGGATGAATAAATTAATGTATATCTAGATGTTGTTATATTTGTAAAGAAGCTGCATGCACCTGTTCATGTAGAATCAACTTAGGTGGCTTTAATTGGTAGGAAGTTAAGAGTTCAATAGCACATTTGACAAAAGCACATTTCTACAACTAGGATAAAATATACACTGATATTATTAAATCAAAGTCTAAATTGAACATTTTCCTGATTTAAAAGTATTTTCCCAAATAAATATTGCATTCTACTTTCTCAAATAAATGTTCTTCCAATAGATATTGCACCCTACCTTTCTCAAATAAATATTGAACTGTACCTGTCCTTTAAGCATTGAGTTGTCATGCACCAAGTACCTAAAACTCTGAAGAGCCCTTTCTGCCTCTTGAAGGGAATGAGTTCAGTAGTAAGTATTGCATGTAATTAAAATATCTCTCTACCTCCCCTTTTATGCCACTGAAGATCTTACCATTCATTAGTGGGACAGAGGAGTGGTCCGTGGTCACCAAGATTCTAACAATTGCTGAGAATTCACTTTCTTTCATCCTTATGCCCATTGGCAAAGTAACACAAATTACGTTTGACCCATTTAGATTTTGTTTAGTGTTCTTTTGATCATAGCAATAACTTTTATTTCCAACAATACAGTTGTTTGTTGTCTTTATGTATTATAGTTACCCAAATCTGTCATTACATTCTACATTCTACTACTAGTGCACAGCACTTTTTTATTTGTCTATTCTTTATCTTTTTATTTTTTTAACTAATTTTAAGGACATAGCAGTACAATGTATATGGTGAAGTGAGGTGGGAATTGGTATTCTGAAGGAAAAAACGCAAATTAAACCCTTTATCTTATAATAAAGGAATGCATTAGGAGTGTAAGTATATTTATTTCACTCATGACTTTGATAACTAGAACCTAACCATCTGCCAGATCGTATTATTGTGTAAATAATTCCCATCAGGTGCCTAGTAGAAAACTCAGATCAATTAGTACTTATAATGGATGCTCAGTAATAATTACAGCTACATCTAGTGAGCATTTATTTTCTGTGTGCCAAGCATAGTGATAGTTTAAGCTGTTCAAGCGTAATACAATGACGAGTGTAGGGGGATCAGAAAGAACTACTAGTAAAAGAAGAGTGGGTGTGAATAAAGCCTTCAAAGATATGTAGGTACTCACCTTCTATACTTCGATTGCCCAGCATTCGTCATCATGACTCATCAAATACGGTGATGATCACACATAGAGACTTTTCAATCATGAAGCTTTAGGCATCCTCTTGATTCAAATAAGTCCCCTGAACATGTCCTGCATCCTGAGAGTGGCTATGGAATTGAGAAATATCCAAAAGCATAAGCTAAGCTGAGAGTGACACAGAGCTTATGCCATCTTTCATTGAAAAACAGCATGATGTCTATGATGTCTATTTTGAGTCCTCCACCTGGCATTTCCCCCATTTTATTCCTGGAACTTATTCTCCTCATAGTGACCCTTTCTTTCCATATTCATAATGTGTACTTTTAATCTTTGAACCTCATCATGAAGGTCAGGTGGGACTTTATTTTAAGAACAAGGGTATTTTTTCATAAAAATAAGGAGCTAGAGTATTGTGAGTGCTTATGTGATCAGCAAAAATGTAGCAATAGGGAAGGACAATTTTATCACTTTTGCAACCACATTGTTACTCTGCTCTTTATGCTCTGGATTTAGGGTCTGTTCTGATAAGAAGTAGTATTTCTAAAGGTAAAGAATGCACTTCTTTAAAGCATTCTGAGATATGATTCATAAGAGACTGGGAACATTTTTGTGTTAATAGTGTTTAATGAGCTGGCTACCAAACCTTAAAAACACAGATTTTAATTCATTAATTGCTGTTAGTATTTTATTCATAAGATAAATAGTATCATATAATCGGTAATGGTCTACCTTCATGGAGAATATCTTTATAGCATGGTATCTCTGAGATATTTTCAGAATTAATTCTACATTACTAGATTTCTGAGAACAACTATGAATTTACTTTAAAACGCTAGTGATAAATTTACTTAAATATATATATTTTTTTAAGATTTTATTTATTTATTTGACAGAGAGAGTGGGATCACAAGCAGGCAGAGAGGCAGGCAGAGAGAGGAGGAAGCAGGTTCCCCGCTGAGCAGAGAACCCGATGTGGGCCTCGATCCCAGGACCCTGAGATCATGACCTGAGCCGAAGGCAGAGGTTTTAACCCACTGAGCCACCCAGGTGCCCCTTTACTTAAATATTTAAGACACATAATCCTCCTGGGAAATACAAGAAATAAATTAAATTTAAATTAAGTTGCGGGCACCTGGGTGGTTCAGTGGGTTAAAGCCTCTGCCTTCGGCTCAGGTCATGATCTCAGGGTCCTGGGATCGAGGCCCGCATTGGGCTCTCTGCTCA
>LNAC01000275.1:28283-265865 GCA_002007465.1 Ailurus styani
AATTAATTAATTAAGTTGCAAATTGTACTTATCTCTTACATCATTATAAAATGCAGTAATAATCTGGAGCCAATTCTTAGTTGATTCAACTTTTGTCACTTACCAAATCAAATAATAGTATACATAATATAATTATTTTTCTATGATTTTATAATTCCCTTCCTGGGAGTAATCTTATCTTTAGTTCATCTAATTTTCTTTATAAAAAGTCATCGGGGGGGCGCCTGGGTGGCTCAGTGGGTTAAGGCCTCTGCTTTCGGCTCAGGTCATGATCTCAGGGTCCTGGGATCGAGGCCCGCATCGGGCTCTCTGCTCAGCAGGGAGCCTGCCTCCCCCTCTCTCTCTGCCTGCCTCTCTGTCTCCTTGTGATCTCTCTCCCTCTGTGAAATAAATAAAATCTTTAAAAAAAAAAAAAAGTCATCGGGGGCTGGGGGCACCTGGGTGGCTCAGTTGGTTAAGCTGCTGCCTTTAGCTCAGGTCATGATCTCAGGAGTCCTGGGATCAAGCCCCATGGTGGGCTCCCTGCTCAGCGGGTTTCCTGCGTCTCCCTCTTCCTCTGCTGCTCCCTCTATTTGTGCTCCCTCTCTCTGTCAAATAAATAAAATCTTTTTTTAAATGTCATTTGGGATCAAAAAGTATAGTGTAAAAGTAGTTTTTTGTTTGTTTTTTAAAGATTTTATTTATTTATTTGATAGAGAGAGAAATCACAAGTAGGCAGAGGCAGGAAAAAGAGAGGGGGAAGCAGGATCCCTGCCAAGCAGGCAGCCCAATGCAGGGCTCGATCCCAGAACCCTGAGATCATGACCTGAGCTGAAGGCAGGGGCTTTAACCCACTGAGCCACCCAGGTGCCCCATGTAAAAGTATTTTTGAAAGAACATTTAGAAGGAAAGAAATGTAATATGATTTAGGATCCATAAAGATTAAAACTGATATTTACAGTAGTTCCAATTGCTGTTTATTACATTTAGAAACTATAGTATGATTCTCCTAAACCTACAGACATCTTGCTGGTATAGATTTAGAGATTAAAGCATCGTATCTAATTCTAAAACAAATGCTGGACTTGTAAATAGGATCTTATGCTGTAGAAATCATTGTAAGTTAGATTGTCATATTGCATTAATAACCCTTAATAAAGTTATCCATACAATTTGTTTTTATTTCATAAAATATAACATTCCCATATAGGTTTGCAACTCAAATATACTATTTTTGGCTTTTTTTAAAGTTTTTATTTGAATTCCAGTTAATTAACATACAGTATAACATTAGTTTCAGGTGTACAATTCAACACTTACATATATTTTTATTGTTTATTTATTTATATATATTTTCTTTTTTTAATTTAATTTTATTTTTTCAGTGTTCCAAGATTCATTGTTTATGCACCACACCCAGTGGTCCATGTAATATGTGCCCTTCTGAATACCCACCAGGAGACTCACACATGCCCTACCCCCTCCCTTCCAAAACCCTGTTTGCTTCTCAGAGTCCACAGTCTCTCATGGTTCATCTCCCCCTCTGATTTCCCCCACTTCACTTTTCCTTTCCTTCTCCTGATGTCCTCCATGTTATTACATATATTTTTAATGTTGCCTCGAAATCAAGTTGTCAATGGTAGGACTGTGTACACTGAATAGTTGTGATAGTAGGATATTTTGTGTCTAACTTTCCATCTTCTTGAGCTATGACTCTTTCACCGTTCATTTCAGAGTATCCAATTTTCATGGAATTTTCCCCTGTATTCTTCTCAGTCCCTTGAAATCAAGCTGTTTTTTATTCTAGAATTATTCTCATGCCCAGGGTCATCTTGTAAATATTTCATATCATCATAAACAATCCTACTGCTACCTTCTCAGTGGTGTAAGAATTAGATTTCCCAGTGTTAATTTGTCCCATCAGTAACAGTGTGAAGTTCAGATGACAAAATTATAATTGCATTTTAATCAGAAAAATTAATTCAATATATGCTGAAGATATTTTGTTAAATTAACATTATAGCTGTTACTAACAAGGCACTATTAAGTGAATATTGCATAAATTAAATACTAGATCACTTGAATAGTTTAGGATTTCATGTGCTATTTAGTTTCCTCTTCCCACAAAATTCATGGCCTATGTATTTGACTTACTAAACTTAACTCATGTGGCTACTGAACACTGTAGAAGATTACTTTCTGTGATAGAAATATTTTTGTTCCTAACAATAAACGTATCTGCAGCTGACATTTCATAAGGATAAATTATATTTGTTATTTAAAGATTGGCATTCAATTTTTATCCCTGGTTGTTCACCGTCAAACTCTATTCAGAAATTGAAGTTTGAGATCTTCTTTGAGGCCACTAGAGTCATAGCTCTGATGTAGTTATTCGCTGAACTGCCTTTTACTTATTTATCTGAATTGTGGTTAAAAAATATAAAATTTACCATCTTAGCGATTTTAAAATGTTCAGATTAGTAGTGTTAACTATGTTCACATCATTGTGCAGCAGCCATCTAAAATTCGTCTTGCAGAACTGAAACTCTCTACCCTCTGAACAATGACCACTGTTATTTTTTTTAAGATTTTATTTATTCACTTGAGAGAGACAGAGACAGAGAGAGCACAAGCAGGGAAGAGGCAGGGGGAGAAGGAGAAGCAGACTCCCCGCTGAGCTGGGAGCCCACAGGAGGCTAAACCCAGGACCTGGAAATCAGACGTGAGCTGAAGGCAGACACCTGGCCATCTGAGCCACCCAGGCGCCCCCAACCCGCTATTATTAAAACTGGATAGGTTTTCTGGATTTGGAAAAGCTCTCTCCTTCTTCATTATTTCCCTTTTCTTCCATGAATGTGGACTTGAAACAGACTTTCAGAAAATAAACATAAACCTTTATTTTAATGGACACGTATTAAGACTATTTAATAATGAGACTGCTACAGGATTACCTCTCCTCAAAGGGCCCCCGGTTCTTGATCACACCACTTGGAAGAATGAAGAGGTAGACCAGACAGAGTGATGGGCAGTCAAGCAAGGTGATAGCAAAGCTCCAGAAAAGGCAAAAAAGGGGACCTGAGAGGGTTGCCACCAGAGTTTCTAAGTCTACGAGGTTTTATGGGCTTGTCCCTAGGTTGTTCCAATCTGGTTAACCCTCTAGGCACCTGTCATCCAATCAGGTTTTTGTCATCTATCATGTGGGAAAGGGTTCAGGGTTCCTTCCAGGGTGGTGTAAAATCCTTTTAAGGGTGGTTTCCTCTTAGGGAGTGGGTCCCTTGTCCCTGCCTGCCTTTCTTGCAACTATCCTTCATCAAGACCAAACTGTAATTCTTCTAGCTTTTTGACAGACATTATTTCATTCCTTTTTCCCTGCAGTCCCTTCACCATGGACTATATCAGCATCACACTGTAGATGAGTAGAGGACATTCAGGCTGCCATGTGCCTACATAGAATCCCTGAGAGAGGAAAGTTATTATTGTTGGAAATGTGATGGATCTAGTTACTATTAAATACTTTAAATCAGTGACATAAGTGGGAAGGATCAGCATGCTTCTGTTTCACTGTGACACTCTGAACCCATTTAAAATTCATAAAATTCTCAGGGCGCCTGGGTGGCTCAGTCGGTTAAGCATCTGCATTTGACTCAGGTCATGATCTCAGAGTCCTGGGACTGAGCCCCCCATTGGGCTCCCAGCTCAGTGGTGAGTCTGCTTCTCCCTCTCCCTCTCTCCCCTATGCTCATGGTCTCTCTCACTGTCTCTCTCAAATAAATAAATAAAATCTTTAAAAAAATTTTTTTAATTTAAAAAATAAAATTCATTAAATTCTCGGGGGGAAACGAACAAAAAATAATAGGAACTGCCACCCCCCAGGTACACCCTCTACCACCCAGTTCAAGGAGATAATACCCCCGTGTGCCTATGTGGGGTGGTAATTAAAGAAAGGTGAGGAAACTGTATCACAGAAACCAGTTTCTTCCCAACTCACATGATCACTGAAGGGCATAAATGGGTTTAACGTCCTTCCTCTCATCTCTCAATGTTCTTTCCACTTTGCCATGTTGGAGAGGTTTTCCCTTATCACTGCCAATTTAGGGGTTTCGAAGCTGCCCTCAGGACTGCCCTCAGGAGTACAAAACTGCCCTCAGTACAAAACTGCCCTCAGGAGACTGAATTATTGTTTCTGAATTCCCTCATATAAATGTCATGGAAAACAAAACAAACAAAAACAACTCCAAAGCCAAATAATTCAAATGCTAAGTTATATCTGGCTTTGTTACTTTATTTGTTTTTAGGCACAGCCCTGAAGAGAATGCGTACTCTCTGACCGCAGGTCTCTGTCCTATGCATCATTATATCCCTCAGGCTTTCTCAGTATCTGGCTTATTGTGGATAGATAAGAAAGTTTGAAAAGTGAGTGAAAAATTGGCTTCTAGTTAGAATACCTTAGAAACTACCTGATTTCTGTCTCAACTGTACAAGTTTCACATCTAGCACACACCACCACCAAAGCAGTTGTTAGGAAGGGTGTCTTAGAATGGAAAAGCAAGCTGGAAGTCTTTAAGTTAGAAATATGAACTTTTCCTTTTTGTTTCTTCTACAAATTCTCTAAGGATTTATAAAGTTTACCTATACAATCTACCTCATATAATGACTTCTAGATGCTATTTAGAAATTGGCCAGTTGTGCCAGATAAAAATCATCTGAGCTCATAATGCAAATCAGTCATCAAAAATGTATAATAGAGACTCAGAATTTATATAAATTCTACTAAGCACTTATTTTATATGAAAGAGGAATACATTCCACAGCACATACATAATTAAATGTAAATGTATGCTGAAAAAGCTCATAATCATGAAAAATACATATCCTGATGGACTACTTTTATTTGGCAACCTTTTCCTTCCAATATCTGTCTTAATATTCAAGAATAGATTAGAAATTATATCTACAGTCCCAACTCTTTCTGTGAAATATGTATAAGAGTAGGTATAGATAATTTATTTTCCTTCAGCTGTCCATAGAAATGGATAATGGCATCTTTCTGAAAACTTACTGAAGCCATTAGGTCTCTTCTAACCTTTAACAATACCTTCATGGACTTTAATATCATCAGGTAATACAACTGTTATGCACTATTATTTGAAGGTGCTCATCCCATTTCGCTAGCATCTTTTATGTTGTTGTAACATTTACACAAAGTATCAGTACATATGGCTTTATTGTTTGACTTAAATTCTTTAGTGACAACACTTTCAAAAGAATAAGAGTTTTTACTATTTAAATAAATTGATGGTGAAAACTCTTTTGTACATTTTGTTCAATTTTTGTATAATTCTAAAGCTACTCTAAGAAATAAAATCAATTAGTTAAAAAATAAAATAAGTTGATGTAGAAAAGATTTTTGAGAGTATTACTTAAGCTGGAAGAGAATTGGGAGGAGAATAGTTTAATAAACTCGGAATTAATTATTTCACAGGGCACGCTAACAACCTTTTATCCTCCCTAAGTATAGGACAAGGAAAAAGACTTAAACTGCCGTAAGAGAGAAATACCTTGTATAAAAGAAACATTCTAATGATTGGAGTTTGTTCATAGTATCGAAGCAGATTGCTAGCTGAAACTTCCAGAATTCCATATCCTTGAGAGTTTAAAGAAATATGCAGGTAATCAATTGTCTAGTATAGCTTAGCTTAATCTTGCCTAGAGGCTAGGAGATAAATTAATCAAAACCAGGGAAGCTGATCCAGCCTCCTGTGGCTATGATCCTATATTTCCTAAATTGAATTGCTTAGCCCATTAGAAAATGAGGGCTTTAAGAATTTAAGGTCACACATCTAATTCTTATTTTAACCTGTTAGTTTCCATTTCTTCTGAGATCATAGACTCCTCTCTTAACCTTGACAATTTATCTTGCAACTTTCACCCATTGGCAAAACAAGATAATCCAAGTGGCCAAGCAGTCAATCATCCCCACAGGTCTCTAGAAGATGGCTCATGAGAGCTGGGCTCTCAACACCAAAGGAAGATGCAAAGAAGAGGTGGCTCATTACAATTTTTGATTGTAAAAACACAGAAAGGCTAAAGTTAGCCTATCAAATTCTGATTCACTTTATCAAGAAAAGACAGAAACTTCAGAGGCTTGTTCTCTTTTCTCCCTCAGTGTCTTACGCTGAGTGATTTTGAATTTTCCTTCACTCCTGATAAGTAAGAAACTTCTCAACTGTATTAACTGAATCTACCAAAATATTTTGTTTTGAAAAATAAACAATTAAGAAAAAAATAATGCATTTCCATTTATTTTTGAATAATAGTCTCCTTAAACACTGGCTGTAAGAAAATGAAAACATATGAACTGGTTAATATTATAAATAATACAATAAATCCCCACTGTGTAAGATAATGCAAAATCTATATTTCATGAAGTCACTGTAATTCAAATACATAAATCTCTTATATTAAAAAATAACTTATAAAACGTGGGATGATGTCTATCAGCGCGTAGTTGGCATCTTCTACTCAGATGCTAATTGTGATCTATTAATCATCATTTGGGTAGATGTGGCCATACACTGATTGTTTTATTTTGTTGATAAAATAAAAATTTACCTCAGGAATGACTTGCTGATTAGAAAAACTGAATTCTTTTAAGCTTGGGACTTAGAAAATCAATAATTAGAAAGATAAATGTTTAGGGTCTTAATGAAAAGCAAGTATAATAAAATCCTCTCTAAGATCCTGAGGCATCGTCTAAATTTATAGAAGTGGTAACTAAGCGTTCCAAGACTGAGGAGACTAAGGAGAGCCTAAAAACCTGGTTCAATGCCTTGAAATATTTGCCTCTTTACAGTGATAAATGAGTTTTAATCAATTTGACTGTAGAAATAGAACCAGAAGGAGCATTATTCTAAGTGATATCAATAATCAAGGAAGAAAATCGTGATATTAAGTGCTCACCATCGTTCTCAGTAGTCCCTTGAGATGAACTCAAGATAGGAACAGAAAGAACTTGATTATAACATACAAGTTTGCCCATATTTATTTACAAAATTGTCTCAAAGTATAGTTTATTTTTGGAGAAAACTTGTCTCCTTGAAATAAGAGTGCCTAAAATTCATCTGCAGAACCTGACCTAATGTTTTATGGAGCCATAGGTTAATTATGTTAATGTGAATAACTAATTGATTAATCCCCTATATTGTTGAATATAACAAGTTACCTTTTTATGATATCCTTGATATACATATAATCACATAAAATAATATATTATAACAATGAATTTCAGTCTATACTTTATATGTCCCAAGTGTCTAACTTAAGAATATATATTTATACATATCACTTTCCTTTTGAGAATTTTTTTTTTAAAGATTTTATTTTATTTATTTCACAGAGGGAGAGAGATCACAAGGAGGCAGATAGAGAGGGGGGAAGCAGGCTCCCTGCTGAGCAGAGAGCCCGATGCGGGCCTTGATCCCAGGGCCCTGAGATCATGACCTGAGCCGAAAGCAGAGGCTTTAACCCACTGAGCCACCCAGGCGCCCAAGAATTTTTTTAAATGTCAATATTTACCTGCAAGAGTTCATCAATAACATATAATCAATGTGTATAGACAAATAATTTCCTAAGAATTTGAATGAAAAAATATTTTAAATTATGCTTATAAAATATCAAACAATGTGGAGTTTGGATTGGCACCAGTAAATAGCACAGACTATTTCCCTATTTCCATAGCCCTTCTCTATAGATTTTCTCACCAGACTCTATGTCAGTTCGAAGTTTCAGCATACTGACTGCCTCTAGGCAGCCTGTGAATAGAAACGAAAAAATTCTCAAAACTTTGGTCACCGTAGGCCTTTGGTCCGGTTTTGCCTCCAAGTCACATAGTGCAAGAGACATTAAATTATAATGTGATCACTAGTAATGTTTCTGAAGTTCCAGTTTAGATTTTTCACAGCCATTTATTGTTTTATGAGGATAATGTTAATCTTAATGCATTGTGTATCATACAAAGTCCTGCTATAATGGGGTTTGTATATTCTTACTATAATAGCTTCTTGGAAATCTACTCAATCATTTGTATTTGTAAAGAAAGTAAAGACTTCAGACATTATATACATATATATATATATATACATACATACATACACAAACACATACATATGAGAGAAAATAAACATTTAAATTGAATATATTAAAATAACTACTTTTTATTTATATATAACACCATGTATCAGAATCCATATGAAAATTAGAGACATGTCCTATATTAATCAGCTCAATGCAATTATAAATAGACTTAATTGGCGTTGGGATTTAAAGCTTACTTACTAGCGTGTAACTAATTAATAGAATTTTCAGCTCATTCAGCATGTGACTTCTTCAACGATAAGCTGAAGTTCTGAAAATAAATATTTAAAATGACTATGCATATGATTTTTAAATTACTCTCCCTGTTTTTGGAGAAATTAGGGAACTATGCATGGTACCTGAGGCTCTGATATGAAGCAAAATAAGGATGTAATATGATCGAAAAAAATGATCACAGGTTAAAATACCGATACAAAAAACAATTGCTACAAGTGAACTTTTACACTACTAAAACTGTTCAGAATGTAACTAAAGATTAATTTTTAGAAAACTTTTCCAAAAAGTTACATGAAAAAAATGCTATTTTGAAAAGTTTATTTTGATTCCCAATGCTGTGTTGGTTTTCAATAAATACCATTGGAATTCTATTTTTTATTATAATGATCCTCCCTGCTAACTGATAGAGCTGATTGTTATCATTATACTTTAATCAATTTCCATGTTTTTTATTCTTTACATTTTAAATAGTAACTTATGTTTGAAAGTTCTGTAGTCTTATCCTCTCTACCTCTTCTCAGAAAGATGACGCTTTATTTCAAATAGCTCTTTTTACTCTAAACTTTCTTCATTATCTTCCCAAACCTTAAACCAGACCTAAACATCTTTCAGTTTCCTGGCATGATTGGCTGTTCTTCTTGTGCTCCAATTCCCTGCAGCGACTATGGTCTGAATTTGCATTCTAATTCTCAATTACACATGTTCCTCGAATACACCTATAAACTTCTACTTCTTGGCAATGTTCCATAATTGCCAGATTACTGGACAGGAATATTGTGACTCTACAGCAACATTCTGAAATCATGGTTTTAAGATTTAGGTAGATTTTTTTGGTGTTTTTAGTATCTAATCTATCCTCAGTATAGTCGCCTTCCCTACACCCTACAATTCCCTGATTATCTTGCATTTCTCCATCATCTCTTACCCCACATTCACCAAAGATAATCAGTTATCTTCAGCTAAAATGCTTCAGGCACCACCTTTTTTTAGGACTTAGTGTCATTTAATGATACATTTTTCCTCTATATAATCAAAATAATTATTAATATATTGGCTGAAAGCCTCAGAGAGAAACTTGGGCCATAGTCTGAAGTTTGTTTTTTTTATTAAAAAAACTATTTTGGATTTAGAAATAACCTATTTTCCACACATAAAGAAAATACCCTTTTATGTTCTAGATTATACCGAACACAGGCTCTAGTGTGTACGTTAAGCAGAATCCAACTACTTATAAAATCTAAGGATATTTCAGGGTGATTCAAGCAAACAATTTTCAGTTCTGCTAATTAGAGATTTGTGTCAGTATTGCATTTGACCTTTGTACTTTTTTTTTATCAGTAGAGCCCTAAGCAGAAATTTCTTTAATTTACTTGATATGTGTTCAAATCCACCCCTTCCCCAACTTCAAGGGCCTAAAACAAGTTTTGAATGAATCAATAATCAAATTCATGTATTTGCAATGTAAAATTCCTATGTTCAGTTAAGACATTCCATGTACAGATTTCTAGTCTATGTTCCCATTGCATGTGTGTTTTATTTTCTCCATGCCCAGTAGTCATTTTGTATCAATTTAATAAATAATATAAATAATATTTAGGAAATATTTTTATTTAATCAATTAGTTGTTCACATTAACATAATTAACCTATGGCTCCATAAAACATTAGGTCAGGTTCTGCAGATGAATTTTAGGCACTGATTTTCCTTTTGGTGCCCCCTAGGAGGCACTCTGCTGACAAAGGAAAAAAGCAGACTGGAGGTCAGGAGATACACGTTTTGTTTTGTTTTTTGCTTTGTTTTGTTTTGTTTTCTAGGTCTGCCACTAACAGAGTTACTTTGGACAAATCATTGGACCCTGTAGTTTACAAAGTCATAAATTCAGAGGATAAACTGTTTAGTTTTAGTTCTTAGTGGCTATTTAGTTCTTAGTGGCTGTGGAAGATTTTATTTTCCAAAAATAGTTGCAACAATATCTCCCATCAACCTGCTCTTCTATAACATGGTCTCCACATTCCCCTCAAAAGGTGGAGTCTAGGCTCTCTCTCCTTGAATCTGGGTGGGCCTGAGACTTGTTATCAGTAGAAGTTGCAGAAGTAACAGTAACATCTGAGGCCTGGTGAGAAAAGGCTGTGTGATTCAGGGTTGGTTTCCTGAAACACTTGAGCTGGAGCCCTGAGCTATCCTATAAGCTCTTCCAGTCCTAAGTCCATTATGGTTTAAAGAAGCCCAAGCTAGATCACAGAGGAAGATCATGCAGAGAATACCAGCCAACCTCGACTGCCCCCACTCCCATTGTTCAGCTTTGGCCAATCTAAGAGTCCAGACACTTGAGAAACCCTAAGTTAGAGTCATCCAACAAAGTCCTTCTTGAATTCCAGAGCCACAGAAAATATGAAATATAATAGAATAATTTTTGTTTTAAACTTCTACATTTTGGAATGATTTTTATACAGCAGATGTATTCATGAGGTAAAGAAAACCATTTTGTGCCACAAACTTTCTTTATTCTTCAAAATATATAAAATCCAATCTTTTTAGTTGACTATGTAAATGTTTTTGATATGTATATATGATAAGCTAAGTGCCTTAAATTGTTTGAGGGAAACATGCTATAATAATCATCTTGTTTATGAGATCATGGGTTCTTTGAGAAATAGAATATATATTTTAGTTTAATTAGGTGCAATTTCTAACACAGCATCATGAGAGATGAACCTTTGAATTATAACTTAAAATATCATTTCCAAGGGCTACAGACTGGGTGTGTATAATCTGATTTCTACTCCTTTTGTAACTTTCTTTTTTTTTTAAAGATTTTATTTATTATTTATTTGACAGAGAGAGATTACAAGTAGGCAGAGAGGCAGGCAGAGAGAGGAGGAAGTAGGCTCCCTGCTGAGAAGGGAGCCCCATGCGGGCCTCGATCCCAGGACCCTGAGATCATGACCTGAGCCGAAGGTAGAGGCTTTAACCCACTGAGCCACCCCCTTTTGTAACTTTCAATCCAGACCTCCAGAATCTTTACCAGTGAAATCTCTAGAAAGAATTTCATTATGTATCTTAGAAGAGTCATGAGCTAAGTATAACTGAGATGATCTATTCTCATCATGCTCCCTCCCAAAAAAATCTAAATAGAGTCCTCTGAGATCCAGTACTTTTATTTTTTTATATATTGCATTAGTGGGGCTCTCTTATATATTAATTATCTCCTGAGGATACAACTGTCATATTTATGAATGAATTCTTCCTGCTTAACAAATATCTTCCTGCTAGTAGATGTTCAATAGATGTTTGTTGACTGAATACAAGCCTGTAAGAAGCAATGATTCATTAGGGTGTGACTTTAACAATGAATCACACAGAATATATAGCTATTAAATTTTGGTCAAGAGGATGCAATAAGTTGGTTTGAGACACTAACTTCAACTAATGCGAACCCAATGTCTGTCTGCAAGCACTGGGCTGGGGATAGGATATGGGAGAACAGACACATTTTCATAAACCAGAACTGAAATAAGACAGCATCGTATCTCAGGACAATAGTTCCAAAATGCTGTTTAAACAGCTAGTTTTGAATAGAAGGCTCAGAAGACCAGGCAAAACAATTGGTATTGAATAGATTAGCAGAGGAGAAAAAGAAAGGGTGCATGAGAGATCACATTAGAAATGAATCTAGAAAACTCAAATTCCAGAATATTTGAACATTTTTAATATTAAAATAGACAGCCAACAAAACATACAGATGTTAAACAAGTATACAGTCTTATATAAAAAGAAATCCATAAGAAATCATAGAAATAAAATTTATAGTCATAAAAAAGTAGACAGTATACTCTAGACTAGATATAAGTTGATATTAAGGAATTCATCCAGAACACAGCAAAAAAAAATGTAATAAGATCTAAAAATATTGAGAGGTACAAATACATCTAACAATAGTGTCAGAAATAAGTTAGAGGAAATTTCATTGACTCTGAAACTCACTGATTGAGTACCTACTCTATTCTAAACACTTGATATAACAATGAAAAAGCTGAGAAAAAAATCCTCATTAGATTTGAATTTTAGGATGATAAGGAGGTAAACAAATGAACAAATAAATATATAAGGTGCAGAAGTAATTGATGCTGTGAAAAAAATTAAAGCAAGGTAGGAGAGCAGAAGTGAGAGAAGACTGCTGTTTGAGAAGATGGTCAGAGAATGACTGTCTGATACGGTGGAATTTCTGGAGAGACTGAAACACCTTGATGATGTAAACCCTGCAAATACCTGGGAGAAGACTCTTCTGAAAACATAGAATCACGAAAGGCAAAAGGTATGAGGCAAGAATAGTTTGGGTATATTGGAGAATAATAAAGGGGTCTTTATGGCACAGAAACAATATTTGAAGAAATTATAAATAAGAATTTCCAGAATTGAAGAAAATCAGGAGACCACAGACATAGTGCCCTCTGAAGTCAAAGAAGTATAACTTCACACCTAGACACACTGTGTGAAACTGAAGGACTTGAGCAATAAAAAGGAAAATCCTAAAAGTTATCAGAGAGAAAATTCAGACTGATTATCCTCAGTGAAGTATCAGATAAAGGCCAGGACCCAAAGCAGAACTATTTTGAATGTGATGATGGGAAAACTACAACCTAGATTTTATAAAAATGAAAACACATTTTTTTATTCAATAGTGAAGACAAATTATTTTTCAGCAAAAAAGTTAGGATTTGTTTACCAGCCACTGATGTACGCTAAAGACAGAAGGGGAAGGAAGAGGAGGAAATAATAAGATATTGGAAATGATAATACATGTAGCAACTGTCAACAAATTCAATTAACTAATTCTGAAAAAAAGTTTATATGAAAATATTAAGACTAAAACTATTGACAGTAACATGTTAGAAAGTTATATCACATTATGATTTTCATTATATTTAGCAGGAAAATAAAAATAATGAATGAGAAAAGCAGTTAAACATTTTATTAAAAGTTTAAACTGGTACACATGAAGTATATGAGCATTTATAGTAGTAGTAGTAATAGTAAAAAGTTTGATGAAAAGATTTAACTTATCTTAAATGTTGTTGATTTAAGGCCTTCTAAATATGTATTATTTGGGGAGAAGTAGCTGTAGGTATGATATTAGTTAGAAGAGGACTAGCTATATTACAGTAACAACTAGACCCTCATGTCAGTGGTCTGGCCCAATAAAAGCTTATTTTTTACTCACTAGATGTCTGCTATGATAGGGGCTCTTTTTGGTAGCTTTCCTTCAATGATGATTCAACAATTCAGTCTACATTGATTTTACACCTCAACCATCTTGAAATTTGCTTCCAGTCACAAGGTCAGGAGAACTCAAGGTCAGGAAAATTTGAACTGAAAAACACATACAAACAGATTCTCTGGAATACATCTAAGGCAATGAGTCAAGTAAATAAGAACTAATTATAGGAGTGCATTTGTTGGACACAGAGCAAGTCCATAGAATGACACTGCCCTTGAAATATATGAATGAGGAAGACACAGAATTCAGTAATGTGCATCCTTAGCCATAACTATAAAATGAAATTGCTAACAATTTTTAAGTTAATTTTTTCATATGTAGAGTCTTGATTACAATGAAATATAACCACACTATCTACCAATAATCTTTATTAATAGTACTTAGTCATGGGGTGCCTGGGTGGCTCAGTGGGTTAAAGCCTCTGCCTTTGTCTCAAGTCATGATCTCAGGGTCCTGGGATTGAGCCCCGCATCAGGCTTCCTGCTCAGCAGGGAGCCTGCTTCCTCCTCTCTCTCTGTCTGCCTCTCTGCCTAACTGTAATCTCTCTCTGTCAAATAAATAAATAAAATCTTAAAAAAAATAGTACTTAGTCATTATGGTTACTTAAGATTTTTGGCATAAGTTCATTTTTGTGCCATGGAAATAGAGATGAAAGTAAAAGAACTCTCAGTTCTTCTAATATTTGTTCCCTTTTGCTTATAATATTTTTCAAATTTTTGAAATTGATAACATACTCCAGTTTTGCAGTGATTTTTGTTTTTCTTTCTATAGCACAGTATCCCTAAGTTTGTTCAGGTGCTAAAGCCTGAAAAATGTGTGTGTGTGTGTGTGTGTGTGTGTGTGTGTATCAAAATAGATTCACACAAGTCTTGGGAAATATTTATTCATGATGTTATAATCTATACTGCAACTTGTCATATGAATATGCATTTAAAGTGAAACATGTTTCAGGTAATGTTTAAATATTTTTATTAAACTGTACTCATTTGATATGCTAAAATAATAGTGCTCTATGTACCCACTGGACAAAAAAAAATTTATTTTTTTGATGGTAAAGGTAGTTTGAAACCAGACTTCTCTTTTAATGTGCTATATCATATTTTTCCAACCTAATAAACTGGGGCAAACCATCAAAATGATAAATTAAAATCTAGGAGAATCACACAATCTATTTAAGAGAAAAGATGGCAAAAATCCCTTTGATTTAGACTCTGCTAATCTTTCTCAGCTTTAATATTTTGCCACTTATATATATTTCTTTCCAGAGAAGTCTTACATCTTTGTTGTATTGCAAAACTAAATGGCATTGTTTTCTAATTTATAGAAGGTTCATGAATTAATAACAATAAGACAGATTTTAACTTCTGTTTTCTTCCATTTATAGATATTAAAATGAGCCATTTTTTCAATGTGACTAAGATTAGGAAACTGAGTAATTAACTAGAGAATTCGTGAAGTCATTAATTTCATTCTTTTCTGCTCTCAGTATTTAACATAAAATACATTAAAATGGAATTTATATTTATTTAAGAGCAAGTAAGAATTGGTGTCTCTTAGTGCCAGCCTTAGATAGACTTAAAGATGGCATAGTTTGTCTTTAGGCCTTTCAGATTCCTAGTTTTCCACAATATTACCCCTCAGCATGGTTTCTACTTTTTTAGCAAAAATTGCTAAAAAATAGGGTCTAAGTAGACAGATGTTTATTTCTGCCTGCCAAAATTTTAGGAATAAAACATGGATAAAATAAAGAATGCCTTTCATTTACTTATTGTTTCCCTTAAAAATCTGGGGAATGACAATCAAATAATCATCTTTTTTTTTTAAGTTTTTATTTTAGTCATTCAGTGCTCATTACAACATGTGTGCTCCTTAATCCCCATCACCTATTTCACTCATCCCCCACCCACCTCCCTTCTGGTAACCATCAGTTTGTTCTCTATAGTTAAGAGTCTGTTTATTGATTTCTCTCTCTCCCTCTTGTTTTACCCCCTTTCCTCATTTGTTTTGTTTCTCAAATTCCAAGTATGAGTGAAATCATATGGTGTTTTCTTTCTTTAACTGACTTAATTCACTTAGCATTTTATTTATTTCCTTAAGTGATCTCTGCAAACAATGTAGGGCTCCAATTCACAAGCCTAAAATCAGGAGCCACATGCTCTACTGACTGAGACCCCCAGGTGCCCCTATTTGACTTAACATTATACGATCTAGCTCCATCCATCCATATCATTGCAAATGGCAAGATGTGATTCTTTTTTTACAACAAAATATATTTCTTTGTATATATACCACATCTTCTTTATCCATTCATCAATTGATCAACACTTGGGCTACTTCCATATCTTGGTTATTATAAATAATGCTGCTATACACTTAAGGGTGCGTGTACCTCTTTGAATTAGTGTTCTTGTATTCTTTGGGTAAATACCCAGGAGTAAAATTCCCTGGATTATGGGGTCGTTCTATTTTTAAGTTTTTGAGGACTCTCCATGCTGTTTTCCAGAGCGGCTGCATCAGTCTGCATTCCCACCAACAGTGCACGAGTGTTCCTTTTTCTCCAGTCCTTGCCAGCACATGTTGTGTCTTGTGTTGTTGATTTCAACCATTCTGACAAGTATGAAATGATATCTCTTTGTAGTTTTGATTTTCATTTCCCTGATGATAGGTAAGGAGAGGATAGGATGATGAGCATCTTTTCATGTGTCTTTTAGTCATCTGGATGTCTTCTTTGGAGAAATGTTTATTCATGTCTTCTGCCTTTTTTTAAATTGGATTATTTGTTTTTTGGGGTGTTGAGTTTTATAAGTTTTCTATATATTTGGGATAGTAACGCTTTATCAGATGTATCATTTGCAAATATCTTCTCCCATTCCATAGGTTGCCTTTTAATTTTGTTGATTTTTATGTATGTGTGCATAAGTTTTTTACTTTCATGCTGTCCCAATAATTCGTTTTTGCTTTTGTTTCCCTTGCCTTTGGGAACCTATCTAGTAAAAGTTGCTACAGCCAGTGTGAGAGAAATTATTGCCTGTGTTCTTCCCTGGGATTTTTATGGTTCCAGGTCTCACATTTAGGTTTTTAATCCATTTGAATTTATTTTTGTATATGGTGTAAGAAAGTGACCCAGTTTCATTCTTTTGCATATTGCTGTTCAGTTTTCTGAACACCATTTGTTGAAGAGTCTTTCTCACTGGCTATTCTTTCCTGCTTTGTTGAAGATTAAATGGCCACATAATTGTGGGTTTATTCATTGACCTATGTGTCTGTTACTGCCAGTGCCATACTGTTTGATCACTACAGCTTTATAATATAAGTTGAAGTCCAGAATTGTGATGTCCCAGCTTTATTTTTCCAAGATTGCTTTTGCTATTTGAAGTTTTCTGTGGTTCCTTACAAATTTTGGTATTGTTTGTTCTAGTTCTGTGAAAAATGCTGTTGGTATTTTGAAAGGGATTGCATTAAGGTAGTATAGACATTTTAACAATATTTATTTTTCCAATCCATGAACATGAAATGTCTTTCCATTTCTTTGTGTTATCTTCAATTTCTTTCATTAGTGTTTTTTTTTTGTTTTGTTTTGTTTTGTTTTGTTTTTGGTTTTCAGAGTATAGGTCTTTTTCACCTCTTTGGTTAGGTTTATTCTTAGGTATCTTACTATTTTGGTGCAATTGTAAATGAGACTCTTTTCTTAATTTCTCTTTCTGCTGCTTCATTATTGGTGTATAGAAATATGACAGATTCCCATACATTGATCTTGTATCCTGTGACTTTAGTGAATTCGTTTATCAGTTCTCGGAGTTTCTGGCAGAATCTTTTGGGTGTTCTATGTATAGTATTTTGTCATCTGCAAATAATGAAAGTTTTACTTCTTCCTTACCAGTTTTGTATTTTATTTCTTTTTGTTTCAATTTTATTTCTTTTTGTTGTCTGATTGTCATGACTAGGTCTTCCAGTACTATGTTGAATAAAAGTGTTGAGAATGGACATCCTTGTTTTGTTCCTGGTCTTTAGGAAAAGGCTCTCAGTTTTTCTCCATTGAGGATGATATTAGCTGTGGGTTTTTCATATATGGCTTTTATTATGTTGAAGTATTTTCCCTCTAAACCTACTCTGTTGAAAGTTTTATCATGAATGGATGTTGCACTTTATCAAATGCTTTCTGGGTCTACTGAAATGATCAATGGTTCTTATCCTTTCTCTTATTGATACGATGCATCGTATTGATTGCTTTATGAATATTGAACAACATTTGCAACCCAGGAATAAATGTCACTTGATCTTGGTAAATGATTTTTTTAATGTATTGTTAGATTCAGTTTGCTAGTATTTTGTTGGGGATTTTTGTGTCTATATTTATCAGAGATATTGGCCTGCAGTCCTTTGAGAGAGAGAGAGAGAGAGAGAAAGAAAAAGAGAGAGAGAGTGTGTGTGTATATATATCTTTATCTGGTTTTGGTGTCAGGGGAATGCCAGCCTCATCAAGTGAATTTGGAAGTTTTCCTTCCTTTTCTATTTTTTGGAATAGTTTGAGAAGAATAGGTATAACTCTTCTTTAAATGTTTGGTAGAATTTGCCTGTGAAGACATCTGGTCCTGGAGTTTTGTTTGTTGGAAGTTTTTTGATTACTAATTCAATTTCTTTGCAGATAATTGGTCTGTTCCTATTTTCTATTTCTTCCTGTTTCAATTTTGGTAGGTTATATGTGTCTAGGAATTTATCCATTCCTTCTTGTTTGTCCAATTTTTTGGCATGTAGTTTTCCATAATATTCTCTTATTTTTGTTTGTATTTCTATGGTGTTGTCATTTCTAATCTGTCATTTGTGATTTTATTTGTTTGGGTTCTCTCCCTTTTATTCTTGATAAGTCTATCCTAGAGATTTATCAATTTTATTGATTTTTTTCAAAGAATCAGCTGCTGGTTTCATTGATCTATTGGTTTTTTTTCAATTTCTATCATTTCTGCTCTAATCTTTTATTATTTCCTTCCTTCTGTTAGTTTTGGTTTTTGTTTGTTGTTCTTTTTCCTTTAGGTGTTAGATTAAGTTATTTATTTCAAATTTTTCTTGCTTCTTGAGATAGGCCTGTATTGCTATAAACTTCGCTCTTAAAACCACTTTTGCTATGTCCCAAAGATTTTGGACCACTGTGTTTTCTTTTCATTTGTTTCCATGTACTCTTCTGTTTCTTCTTTTATTTCCTGGTTGACCCATTCATTGTTTAGTAGCATGTTATTTAATCTTCATGTATTTGTGGTCTTTCCAAATTTGTTGTTGTGGTTGACTTCTGGTTTCATAGTATTGGTGGTCAAAAAAGATGCATGGTATGACTTCCATATTCTTGAATTTGTCGATGCTTTATGGCCTAATATGCAATCTGTTCTGGAAAACATTCCATGTGCACTTGAAAAGAATGTGTGTTCTGCTGTTTTAGGACAAAATGTTCTGAATATATCTGTTAAATCCTTCTGGTCCAGTGTATCATTCAAAGCCATTATTTCCTTGTTGATTTTCTATTTAGATCATTTGTCCATTGGTGTAAGTGGGGTGTTCAAGTCCTCTACTGTTATTATATTATCATTGATTAATTCCCTTATTTTTTTAAATTGTTTAATGTATTTGAGTGCTCACACTTGAATGCATAAATATTTACCATTGTTTTATCTTCTTGTTGGATTGTCCAGTTTATTGTCATATAGTGTCCTTCTTTGTCCTCTGTTACAATCTTTGTTGTAAAGTCTATTTACTCTGATACAAATATTTCTACTCTAGCTTTCTTTTGATGTACATTTGCATGATAAGTATTTCTCTGTCCCCTCACTTTCAATCTGCAGGTGTCCTTGCGTCTGAAATGAGTCTCTTGTAGACAGTGTATAGATGGGTCTTGTTGTTTTGTTTTTTAATCCACTTTGTCACCTTATGTCTTTTGTTTGGACCATTTAGTCCATATACATTCAAAGTTACTATTAGTATGCATTTATTGTGATTTTATTACTTGTTTTGTCATTGTTTCTGAAGATTTTCTCTGATCATTTCTTGTCTTTCTCCCTTTCGTGGTTTGCTGGTTTTATTTAGTGATAAATTTGGATTTCTTTCTCTTTACTATGTACATATTTATTAATGATTTTTGATTTCTGGTTCCCATTAGGTTTGTGAATAACACTGCATTTTTCAGTCTATATTAAGTTGATGGTCATTTAAGTTTGATCCCATTCTTTACTCCTCCTACATTTTACATCCTTTTATTTTAGGAGTTCCTTAACTTACTTTTTACAGAAATATTTATTTTTACTGTTTTTCTGTTTCCTACCTTCATACTGTCATTTTTGGTTTCTTTCCTTTCCACTCTGAGTCCCTTTTAATATCTCCTGCAGTGCTAGTTTAGTGGTTATGAACTCTCTTAGTTTTTGTTCATCTGGAAAACTCTTTATCTCTCTTCTATTGCGAATTATAGTCTTGTTGAATAGAGTATTCTTGGTTGTAGGTTTCTCCCATTCAGCACTTTTAATATATTATGCCACCCCTTTCTGGCTTGGAAAGTTTCTGCTGAAAAATCCACTGACAGCCTTAGGGTTCCCTTTGTGTGGAACCGTCACCTTTTGTCTTGATGCTTTTAACGTTTCCACCACCCCCCCTTATCACTATACTTTGCCATGTTAATTGCAAATTTATCTTGGTGTGGATTTGCATTTGTTGATATTGTTTAGGTTCTCTGCGCCTGCTGGATCTGGATATCTGTTTCCTCCCCCAGATTAGGGAAGTCCTCAGCTATTCCAAATAATAATCAAATGATTTGATGTGTTCAATATTATCATTTTTCTTTTACATGACTGATTTTAAAATTTTATTATCCATAGCTCATAAAAATATTCTCAGAGGAATATATTTCCCATTTTTAGGGAAAATCAATTAAAAAATAAAATTCCTTGTAATTATTGGAACCACTAATACTTATAAAAAGCAGTGTGAAGTGATGATACAAAGAGCACTGGATTTGAAATAGAAAACTTGAGTTCATTGCAGGTTTTGACACTTGTTGGCCTGAGAAATAATAACTTAATAATCTCTTAACCTTTCGCATCTATAGAATGGGAGGAAAATACATTTTAATACACATAACAAATACATTCTACAATTAAAAATGCTAGTTACTGTTGTTTTAACTTGAGATAATGTTTTGTCACATCAAACTTACTACCATGAAATAAATCATCAGTAGATTATTACCAATATAACCAGTGACTATCTGGCATTTTTGTCTCTCCCACACACCCACTTCCTTCTTTTAGAAATGTAACGAGCTCTTTCTTGTGAGGAACACATGTTGTGGCTTAGAGAGCTTTGACCTTTATTCTCTTGCCAATAGTAAAAGCATCAATTGGAGTGCCTATCACTCTAGCCCAGTGTTTTCTAATGTAGAGAAATGCTTTAAGATTCTAACCTTGGATACTCATATAGCCACAATATTCATTCCACAATTAATATTTCACTATACTTAATTTATCCATCTATCTATCTTCCTGTCCTTGCATCAATGAATCTCATTGTTTGATGCATTTAAGTTACAGATATCATTACAGTACTCACAGTATTTCAATGTGTATATTATTTGAATGGAATTCAATATTTATTTTACACAAATCTTACGTGTGCCATTGGTGACTTCAAATACATACATAAAGTGATGTAGCTCAAACCTCTTCCATCAGATATGAAATGTTATTATCCCAGAAAATCATTCTCTCATGCCCCTTCCCATTTAATATCCACCTGCATTCCTCAGCAGGAATCACTGCCCAGGTATTTTTTAACCACATGGTAATTTTGACTGATGAACTGAAGTTTTTACTTGTGATGAAATTTAAATTATCATTTTTTTCATTTATGGTTAGTGCCTTCTATGACCCGTCCTAAAAACCTCTGTCTATTCCTAATCTGCAAAGGTATTATCCTTTGCTTTCTTCTAAAATCTTTATAATTTTAATGTATAAATCTAGGATTAATCTCAAATTATTTTTTCAGTATTATATGAATTTGGGTAAAGGATTTTTTTATTAATTTGTTATTTATTATCTAATTATTCTAGTGCCACATAGTAAAAAACTTTTCCCATTCGTGTTCTTTGGTGTTTTAATAAAAATGAAATAGCTGTGAAAGTGTGGACCTATTTTTTGTCTATTTTGCTACATTGAACTATTTGTTAATTCTTATGTCAATAGTGTACCGTGTCTTCATTAACCTTGCATTAGTAAGCCTTGAAGTCAAATAGTGTAAGTCCTCCAAAGTTTTCTTCAAGATTGTTTCAACTCTTTCAATTTCTTTATGTTTCATATCAATTTTAGAATCATGTTGTCTATTTCTATGCCCCACAAAAAATTGGGGTAACTGATTATTGTTGTGTTTAATTTATATATTAATTTAGGGATAATTGACATAGTATATATATTGTTTCTTGCAATCCATGAACATGGTATAGCTCACAATTTATTTATTGTTTGATTTCTCTTGGCAGTTTTATAGTTTTCAGTGTAGAAGTCTAAGACTTACTGTGTTAAATGTACTCTAAAGTATATTATATATTTTCATGGTTTTATAAACAGAATTGTTTTCCTAATTTCATTTCAAACTGCATATTCCTGGGATAGAAAAATACAGTTGACTTTTGTTCATTTAACTTACATATGTGACATTGTTAATTTTACTCATTAGTTGTAATCATTGTTTTGTATAGTTTGTAGGATATTTGACTTAAACAATCATGGCATCTGCAATTAGAATTTTACTTCTTTCTTTATAATCTTTTTGCCTTTTATTTACTTTTTTTTCATTATTGTATTGGGCAAGATATCCAGTAAAATGTTGAATAGAAATGATGTGAATAGGCAGTCTTGCTTTGTTCCAAGTATTAGATTAAAACATTGAATATTTCATCACGAGATATGATATCAGCTATAGTTTTTGAATCAGTACTCTAGTTTGCATCTTTAATAAGCATTGAATTTTGTTAAATGTTTTTCTATATTCATTGAAATAATCATATGATTTTTCTCATTTATTCTCTTAATATAGTGAATGATAATTTTTTATGTTAAATCATTTCTGAATTTGTATAAAACAAACAACAAAAGCAACATGATTATGTTGCATCATTTTTTTATAAATTATAAGGTAATATTAATAGTATTTTCCAAGGATGTGAGGGATATTTATCTCTAGTTTTATGTTTTGTAAATTTTGTATTGTGGCTATGTTGCCTTTATAAAACCAGTTGGGGAGTATATTCTCCTCTACCTGATGAAAGAATTTGTATAGGATTGGTGTTATTTCTTCCTTAAATGTTTAATGGAATTCACTATTGAAACCATATAAATACATAGTTTTCTTTGTGGGGATATTTTTTATAATAAATGTACATATAATAGCTGTAGAGCTACTCATATTTTATAATTCATTTTATGTCAGTTTTTGAAAGTTTTCTTTTTTAAGGAATTTGTTCATTACATCTATGTTGTAGAATTTGTAGGCATATTTTGGATGTTTTAATGTTGTACCACAGGTTTCTAAGACACTGTTCAATATTTTAAATTGTTTTAGTTTTTTGTTTTTCACATTAGATTGTATTGGTCTACCTTCCATCATCTTCCTTCCTAGTCTTTTCTTACCTCAGTCATCTCCATTCTGCTATTAATCCTACCTAGTGTATTTTAGATTTCAAATAGTATATTTTTTATTATACAATTTCTGTCTGGTCTTTTTATATAGTTTCTACTTTTCGAATAAGATTTGACATTTTTATTCTATGGGAGCATATTTTCATTTATGTCTGATCATAATTATAGGTATTTTAGACTCCTTTGCCAGATCATCTTGGGGTTGTAGTCTATTGATGTCTTTTTTTTTCCCCTCATGATTGAATCACACATTTCTTTTTCTTTGTATGTTGAGTCGTTTTGGATTGTATCTTATATTTGCTTAATAATAGGTTGTAGATACTCTAAATTCTGTTACTTGTTTCTCAAGAGTGTTGATTGCTTTTGTTTTAGAAGGCATTTTACTTGGATGAATTTAGACTACAAAGTCTGTCTCCCTTAAGTGGCCAGGAATTCAAATCTTCAGTTCTTTTAACTAGAGCTGAGCTGCTTGGAGTCTGCATCTGCATGCTTAATTTAGGTGTCAGCCAGGTATTGGAGTGGAACTTATATACATATGTGTAGCCTTCACATTCTGCTTTCTTCTTGGATTATCTCACACACACGCACACACACACACACTTTTCAGTAGATGTGTTTTAGATTTAAATTAAATTATTTGATTTTTTTTTAATAAGACTGCAGGTTTTATATGTATTAACCATTCCCATTTTGCAGACTGGGACTCCCCTTTTGCTAAATTCAGAAAAATGTATAATTTATCTTGAGCCACATCCTTCTTCCCAGTGTTCACTTTCATTCACTGTTTATCTGCCTGTCAGGTTTTTTGTTGTTGTTTCACTTTCCAGTACTTTCACATAAGTGTGTGTGTGTGTGTGTGTGTGTGTGTGTGTGTGTGTGTGTGTGTTTAGTCTAAATTTGGTTGTTTACTAGAAGAAATCCCAGAATGTATATATGTATATTTGGATGTATTTTCTATGTGAACTTCTGAGTTGTCCAGATGAGTTAACTACATAAAGGGCCAGACAGTGTGTCTTAAGCACTTCTTATTTTGACCAAGTCTTTCTATTATGAAAGTTCAAGGACAGTAAAATAGTTTTAAATTCCCTTTGTTGAAGAATTATGCCATTTTTCCAAGATTATATAATTCTTTTTAATATTCTGACACAAAGGAATAAAATAAATTCATTTAACAGAGGATTAAACTATTCTGTTATGGTACAGTAACTGAATAAAATAAATGAATAAATACCTATGATAAAGATTTCATTCTGATTATTGGACAGTGTTATCTTTATATAAGAAGCAGATGAAATCTCAGCCCATCACCCCAGGGGTGGAGGAATGTAATTTTGAAAATTTTTCTAAAATCTACTTAGCTTCCATTATAAGCCTTTGCCACCAGGTGGGGAAGTTAATTTCAGTTATTCAGCATCTTCTCCATCCTTTTCCCAGAGGTTATTTTCACATTTTAGGGGGCTTTATAGGTACCAAAGGAGAGAGAAAATTGTTTAGTCCTTGGACTAATGGGAGAATCAAGGCATATCTTTAAAGGAGTAAGATTATAAAGTGGGTAAGAACTGAAGTTGGAGAGGTAGAGAGTATCAGTAAATAATTTGGAATACTACCTCACCACACACATTTGGTATTTATATATTTATTATTTTTGCTATTCAAAGAAAATGGATAATCCAAATATTTCACAGAACTTATTGTTATGTAGGTGTTTATTAAATCACATTTTTCTTTTTTCCAACAATATGAAGATCAATATCAGGGTATAAATATATTTGTATGTATATATAATTATGCATGTATGTGTAATTATAGTCCACAGTTTAACAGATTATAGTTTCCTCATATATAAAAGTTATACCATATAACTTGTTTGATGAGAGACCTTTATGCAATTTTGATGTAAATATCAACAAAAAAATGCTGGCGACATAGATGATGACATAATGCTGAATTATGAGACATGCATCTCTGTAAGTAGTTCTTTTTGTCTTCATCATGAATAAAGGAATACTTATAAATAGTTTTATTGTACTTATTCTTAGACACTGTATGCTGATGTCTAAATATTAGGCATATATATTAGATGTTTAATTAGGTTACACATCTAATATTCATTAAATAGCCTAATGAATTTATTAATATTATCATTCTGTAATTTTTCTTATTTCCAACTACTTTCTGTTTTTTATAATTGGCCTTCATTTATTCCAGTGTCCTATGTATTTTATGCAAGAAAGTTTTCTCCAAACTATCCTTACCATGAGAAAATATAATGTGCCACGAATGTAAATGGGGAACTTTAGAAATGAGGATAGGTAAATCAAATCTTTTAGAGTCAATTACTTGAATGAATTTTTGTTTAAAAATGTTCCATATTTGGAAAATCTTTTGAATTACCCAAATTTTATAATATAATTGATTTCAATGTGATAATATAGTTGTTAAATATTTTAAAATTTTCAAGTACTTTGAAAAAAGTCTTTTAGTATTAGCTTAATAATATGATATTCCTGTTTTAGTGACCAAGAAAAAACAGCCACTACAGAATGAAATGAATTTTTCATGGTCCCTATGCTATTTATATAAATTGGTTATTAAAAATTTTCTTAGGATGGTAAAATATTTAAAGAATCTTTTTAAATTAGCCAAAATTTTAACAATAAATTATGTCAAATTGGCTATCTTTTTGTCTTTTCTTTCAGTCTTCTTACTTACTCTCAATCCCATCTACAAAATGGGTACAAGGTTGACTATATAATCCTAGGATTTTCTCTGACTCCAAAAGTATTTGTTTGTAATAAATAACTAAATAATAACAAACAGTATTGAGTGCAGTTAATAAGTATCAGATCACATAATGTAGTGCTCACTATAAATCTTTCTTTATAGTAATTGTTTATGACCTGCTATTGTGAATCAACAGTGTTGATATTAAATTGTGCTTGTTGATTGATGGGTTCACAGAGGGCACAGGTGCAATGGCCCCACACATATATAAATTTCACATTTGCATTTCAGCTCCTTGACTCAGCATAATCTCCTTATCTGTCCTCTAGTGAATTCTTAATTACTGATCATTTGTCTTTACCTTCTTTGTAATGTTTGCAAGTTTTGCAATAAATTCTGCATATCATTATACATGTGTGAATGTGTGGATATGTAGAAATGAAATCATTTATGTTCCAAGCACTTGATAGAAGCATATGTTTTTATATCAGCCTTGCAATTTCAGGATACTTTTGCATACATGGAAGATCCCGCTTTATTTTATTGCATCACATTGCAAAATAACCTTGGATGTTACACTTCAAGGTCTCAGGTGTTGAGTCATTAGCAGCTATGAAATAGATCAGAATTGTTTTGCAGCTGCACAGATACAAACTAGGGGTAATCCAAGATCTTTCAGGCTTAACAACAGCAGATGGACAACTCCTCAGTGCTTGCCTGTAAAGAGAGTAAATTTGGGAATTTTGAACTAAATTCCCTCAGGATGACTTCATATGATTTTTAACTTCTATAATGCAAATAAAAAAGCACGTGAAAATAAGCAGTGTTCAGTTAAAACAGAGAATGACACAGACATCTGTGCAGTGTTCAGTTAAAACAGAGAACATTTTCCAAAATTTTATAAAGAATTATATTTTAACATACTTGATTTCTACTTGCATGTCCTTGGAGAATATTTACTTCACCGACATCCTAGGTACAATTAAAGTAATAATGGAATCAGGTCTGTGAACAATTTATCAGCATTTTTACGTCTGTGCTTAAAAATTAAGGATAAAGTGGGATCTATAAGACTTAGAAATAAGAAACTAAGTTGCAAAACATCTAAGCTACAGAAATGTACATAACTGGGCTATTGAAACCACTTCCTCACTGTTCTTTTGCTTAAGCCTCCCTAACTGTATTCCCATCCATATCCCTGAAATCCATGCTCTTAGTAGCCACATGGATTTCGGGGGGAAATCAGATCAAGTATTCCATATAAAACCCCAGAATAGTTTCCCATTGCCTCTTGAATGAATTAAAAATGTCTCCATGGCCTCAAAGAACTTTCATGAGAGCATCTACCTCATGGATGTCATCTCAATGCACGCCTCTCTCCTGTACATTCCAGTCAAACTAGTTTGCATGTATCACATGTTCTTCTGCTGTGCTTGTAAATCCTTTTGCTTAGGATGCCCTGCCCCTGCCCATGGAACATCTAATGATTTTTTTTCTTTAATTAATGAACTTCATTTTCAGACCAGTTATAGGTTTACAAAAAAGGGGGGCGGGGCAGGGGTGCCTGGGTGGCTCTGTTGGTTAAGCGACTGCCTTCAGCTCAGGTCATGATCCTGGAGTCCTGGGATCAAGTCCCACATCGGGCTCCCTGCTCAGCAGGAAGTCTGCTTCTCCTTCTGACCTTCTCCCCTCTCCCCCGACATGGGGCTCTCTCTTAATCTCTCTCACACATAAATAAATAAATAAAATATTTTTTTAAAAAGGGGCAGAAAATATAGTTTGCCTATGCTCCCTCTTCCTCCACTCTTTCCCCACATCTCCACATTCCTTTACAGTTTCCTCTATTATTAACATCTTGCATTAATATAGTATATTTGTTATAACTAATAAACAGATATTGATGCATTATTATTAACTAAAGTCCATAGTTTGCATTAGAGTTCACTCCTTGTGTTGTATAGTTTTATCCTTTTTTGAAAGATACTTAATGTCAGGTATCCGTCTTAACAACTTCATATAAAATAGCTTCATTTCTCTAAGATTCCCCTGCATTTAACCTATTCATCCCCTCCCTCCTCTCAAACCTTTGGCAACCACTGATCTTTTTATCATCTCCATAATTTTTATTTTTCTAGAGTGTCATATAGTTGGAATGGTATAGTATGTGGGCTGTGCAGACAAGCTTCTTTTACTTAGCAATATGTATTTAAGGTTCTTCCATATCTTCTCATAGCTTGACTCATTTCTTTTTACTCCTGAATAGCAATTTCATTGTCTGAATGTACGCAGTTTGTTTATCCATTCACCTATTAAAGGATATCTTAGCTGCTTCTGTGGTTTGGCAATTATAAACAAAGCTGCTATAAACATCCATATGCAAGAATTTGTGTACACATATTTTCAGATCCTTTGGGTACATACTAAGGAGCACAATTACTAGATCATATGGAAAGAATATGTTTAGTTTTATAAGAAACTGCCAAAATGTCTTCTAAAGTGTCTGTACTGTTTGGCATTCCCATCAGCATAGAATAAGAGTTCCTGTTTCCTCAACATTTTCGCCAACCTTAGTTATTGTCAGAGTTATGGATTTTAACCTTTCCAATAGGTGTGTGGTAGTATCTCATTGCTTTGTTTGCAATTCCCTAATGACATTGACGTTGAGCATCTTTTCATATATTTGTCATCTGTATATCTCCTTTGGTGGGTGTTTATGAATCTTTTGTCCATTTTTATTTTTTTAGAAGATTTTATTTATTTGTGAGAGAGAGAGAGAGAGAGAGAGAGAGAGAGAGAGAGAGAGTGAGCAAGCATGAGTTGGGGGAGGAGACAGGGAGAGAGAGAAGCAGAGAGGCAGAGCCCCACTGAGCAGGGAGCCCGACATGGGGCTGGATCCCAGGACCCCCGGGATCATGACCTGAGCCAAAGGCAGACGCTTGACTGACAGAGCCACCCAGGCACCCCTCTTTTGTCCATTTTTAAATTAGGTTCTTTGTGTTCTTATTGTTGAGTTTTCAGTTCTTTTCAAATTTTGGATACAAGTCCCTTATCTGATGCAAGTTTTGCAAGTATTTCCTCTCAGTCTGTGGCTTATCTTTTTATTCTCTTAAAATGCCATTCACAGAGCAAAAATTATTTCATTTTAATGAAATTCAACCTATCAGTTTTTTCTTATATGATTAGTGCTTTTGGTGTTTAATCTAAAAGTTTTAATCTAAAAACCAAGCCCAAAGTAACCTAGATTTGTTCCTATATTATATTCTAGAAGTTCCATACTTTTTCACTTTGCATGTAGGTCTATGATCCATTTTGATTTAAATTTTGTGAATATTCTAATGACTTTTTATAGCTCCTTCTCCTCATTTGTATTCTCCTTTTAATGTCACTCCCTCAAAGAGGCCCTTCCTGATGACATTAGTTAAAGCAGTCTCTTACAACCAGTTACTGACTAACCCACTATTCTGCTTTTTCCCTAGCATTATCATTACCTAAAGTCCTATTGCCCTTTATTCATTTGCATGATTATTTTCTCTTTGTGTAGATTGTAAGTTCCATGGGCGTCAAGACTCAGTCCATCTGGTCCAGCACTCTACCCTTAGTGTCTAATACAATGTATAGTACATATCAAGGTTTGTGAACATTTGGTAAATATATGAACATGAAATATACTTAATCAAGCTATCAAGCACATCATGAAATATGTTAGAGACCTTGACTGTGAGTGCCTTTATAACAAGGACAGAAAATTTACAAGAATGAAAAAGAAAGGTACAGAAAAGGAATCAAGATGAGAACAAAATTTAGCTATTTTGCTTGCTCTGCCTATAGCATATATTAAGCCCAGCTGAATCTAGAATATGGTGCCACAAGAAGAATGTGACTCTTAGGGAAATTAAATGATTTGCATGAAAGTGTTTAGAGTCCCTGGTCAATTGCCAATAGACTTTATTTTTGGAGAAGGTCTATTTAGTCATTTTGAACAGTCAATAGAAGACTCAGATAAATTGCTTCTCCTTTCCACAAAATGCAAATTAACTCCAACTAATTTTAGTTGAGGTTCTATTAAGCAAATAATGAAAAGAAGGTATTTGTAATATGTTAGATTAATCATAAACTATATTTTTTCTTACATAGAGAAATAATCATGTGGCCTAATATTTTTAAAGTTTCTACTGAATCTTAGAACAAACCAAAAGCCAAAGAGATTTCATAATTGTGTCCTTAGCTGCTGATGGGCCATTATATAAAGATTTCTTGGGTTTTGAAAGTATCTATAGTCAGATTTGCCTGCCATGGACGAAAGATGAGTGTGTGGTTTAAACTAGAGTCATTATTATCAAGGTATTAATATATCTCTTGGGATTGATTAGTCACTTATCACTTGGCTCTTTCTCACCATTTTTTGTAGTGCATGAACCATAAAAAAGAAAAATCCAGATTTCTTCTATTAGGTGATTATTAATCATTCAGCACATGTTTAGGAAGGAAGTGATGGAAAAATATTTATCTTTTTATAGTTTGATCAAGCACATTAGATTCAACAATACTTTTTGGGCAAACTACTTTATGACAAAAATGACTCAAAGCACTGTGATAGTTACCAAGAAATATATGACACAAGTTCTGCATTCAAGAAGTTTACTGTCTTTGGGGGGAAATTAAAATTCAGTTGCTTAAAAATTAGAAGGAAACACCAAAAATGATTTTAAAAATTTGCCAATTTATTTGGCCCTTTAATTTGACTAATTGTCTTCATATCTATTATTTTATTCTCACAATAATTTTTGAAGATATCATTACAATGACTTTTAAAATGGGCAAAATAAGATACAGAGAGAATAAATGACATCTGCCCAAACTCCTTCAGTGGTGGAGCCAAGACTAGATCTAAATCTAGGTTGTAATCTTTATGAAGGCAGAAATTGTGTCAATATATATCTAGGCATCCACATTGTATACATCAGAGCCTGGCAAATATTAGCTGCTAAATAAATCCAGAACTCAAGTTTTATACAATGACAATCTGTCTAATAAATTCTCTAACTCCTGAATGTATTATGGACTGTATTGTATTTGTTTTAGTTTTCCCTCTTTTAGCCTTAATGGTTTTTCCATTGTGGGTGCACAATAATGTTAAATAATAGGCAAAAGAGTGTGAGTTCAACCCATGCATCAGAATAAAAGAGAGAACAGAGTTTACCTAGAATTTTTGAGAAGGCCTTCTAAAGGAAAAATATGTATATTTGAGTTTTAGGATGTGAATAGGAGATAGAAAGAAAAGGAAGGGCATTCCTAGTGGAAAATGATACAGAAACAATAATATCACTCCAAGACTTGGGGCGCCTGGGTGGTTCAGTGGGTTAAAGCCTCTGCCTTCCCCTCAGGTCATGATCTCAAGGTCCTGGGATCGAGCCCCATTTCAGGCTCCCTGCTCAGTGGGGAGCCTGCTTCCTCCCCTCTCTCTGACTACCTCTCTGCCTACTTGTGATCTCTCTCTCTCTCTGTATCTCTTATCTTTAAATAAATAAAAACTTTAAAAAAATATATCATTCCAAGACTTAATGTCATCTTCCTGAGGCTGGAGAGAAAGAAGTCACATTGGTGACTTAAAATAAACCAGTGGCATTTATATTTATTCTAAAAATAAATAATGGAGAAATTATGGTTTAATAAATACGAGGAAAGGCAGCAAGAGTCTGAAGAAGAGTGTATGTGTGGATGTGTGTGTGGATGTATATTCTTCATTACATATTTATGTGCCATTAGATGTACTATTAGCTTCTAGCTTTCTGTACTCATATATGCCCTGAGTGCAAGAACAGTATAGAACTTCTTTTCCTATTCTATTTAGCAGTATTTTTTTGTTTAAAGCAAGAGAATGCTACATGTAAATGTTATTAATTTCTTCGATTGAAATTTGTGATACAGCAAATTAATTATGCTGATTACTTTAGTGCCTAAAATTTGGTATCTTATCATTAAAATGATAGAACCAATCCTTAAGTATTGCATTTAATAATCATTTGCCAGATTTTTCATTTATAGAGAGAAATATTTGCTGTTACGAATACAATCAGGGCATTGCCTTTTTAATAAGATTCATTCCAGGAACTTTTTGGAAATTTTGAAAAATTCACTTGATAAAATTGAATTGCAATGATAGACATTTTTGTTCTTAGGATATTCATGCCATATATATATATATATATATATACACATATATATATATATTTGTTTGTTTCAGCTTAAACAAATAATGGATACCCTGACTAAGCTAATATATCATAATAAAAAGAACTATCTTATATGGTCTTCCTGAAGAGAAATGACATATACAAAATTTTATTATAAAATGTTATAACATTAACATTTCTAGAGAAAAAATTATACACTTTAATCCGACACTCCAAACACAGTAATTAATTTTTTTCATTTTAGATTATTTATTTTTGCTCTTCGGACCTGTGCATGTTCTTTGCATGATTATACTGCCTAGAATTAATGAACATAGAATCGTGTGTGTGTGTGTGCAGTAATATGTGTGTTTTGCTTAAATAAATCACATTACTATTTAATTAAATGTCTATATTTTATGAAGAATGAATTCTTATTCATTTCAGGAAATTTAGTATACATTCGACTTTAAAAGCTATTTGAATCCACTTTATACCAAACTACAAATTGTAGTGGCATACGAATTACACTGTATGCATTTTGTACTCCAGTCTATTTATTGGAAGGGATGGGTTGGTAAAATATTTGTCATGTAGCTGTAAGAAGATGTTTTTTCAGGTAATTAAAAAGAAAATTTTCATTCAGGAGAAAATAATTGCAAAAAAGGAAAAGTCTGTTAGAAAAGTCTACCTTAAGCACTTAAGCTGAAACCAGTAGTCCAAATATTGACCTCTGAATCATGAGGGGATTTCTTCTCTATTTGCTTTAAAATTAACATTTGGTAAAGAAGCTTATCCTGAAGTGTTTGCTTAAGGGCAGATGTCATTCCTGATCAAAATCCTATAATGAATTAGTACCAGAGATAGAATTTGGAAAAAAGAAAAGAAAAGAAAGTGTCTTTTGATTTTCATGTCCACTATTACCAATATGTTTAGTTTCATTGTTTCCTCACATTGGTCTCTAAATCGCTGTAAGATGAGAACTGTCATATTAATTTTAGTATCCCTCAGAGCACCAGGTACTATATCATGCATTCAAAAATGTACTGAACTGAATAACTTTCCAATGGAGTCTACTGATCTGTATAAATATTCAATTGACAGATTTGACTTGAAATGATAGTGTTATTGAAAGTTGGCTGTCTCTTGACAACTGCTCTGTTAATTCCATTTGCATAGTCTTTGTTCAAGTGTTTTACAGTTTAGAGCTTCATTTGGGACCATAATCCAAATGTATTTTAAAAATAAAAATGAAGCCCTTTTTGGGTATTTTTGATTTTCATAAGAACTGTGATATTAATCCTTTTAGTTGATAAAATGAAAGGAGTATTTTGGGATGTGAGTATTTTTCTGGATGCCAGTTTGAGCATTCTGTCACTTTCTGCTTACAACATATTATACTTATTATAAAACCGAACACCTCAAAATGATACACATAAGTTTCTGTGATAAGGCTCCTGATTATATGTTTACCTTTACCTCCAAGCAACCAACCTCTTTCTGCTTATTCATCTTACACTAGCTGTCTTTCTGTTCTTAGAACATCTCACTTCTATATCTTAGGACTTCTCTTTTGCTTTCCCATCAGCCTGGAATGTTTATCCTTTGATTAGTCCCATTATTGACTCCCTAGTCCTACAGGTCTTAAATCAAATATCCTATCCTCCAGATGTTTTCTGACCACCTTATCTAAAGTAGCCCCCCACCAAAATGGTTTACTGTTACATGACCTTTTTATTTTTGTCTAGGGCTTATCACAATGATAATAATAGTCATTGGCTATCTTAGCCAACAGAGAGTAAATTCCATGAGTACAGGAACCTTTTTCAAACGTTTCACCTCGATAGGACTTTTTTATTATTATAATTTGCCCCATGGGTTCAGGTCTGTGAATCATCAGGCTTACATCTTTCACAGCACTCACCACAGCAGAAACCCTCCCAATGTCCATAACCCATCTGATACAACTTTTTATCTGATATACCTATTGTGCAGAACACACTGCCTGATAGAACCTGAGTAAATTAGCAATTATTTCCAGCAAAAATACATTTTAATATAAGCAAAAAATGAATTGTAAGAGTGAGGCGTAATTCACATTTTTGTTTTTTTAAAACCGATTACTAGTTAGTATTTCACATTGTAAGTCAGCCAAACTGTATTATTATTTCAACAATTGAGACTCTGGGATATACAAAGTTAGGAAATTTTCCAAAGCTAATGATAGGGATGAAAAAGAGATTTGTGTACTCTGTATTTATTCAGGGGAAAAAATGACTGAATTTGTTTTTAAAATTTTTGAATGTAGATAGGAGCCCTGCAATATCAAGTATTTTAAATTCTACATATTGATTTTAATAATTGGCTTGGGCAAAAGTTCATAAATTTGGAAGTTTGTTGAGAAGTCGTTACTTTATAGAGTTGAAAGAAAATTATGACTTCAAACAATATATTGAAACCTTATTAAAATAAATCCTAGGAGACTGAAAAAATATAAGAAATAAAGCAGGATTTTGTTTTATATGAATTTCATTGAGTTTAACAAGCCTAAAAGTTGAACTTTGAAGAGTTTTCACCATATACGTGATTCTCATAGTATTTATCCCACTTCAAAGGAATTCAATGAGAATAATTTCATAGAAAATAAGGAAATTTGTGATCTTAATACACAGTGTTATAATATTGACAGTATTTCATAGACATGCTGATTATTTCTTTCTTTTCTTTGAAAATTTTAAATCATACTGAACCATTTCTGTCTGATGTATTTTTAAATTATAATCAATATTTACTAATTTGCCTTTCTTATTGTGGTACAGGATATGGAATAGTTTCATTCTTCTTTTGCTTAAGAGAGAGATCGTATCAGTATAATAATATATATCAGCTACTATGATACTGTTATAGTCTTTATGTGGTTAAAATATAAAATTATCTAATGATTTATAGAACCTGATATTTTCCTTAAAAGCACCATCTTTGGGGAAAGTACATGTTATGGTAATTAAATTGAGGAAATACAAAAGGGCAAAGATGAGAATTTTCAACTTCCAGTTATTCTCTTTTAAATTCATATTCTTTTCAGGTTTTGCTAAAATGTACACATACAACTCCCACTTTTCAAATAAAATAATTTATTTTCTTTAAATGTTTTGTTTCAACCTAGAACTGAAGTTTTGTTTCAACCAGTTGCATTTCAAACTTCAGAAAACAGAATTTATCAACTAGCGAGCAATTGGTACATTTTGAGCTATATATGGACCTATGATTATAGGCATTACTGTAAGCATGTCATTCAAACTCTACATTTTCTGTATTGTGTTTTATGTACTTTTCCATAGTTCTTGTTTTGAGAGTGGTTCTTGGCTTCTCTTTCCAACTAAGATAGAAAAACAGTGATTCAATTTATGCTCCTACCTGAAACAAAAACAACAACAACAGTAACAACCACAAAACAGAAAAAATGTATAACACGAGCATTTTCAAGACACTGGACATTAGGCAATGAAGTACAGTGATCCCAGGGAGAAGATAAACAAAGTGATCCCTACATTTGCTTTAGCTTATTGCCCTGCAAAAGTTTCCAGGTCACAAGTCAAGGAAAATAGCCTAGATGAAACTTGGTAAATTCTCTATATAAAGTCAGGATAAGGAAGTGAGAGTTTAGGGATATCAATGCTCCCAGAATTCACAGAATAGAGTTGTAGACTGGAGATATATATACTGAGAACCCAGGAAATTTCCATAGGGTATGCATTCATCAAAGAACTGCTAAGGCAATGCACATGAGAAAACTACATGAGGTGAAAGAATCATCTGAGAGGAAAGTGTTGCCAATACTCATGCGGAGTTAATAATGCCTGTTTCTACCAGTCACACTGAAAAATGTCAAAATCCATGAGGCATTAAGCAGGGCCTTTAGAAGGATTTGCTACTGTACTATTTGCTATAATAAGAGTAGTGTCTCTTACTAAACTAAGAAATAGTATCAGAAATATTGGAAGGTTCTTATAGTATATGTGAAATGTTAAACCCTAAAGCTTCCACAACAATAACAAAACAGTTTTAGAATAAGCCAACAAAGAAAATAAATAGAAACATAAAATATATTTAATTAGCTACAGTGGTACACTTTCTAATGTCTAGCTCTTAAGAAGGCAATATTCACAGTGTCTAGCTTTCTTATCAAAGATAACCAGATATAAAAAGAAGTGCAAAAGCATACCTGTAATTAGGAGGGGAACAAAATCAACTGAAACCAACACAGAACTGACACAGATATTAGAAGTAACAGAGATTTAAAAACCTATTATGAAACCATATGTTCAAAATAAACTGGATGAGATTAATATAGCAAAAGAAAAGCAATTTGAACTTGAAGACATAGCAATAGAACTATCAGAAATGACACACAAACAAAGAGAATCTGCTGATTAGGACATCATCAAGAACTGAGACAACTTTCAAGTAGCATAATATACATGTATTTGGAGTCCTAAAAAAATGGAGGGGAAGCAGAAAAAATATTTGAAGAAATAATATCCAAAATTTTCCAAATCTGATGACCGTGACATAATAAGAGACATCATAAGTGACAGATAAGCCACAAAATCCAAGATGCTCAAAGTACCCCAAAAACAAAAAGTGTGAAGAAAACTACACCAGTGCATATCATACTCAAACTGCTCGCTGGTAAAAAGAAAATCTTAAAGCAGGGGAAAAAAGGCACATTATGAAGAGAGAAACAGAATTAAGGATTATAACCATCTTATTGTCAAAAAGGGTGCGAGAAGACACTGGAGGCAACATCTTTAAAGTGTTAAAAAACAAACCTGGCACCTTAAAATTCTATGCCTAGTAAAATAAAAATGAAGGCAAAATACTGACTTTTTCAGATATACAATCAATAAGAAATGATAGAATATGGGATACACACACACACACACACACACACACAGAGAAATGAATAGCACCAGTAATGGCAACTATGCAAATAAATATGTAAGATTTTTTTCTGGGTATTTAATTTATTTTACGAGCTAATGGACAAAATAAAACAATGTATTGTGGGATATAGAACATGCATATGAATAAAATACTTGATAATAATAACATAAAGGCCAAGAGAAAAGAAATAGTATTGGAAGGTTCTTATGTTATATGTGAAGTGTTAAATCCTAAAGCTTCCACAACAATAACAAAATAGTTTTAAAATAAGCCAACAAAGAAAATAAACAGAAACATAAAACAGACAAGATATTTAATTAATTTAAAAGAAGGAAGAAAAAAATGAAAAGGAGAATGAAGAACAGATAGATAGAAAATAAATTTGTAGATTTAAACCTAACCACATCCATAATCACATTAAACATAATGGCCTAAATATAATTAAAAATCAGTGATTATAAGATTGAATTAAAAAAAGAACAAGACCAAACTTATTCTATATAAGAAAACTTAGAGATAGAAATAGTTAAAAGTAAATAGATGGAAAATGATTTACTATGTGAACACTACTCAATAGAAGGTCAGTAACATTAATATCAGACAAAGTAGCTTTCAGAGCAAAATATAGCGTCAATTCATTTTATAATATTATTAACAAGTTTGTTAACAATAAATAATTTATTAAAAACATTATAATTCTGAATGTTTTTAAACTCAGTCATATAGCTTCAATATACATGAAGCAAAACTGATAAATATAAATACACAGTTATATTTGGAAAAGTAAATATGCCTTTCTAAATAATTAATAGAACCAGAAATAGTAGATAGAAACACAATAAAGGCATAGAGACTTGAATAGTATCAAGCAGCATGACCCAATTGATTTTTATAGAACACTCCACCTCAAAACAGCACAGTATATATTCATTTCAAGTATACATAAAGCATATATCACATTCTGAGATATATCACATTCTGGACAACAAAAATAAGTTTCGATGAATTTAAAATGATTCAAGTCACACTAAATATTTCACTGACTGAAATGGAATTAAATTAGAATTCAATCAATTCCCAAATATTTGGAGGTCAAATAACCTGTGGATCAATGAAACGAAAAGGGAAACAATAAAGTACTTTGAACTGAATGACAGTGAAAATGTAAACATATCAAAAGCTCTTGGATGCCACTAAAGCAGTAATTTGAGAGGAATTTAGAGCCCTAAATGTTACTATTACAAAAGATTAAAAAAACCTCTCAAATTAATAACCTCACATTTGACTTTAAGAATCCAGAAAACATGCAAATTAAGTTTAAATGAATAGAAGAAAGGAAATAATAAATATCAAAGCAGAAATTGTGACTGAATAGGCATGATTCTAGTAATGCAAGGTTGGTTTAATATTTGAAATCAAGCAGTGTAATTGCTTATAAACTAAAAAGAAACTAAAAGAAAAAATATAAACTAAAAGAAAAAAACAAAAAACATTTCAAGAAAAATGATGAAAATTTAAATAGTGAGCTATACTTTATCCATCAAAAGACAAATTGTTAAAATATCAGTTCTCCTCAAACTTATCTATACATTAAATTCAATGCCAATCCAAATCCTAGCAGGTTTTAATTGAAGAAATTTACAAGCTGGTTTTAAAACTCATACAGATATAGAAAGGACATAGTATCACCAAAACAACTTTGAAAAAGAACAAAGTTGGAGTAATAACATTACCTGGTTTCAAAATTTATTTTGATGCACAGTAATCAAGATAGTGTATAGTTGACATAAAGGTAGACAACTTGACATAAAGGCAGACAATTTGGCATAAAGGTAGATGATGAAACAGAGTTTAGTTTCCAGAAATAGACACACACACACACACACACACACACACACACACACGAATAGGCAACTGATTTTTGACAAAGTTGAGGATGTGGAGAAAATGGAATTCTCACACACTCCTGGTGGGAATGTAAAATAGTATAACTACTGTGGAAAATAGTTTCACATTTTTTTCCCAAGTTTTTTATTTAAATTCTAGTTAACATACAGTGTAATATTAGTTTCAGGTATAAAATTTAGTGATTCATCGCTTACATACCAAACTCAGTGTTCATCACAAGTGCCCCCCTTAATACCCATCACCCATTTAACCCATTCCACCCCCCTCCACTTACCTCCCCTCCAGCAACCCTCAGTTTGTTCTCTATAGTTAAGTCTGTTTTCTGGTTTGCCTGTCTTTTTATTTTACCCCCTATGTTCATCTGTTAGTTTCTTAAATTTCACGTCTGAGTGAAATCATGTGGTGTTTGTCTTTCTCTGATTAACTTATTTTGCTTTTCATAATATACTCTAGCTCCATCGACATCGTTGCAAATGGCAAGATTTCATATTCTCTTTTATGGCTGAATAATATTCCTGTGTGTGTGTGTGTGTGTGTGTGTGTGTGTGTGTGTGTGTGTACATACCACATCTTCTTTATCTAGTCATCCATCAGTGGTGGACATTTGGGCTCTTCCCATAATTTGGCTATTGTTGATAATGCTGCTATAAACTTCAAGGTGCATGTAATCCCTTTGAATCAGTATTTTTGTATCCTTTGGGTAAATACCTAGTAGTGTAATTGCTGGGTCATAGGGCAGTTCTATTTTTAATTTTTTGAAGAAACTCCATACTGTTTTCCAGAGCAGCTGCACTGACAGGTTTTTTTGTTTTTTGTTTTAAGATCTTATTTATTTGTTTGACAGAGACACAGCGAGAGAGGGAACACAAGCAGGGGGAGCAGGAGAGAGAGAAGCAGGCTTCCCACTGAGCAGGGAGCCCGATGTGGGGCTCGATCCCAGGACCCTGGGATCATGCCCTGAACCGAAGGCAGATGCTTAATGGCTGAGCCACCCAGGCTCCCCATTTTTTTTAATAAGTAAAAAACCATATGATCCAGCCATTCCAATCTTATGTATTCTTCCAATAGAAAAATCATATGTGTACACAAAGAATTGTACCCAAATATTAATAGCATATTTATTTGCAATAGTCAAAAATTGGAAATAACCCAAATGTTCATCAATGGGAGAATGGATAACCAAAACTGTGATATGTCCATATAATAAAATATAATGAATTACTGATAGACACAACATGGATGAATCTCAGAATAATTATACTGAATGAAAGAAGATAACAGAAGAAGAGTACATACTGTATGATCCCATTTATATAAAACTCAAGAAAATGAAAAGTAATCTATATGACTAAAAGCAGAGCAGTGGTTTCCTAGAGGGGAGGGTGCAGTGGGGGGAAAGGGGAGGTAGTTTGGAGAGACATTACGAAGAAGGAGGAAACTTTTAGGGGTGATAAGTATGTTCACTATCTTGATTGTGATGAGACCTTCAGAAGTATATACATGTGTTAAAATTTATCAAATTGTGCATTTTATATATGTACATTTTATTATAATCAATTATGGCTCATTAACGCTATTGAAATATTATTAAAACATGAAAAGCATTAAGTAATCCAGAAATATCTTAAATGAAGTAGAAATTATGAATTATTCAAATTGGATCAATTTTAGTGAAATTGATGGGAGAGTTTATAAACAGAAAGAAAAGAAAGAAAGGAAGGAAGGAAGGAAGGAAGGAAGGAAGAAAGAAAGAAAGAAAGAAAGAAAGAAAGAAAGAAAGAAAGAAAGAAAGGAAGGAAGAAAGAAAGAAAGAAAGAAAGAAAGAAAGAAAGAAAGAAAGAAAGAAAGAAAGAAAGAAAGAAAGAAAGAAAGAAAAGAAAGAAAAGAAAGAAAAAGAAAAAAGAAAATGGTATTTTGTTGTGGTCACAATAAATCTAGTGAGGAAAAAATTTGAATAGTACTGATGAAGACCAGAAGGTTTTGTTTCTAATTTTTTATTCTGTTAATATTCCATGAGTTTAATACTAATCTATTTTACAAAACATTCATGTTTAGACATTAGGTTTTTAATTTCTTCTGAATGCAGAGGAAGTTTTATATTGGACTTGTGTGATTTCCCAGTTATCTTGGCTACCTATCTGACAGGAAGTGGTTTCCCAGATATATTCTTGATTTTGACTAAGGATTTAAAGAGACACAGTTGTTTAATTCTTAAATTTATTTTTTCTACAAACTTAGAATCAAAATTTTAGAGCTGAAAAGATCACAGAAATCTTGTAGGCTGTCACCTCATTATGCGAAGGGCAAATGTGAAACCAATTTAAATGGCTAGATTAAGATCTGAAGAATAATTAGTGGCAGAGCTAGAACCAAAATTCACGTCTCAAAATATCCACTCTAAAACTCTATGTGAGACATTATGCAAGCCACTTCAACTTGATATATTATGTATGGTGGCATAATGGTTTTTCTAAATAGGTTGAACAAAGCCTTTACATGGACTGACAGATTATTTGAGAGAAGACAAAAAGGATCACAGCAGGTTCAGATGAAAAAATAATAGGAGTTATCATCTAAACCTGATTCTGACTCAGTATGAGATGTATTGAGCAACAAATACCCTAAAATATTTGTGGCATGGAAGAAAAAAAGAAGATGCAGCCTAGAAAAAGTACAAGAGTATATGGTGGGTGATTATTAATTATTATTAAAAATTCCAGTGATTGCCTTTCTTCTGTCAGTAAATTGATTTTACTCTGCTTTCCTGACTGGATAATTTGTCTTGCCTGCATCAGTTCTTTTGTTGAATCATTACCATAATTATATGTGTGAATCATTTTTCTTGAAAGTGTAAGGACTCTGTTCTTTTCTTGTTAATTTATGGTTTAATAATAATAGCAACAAAAAAAATAGCAAATACTTATAGGGTGTTAAATATATGCCTGCTACAAAGTTGCACTATATGACAATTTATGTATTTTCCCTCCTTTAAATACTTCAGATATTTCTAAATACATGACATATTTTAGCTCCTTTTATTGTCACAAAACTTTTAAGTTTGGTGCTTTTACTATCTCCATTTTACAGATGAGTAAACCGAGGAAGATACACTAAGGTGGAGCTGGATAAACACTGAGATAATATTCTTAACACTTTTAAAACATGTAAAATTAGCTTAAACAGAAAAAAAAAGGTTTGACACATTAGCCAAAATTGAGAGGAAAGGTTGCATTCCACACTAATAGTTTCTGCTGATATTGGCATGATTTTTGCTGCTCCAGTAGTTTCTGTTTAATGAGCAAATTGCTTTAAGTACTCATATACCACTGTGGCACTAAGAATAAAGATATTTAGTCAATTTCTCTCTCATTTGTGATAATTCCAATGCTGCCTATGTGTACAAAAGTACTCTGAATTTAACTTGGAAAAATATAACACTTAAGAAATTAATATTATAAGCTTTAAAAACTAATGCAGAAAAAAATTTAAAAAAAACTAACGCAGAAAGGGAGCAATAAAATCAGTAATTAAATAAAACACAATAGAATATCTGTTACAATGTCATGAAAACAATGCTTAATAATCAAAATCTATTTTATTGATCTGAGAACTCATCAGTAAGGACACTTTCAGGCAACATGTAGCGATAAACATCATACATACATACATGGGAATTTTAATGAATGTCCGTAATCTCATATAGAAACCCCCTTTTATCAGGGAGTTATATCTGGTAGTGAATGTTCCCGGAAAGAGTCAGCTCCATGCATGAAAACACAAAAACGCCTTTCTATGTCACTAATAAAGCTGCACTATTTTGTGTCACATTGCTTTTTCTTCTCCTCTTTGTCTTGATGAATTTGATCAGTCCTCCAAAATTCAGTTGAATTATCTCATCTCCGAAGTTTTCCTTTAGTTTGATTTCTTTCTTCTGTGACTTTTCCACAACACTGAGGTGTATATACTGTATCTAGCACTGTTATATGTCTTTGTGATGTTAATTATTGATTCTGAATACTGAACTCTTTGTGTATTAAATAATACACATCTTGAGGGTGATGTCTCTGTCTTGTTTCTTTAACTCCCTAGCACTTACCACACAGCCATAGGTAGGAGACTTTCAGGAGTAATCTGATCCTTTAGTCCACTCAAAAAATAAAAATAAAAATAAAAAAATAAAAGATCATAATGCATTTCAATTTACAGTAGTGACTTAGGAGGCTCCTGAAGTCACTTCTTCCAGACATACCAAATCTACAGCTGCATATATAGCAATTCCCTCTGAAAAAATCCAAAAACTAGTTGAGCAATTCCTATATATCGTGCTAATGAGAAAATACCCACATGAAAACAGGTAAGAAAAACTGAAACATGCTCTTGTCATAAACCTTACCCCTAGCACAGCAATATAAAATCAAAAGGAACTCACAACTCCCAGCTTCTCCCTGATAAGTGAAAGGCTTGGACCCCTAACACCCCACCATTTAAGACTTTCACCTGAGGGGTGGGCAACCAAAACACTTAACTCTGAAAGCCAACAGGGCTTGTGTCCATGAAACCTACAAGATGATAACATTAGTCTTACCAGGACTTGCTGTGGCTGTCCCCCAAGGGCTCAGCACAAAGGAAGAGGAAAGAAATGCCTATGCCCCAGTCTTTACCCAAAAGAGGCCTATTTGCATATTTTAAAAGCTGAGAATGCCATCTCCATTTCTCCTTCTGGCTTACTCCAGGTAACCAATGTCTCCCTGGAAGGAGCTTGTGAACATGTCTAGCTAGACTTACCAAGGAAAAAAAAGGACAGGACTCAAGTAAATAAAATTAGAAATTAGAGAGGAGATATTATAAATGATTCCATGCAAATACAAAAGATCATAAGAATCTACTGTGAATAATTATATGCCAACAAATTGGACAACCTAGAGGAAATAGATAAATTCCTGAAAATACCAGCCTACCAAGACTGAATCATGAAGATATAGAAAATCTAAACATAATAAAGGCAGTGTATGATAAGCTCACAGCTATCATACTTAACTGAAAACTAAAAACTTTTCCTCTAAGAACAGGAACAAAACAAGGGTGACCACTCTCACCACTTCATTTAACATAGTACTGGAAGTCCTAGCCAAGAGCAATTAGGCAAGATAAAGAAATAAAAGGCATCCAAATAGGGGGGGGGAAGGAAGTAAAACTATCTCTATTTGCAAATGGCATAATATTACATAGAGAAAAACCTCAATGNAGGGGGGGAAAAGGAAGTAAAACTATCTCTATTTGCAAATGGCATAATATTACATAGAGAAAAACCTCAATGTCTTCACCAGAAAAGTGTTAGAACTAATAAACAAATTCAGTAAAGTTGCAGGATATTAAATCAATATACAAAAATCAGTTGCATTTCTACACACCAGCAATCAGTTATTAGAGAAATTAAGAAAATAATTCCATTTACAGTTGCAGAAGAAATAACTAAATACCTAGGAATAAATTTAACAAAGAGGTGAAAGATCTGTTTTCTAAACCTGTAAGATGTTGACAAAAGACATTGAAGAAGACAAAAATAAATGGAAAAATATATTATGCTCTTGAATTAGAAGAATTGATATTGTTAAAATACTACACCAAAGAGTCTAACAGATTCAGTTCAATCTCTATCAAAATTTTAATGACATTTTTCACAAAAACAGGGAAAACAATTTTAAAATTCATATGGTAGCTCAAAAGACCCTAAATAGCCAAAGCTATCTTGAGAAAAAAAAAACAGGGTATCACACTTCCTGATTTTAAGCTATATTACAAAGCTATGGTAATCAAAATACTGTGATATAGCATAAAAACAGATACAAGATCAACGAAACAGTAGAGAGACCAGAAACAAACTCGCAAATATATGGCAAATTAATCTATTACCAACTATGTAAGAATATGTAATAGGGAAATCATGGTCTCTTTAATAAATGGTGTTGGGGAAACAGGACAGCCACATACAAAATAATGAAATTGGATCATTATCTTACACTTTACACAGAAACCAATTCATAATGAAGACTGGAATCTAAGACCTGAAACCATAAAACTCCTAGGAGAAAATATAGTGGGCAATTTCCTTTCCATCATCCTTGGCAATGATTTTTTGGGTTTGACACCAATAGCAAAGGCAACAGAAGCAAAACTGCACAAGTGGGACAATATCAAACTAAAACCTTCTGAGCAGCAAAGAAAACCATCAACAGAATGAAAAGGCAACCTACAGAATGGAAGAAAATATTTGCATATCTTGTATCTGATAACGGGTTAATATTCAAAATATATAAAGAACTTCAACTCAAGAGCAAAAAACAATTGAATTAAAAAAATGGAAGACCTGAACAGGTATTTTCTTAAAGACAGACAAATGGCCAATAGGTACATGAAAAGGTATGCAACATCACTAATCATTAGGAAAATGTAAATTGAAACCACAGCAAGATAGGACTTCACACCTGTTAGAATGTCTCTATTACCAAAAAGACAAGTGGTAAGTGTTGGTAAGGATGTGGGAAAAAGGGAACCCTTGCACACTGTTAGTGGGAATTGGTACAATCACTATGGAAAACATGGAAAATCCTCAAAAAATTAAAAATGGAAGTACCTTATGATCCAGCTATCCTACTTCTAGGGGTATATCTAAAGGAAATAAAAACAAGATCTTGAAACGATATCTGCATTCTCATGTTCATTGCAACATTATTCATAATAGCCAAGATATAGGGACAACCTGTGCCTGTCAATAGATGAATCGATAAAGAAGATATGTGTGTGTGTGTGTGTGTGTGTGTGTGTGTGAATGTATATATATATATTCATCAAACATGGATGGCCCTTGATGGCATTATGCTAAATGAAATAAACCAGATAAATACAGATACTGCATGGTATCACTTATATGTGAAATCTGAAAAAAAAAATTTAAAAATTTAAGTTAAATCCACAGAAACAGATTAGTAAAATAATTGCTAGGGTTGGAGAGTAGAGGAAATAGGCAGAAGTTGGTAAAATGATACAAACATTCATCTATAAGGTGAATAAGGNAAAAAAAAAAAATTAAAAAATTTAAGTTAAATCCACAGAAACAGATTAGTAAAATAATTGCTAGGGTTGGAGGGTAGAGGAAATAGGCAGAAGTTGGTAAAATGATACAAACATTCATCTATAAGGTGAATAAGGTCTGAGTATCTAATGTAAAACGTAGTGTCTACAGTTGATAACATTATATTGTATAGTGGAAATTTGCCAAAAAAGTAAAACTTAAATGTTCTCACCAAAAAAAAAAGAAAAAAGATAAATATCTGAGGTGACGGATGTGTTAATTAACTAAATGACGAAATCCTTTCATAGTACATAGGTATATCAGATCACCACAATATACATTTTAACTATCTTAAATTATATTTGTTAATTGTATCTCAAAAAAGCTGAATTTTTTTTAAAAGTGCATATTCATTTGGAGGTATTTGGAGGTGAATTAGGTGGTACTATTTCACATAAAGGAGCAACAAGTGAAGAGGTTTCCTCCTTGAAGGGTTTTGGATCAAGCTCTTTTGAGATCTGTAGAAGCAGAAATTTTAAAATCCAACCAAATATTTATTATGTTGAATGTGATTGAGGCCTTCATTGGAGAAAAAAGTCTGTTGGTTCTTCCAATCTAGTCCAAATTCATTACCAAATGATTCTTTATCAAATAATTTCCAATGATCTCAAAACCTTATACCAGTGCTTATTTAATTTATTCTTCCAAAATACACATAAAGCCTCAAATAATACTATAAAAGGGCTAAATAGTGTTTTTAAAAATATTAATGGTGACTTATTCTAATGTTCCTTGGCTGAATGCTTTAAAACATTAAAAGTGATTGAAAGGCCTGTGAAAGTATTAATGCTCCCCATAATAGGCTAATGGTAGATCACCTTCTTGAGTCCCATCTCCTTTGTCTCTTAAATTGAATTATAACTCTCTTGAAAGATTGTATTTTCTAATTATTTTAGAGTTACTGAATTAGCTAAGAATTAAAGCTAGAAAGATGAACTTAGTGATTAATAAATAAAGCCCTTTGCAAAGGGTGTTTTTAATCACATATTCATTTCGGTGTAGGATTTCTCAAATCCCATGATTATACCCACAAAAATACAAATCTTGGTTGTTTTTCTCTTGTCTTTCCTCCTTACATACTTAACAATGCCAGAACCTTTGCGTGGTCTGCTATTACCTTCTAAACAATTTCCTATTGATTGTATTCATCAAAATCTTGACTTTGAACGATTAGTGAGCTCCATCCATATATGTGCTCAAAGTATCTGAAAATAAAAATTACTCTTCACATTCTGTTTCTTTTATCTTTTCTCTATTATAAGAACTTATCAGTGATTTTTTTCTGTATCCCATTATAGGAATGGCATCATGAAATAAAATATATGCTGACAGTTCACAGATTTATTATTGTATTTCATATATTCACATTTTAAAGAGTGATGTTTTTCAGTTAAATGAATCCAAAAAGATTAAATCTTTTTAAAGGGAATCAATTCCCTCAGAGTGGTATTTTTTTGCCAGCATGTCTTTATCAGACTATAATTGGGTATGGGCTTTCTGAGATTGCAACACTTTTCATCTCTCATCTACTTGAGGTAGAATTTTTTTTTCAATCCTAATATATTAAAATATTGATTTTCTGTCTAATCATTACAATCGAATACATTCACATTAGTGCATTTCAATGAAAGTATCAACACCAATAGAAAATTACATTTTGGAAGCAGATTTGAGTCACGTACTTGAAAAATCAGTGTGTATGGAAATTAAAAATTCCAATTTTCATAGATATTAGCTTAAAGTGTTTCCATTGAAATGCCAACTAAACTTCTGGGAGAACCTAGCTCTAAGACAAGCTGCGATCACCTGTCTACTTGTGTTCAAGATTTGCGACTGCTCACTTGTCATCTCTCAACAGTGGCAATGGGTCATACCCAACCTGAGCCAACAACAAATGGATGTAGTCACAGCTACTCCATTAAAGCCTGATGCTTGGTTATATATATTCCGCCCTTATATGGCTATAAACAGCCTACTTTGTACCTACTTATGCCTCTCCCTTCCCCAAAGAGAGCTTGTCAAACACAACATAATAAGCTGATGTCTGATCTTACTGTCCTTCCCAAGGTGTTTGTCTGATGCCAAACTACAAATCTAGCTGGATCTTGAATACGTAACTAACATTAATGGCTGTTCTAATACAGCTTAATTGTATTATTGCACAGGAAGGAGAATTCTTGGTGTATTGCACCAAGGGATGTGTCCATATTGCTGAGTCAGTCCTGGATCTGTAGTCATGGTCACAGTACCATCTATACAGGGTTTGGTGAAATTGGGTGCATCAACTCTGGTGAAGTTGAGGGTAAAAGAGATGGTACCTAGATCTACCATTAAAAGTTAATTCATGTACATGATATATTGTGCTCTGGTCCACCATTTCACTGCATTTCTCAGATCAGAATCTCTGTTTTCATCATCACTTTCTGATGAGTCATGCCGTTGTCATCCAAGGAGAGAAAGTAAGTAGGGCATTTTATGGTTGATGAATCTGTGTAATAACTATTTGATCAAGGCATGACCTATTATGCAACAAATTTTATGTTCATCCCCCTACTGTGAGGAATATATATTTTTTTATTCTGAACTTATTTCATTCTTTAATGAAATACCTTTTTCTAATTAGCATTTCTTAAGTATATATATTTTTGTATCCTACCCACAGTAGTAATTCCTAAGGAATTCTGAATACCCTTCCTCCCCAAGACCCCCTTATTAGAAAAGAAGCTATGTAATATCAGACCAAGGTAACCAATTTGGAATAGATTCTCAAACCATTTTCTTGACCATCTTCAGTTAATTTATCTTTCTAAAAATTTCCTTTTAATTAGGTAGGTTCAAAATGTGATGGTCTCCAAGAAGTAATGATATTCTGAAATGCACAACTAAACTATCAGTCTACATAGAACACTTATAGTGTGAAAACTATCCTCACATACCTCTACTTTTTTTAATAAAAAGAATGAAATAGAAATTATCACAAGAAAGAGATTAATACTGATTGTGTATACTTAAAAATGGAGAATTGTAAACTTTCAAGAATAAAAGTATTTCCATGCTAATAAGTTGAATTATTCAAAAAAATAGGATATTTTACATGGGTTTTAGTGTGTGAATCGTTTCCTTTATGGTGAAAATCATCATGTTTAATGATGTGAATCATATCTTTTAACAGTTATGATAAATCTCCTAAATCCAAACTGAAAATTATGTGTCAGAGGCTTCCAAATTATAAACAAAAGAAATACCCTCCCAGGGTACTTTAGTAATTTTTAGAAATGTGCTATCTCCCAGTTTATGCACTTGAATACCAGTTGGTAAATTCACCTGCTGCACTAATGTGTACTTTGGTCTCAAGCAGAGATAAAGATAATTCATTACATCCTTTTAATAATTTGAATCCAAATAAATGGCTATGGAGAAAATAATTTTCATCCTGGGAAAATTACTTGTATCCTCAAGGTGTTCCTGGGCCTGTCTTTGAGTCCTTTGCTTAGATTTCTTGGTATATTTGTTTAGTGTATAACTAGGACTTTTCAGATTAGATGAATTCTCCTCTAAGTCTCAATTCCCATGGACAGAAATCTATATACTGCCTTCCTCCATATGTCCTAGCCTAGTGAGATGCACTGATTTGATTTCTGGAAATTTGATCACACTAAGGATCTTTTATTATTTGACTTGAACAGCAATCTATCCTTACAATATAAGTAATTTGTACTTATTTTTCAAAAGTATCATTCAGTTATTCTAACCAACAAGTTTTATACAGTGGAATATAATTATTACCCTATTTCTGTATGGTCTTTGCATTTCTTGCTTTCTTTCAGGCAGATTACCTCAGGTCATTTCTATTGGGACAGATCCTGCTGACAAAGCATTCAAGTCAGGGTTAATCACTGACAAAGTGGAAAATGGAAGCAACTCTTTTTTTTTATAAGCTACAAAAAAAATAATCAGTATAAAAAGGCCATGACTACCAAAAAATAAACTACCTATAAATATCTTATTACATAATTATTACATAATTTTAAATGACTAAACTATAGTTAAAATGGATTCAAGTACACAAAATACATTTAAAAAAAAGATAAGCAGACCAAATATTTAATTCAATGAAATCATCACCTATGTACATAAGTGTCATCTTCAAGAAAATGGATCACCACTAATATTTGTGAAGGGCACAAATATATACTAGCTATTCCAACTAATAGTTATACGTGAATCCCTGAAAAAAACCTTTGTGAATTTAAAATTACTTGTTACTTAATTTTAAGAACTTTTTTCTCCTAGATCTTTCTATTATCATCTTCCAAAGGATTCCCAATAATTAGATTACATCTTATTTACTCAGATATTTTCATAAGATGTATTTGGGAAAACTTCTCTAAAATGTCATTTCATTTTTAGTAAAATTGAGAAATGTTATTCCAATCTTAACCTTGTTATAATAAGGGGCACCTGGGTGGCTCAGTGGGTTAAAGCCACTGCCTTTGGCTCAGGTCATGATCTCAGGGTCCTGGGATTGAACCCCAAGGAGGGCTGCCTTCTCAGCAGGGAGCCTGCCTCCTCCTCTCTCTGCCTGCCTCTCTGCCTACTTATAATCTCTCTCTCTGTCAAATAAATAAATAAAATAAAATCTTTTTTTAAAAAAAAGCTTAAATTAGACAATACACAGCTTCGACACATAAGAGTTCCATAAATATTAGCTATTTTGAAAAGTTTTTCATTATTCCTGATGATTATCGAACATTCACGAGTTTAAAAGCTCTCTCCTGATATGAGGAACTTGAGGGGCAGGCCGAGGGGTTATGGGGGTAGGGAGGGAAAAATAATGAAACAAGATGGGATCGAGAAGGAGACAAATCATAAGAGACTCAATCTCACAAAACAAACAGGGTTACTGGGGGGTGGGAGGGTAGGGATAGGGTGGATGGGTTATGGACACTGGGGTTTGTGCTATGGTGAGTGCTGTGAAAAGTGTAAGCCTGATGATTCACAGACCTGTACCCCTGGGGCAAATAATAAAACTATTTTTTAAAAAAAGTCCTCTCCAAATTAAATAACTTTTCTTTTTTCTCTTATCTAACATGATCTTTTTTTTCCCCTAATTCCTCTATCCATGATTCTTTTCCAGGTACTTTTGTTTTTTTCCAAAATAAAATTCTTAAAATGAGCAATCAAATATGAATTCCACATTCAGGCTAATGACCAAGGATTGGCAACATACCAATTTTTTTTTAAGATTTTATTTATTTATTTGACACACAGAGAGAGATCAGATCACAAGTAGGCAGAGAGGCAGGCAGAGAGAGGAGGAAGCAGGCTCCCCGCTGAGCAGAGAGCCCGATGCGGGCCTCGATCCCAGGACCCTCGGATCATGACCTGAGCCGAAGGCAGAGGCTTTGAGCCACCCAGGCGCCCAATGTTTTATTTTTTAATATTAAATACTTCCTGTTATATGATCAAGGTTTGTTTTGATATTTGTTTTCTATATTCTGTTTGCTTTTCTATATTATTAGTTATTAGTCAATGATCCTTGTCTTTATTAAGCTGCCTATAATGATTTTTTACTAATTTGAAGAGGTTATGGCTAATTAAAAATATATCCCTATGCACTAATAATTTTTAAATTAAATCTATTCCATGGTGGCATTATTGATTTGCCTACTTGAGTTGTATTTTTATCTAGGCCTGATAACTTTCAATGTGTTAAAACTTTTCCTGTGGTTTAACATTCCATGACTAACATTCTATTGTCATTATGTAATAGATGGATAGGTTGAATATTAGCAAATACTTGGTCAAGTTATTTTTTTCATTTCTGCAAATAAGTACATAACTCTATCTTGCATTAGATTATACTTTCTTAAAAATGAAATCATTACTGGGGCACTTGAGTGGTTCTGTCAGTTAAGCATCTGCCTTCAGCTCAGGGCATGATCCTGTTATCCTGGGATCAAGTCCCATGTCAGGCTTCTGCTCAGCGGGGAGTCTGCTTCTCCCTCTGCGCCTCCCCTGTTTGTGCTTGCTCACTCTCTTTCTCTCTCTCAAATAAATAAAATCTTTTTTAAAAAAATGAAATCCTTACTATCCCATGAATAACAATTTTTACCCATTCAAAATATTTTTTCTTCCTAAGTTTGTTCCATTTATGTAATTCTGGTTATAGTTGTATGTTAAAACTTATGAATGACTTTATTAATATTGAGCTATTTATTTACGTAGGATTCCTAAATTTGTTTCAGGAAGCCCTAAGTTTACATTAAGTGTTGACTTAATCATCTCCAAATTCTAAAACATGACTTATTTAAAATAAGTTTTAAAGTTCCATTTTGAATTTTTAGTTTTCATACTTCTTTAATAGATGCACAGACTTTAGAGTAGAAAGTCTCTCTGGATTTGAAACTAAGCTCTACCACTTGCTAGAGAAAACTTGAGCAAGCTACTTCATATCTTGTTGAATTTGGAAGGATGGCTGCTTTTTGGGTAAGTGGAAGTAGGAAGAGAGGAAATTCCATTGCAGTGGAGCAGCATAATGAAGACATGAGCAGGAACTTGTCAAGAGACCCAGAGAAGATTTGACTAAGCCAGAGGAGACACGTATTGGGATGAGTTCGGAAATGTTAGGAAATAGGAGTTGTGTTGGGTTGGGTTCACATTATGGAAGACCTGAAACATCTAGAAAACTAACAGTGGAGCAGAAGGGTATCATGATGAGAGGTGTTTCAATAGGTAATTCATGCATGCAGAAAGAAGAAAAATGAGCGTCATTAAAGCAAGAAAGTAGCTACGGTATTATCCTGATGTATAGTGAAAAAGATAAAACTAAATGTGATTATGTCAATAATATTTTTATATATAATATTTTTATATTTACAAATATTAAAAATATATAAAAATATTTTTATATAGGAAGTCTGTAAGAGGATTCTCAGGCAGGTGTGGGAAAGGACCAATCAGGAGATAAGATAATGGTAACGCTATCTTGAGTAGTTTCTTTTGTGCAGGCACAGAAGAATACAACCGTATATCCCCTATTTTTCAGCCTGTTAGCAACATTTATGAAAACCAAGACTGCTGTTGAATTTGTGAATAAGCGTTTTTATTATTAAACACATTAAACTGATTTAGAGACTATTATTACCTATTGTTGGTTCAGTTGTCATAACTTCAGTTTAGAAAATTAAAAAAGTTGCCTTCCAAATAGAAGTAAAAGCATGAGTGATTTCATCTTGAATATAAAGTCTTTTAGGGAGACGATGTGGTTAGCTTGAGGTGAATACGTTTTTTTTCTTCTTACCAAATTATGCATAAATATTTCTCTTCTTGGTTTAGGCTATTCACACTTAAATATGGAAATGTACTTTTCAAGATAATATAGACCTCTGGCTTCTAATCCAATGACAATGGTAAATGAAACAAGTTTGGAAATATGTTGTCATTTATCGCCACTAGTTTGTTTTGTTCATGGAAACGTTAATAACAAAGAGGTGATTGTACTGATTTTGTAGTCTTCTGTATATGCAGCTTCTTCATTACACTAGCCTTGGTCACCTTGGTGACCATGTTCCCTTCTGACCTTTTTTTTCTTTTAAGAAGATTTTCTTTCCAGCTTATGAATCCCAAGTACCTTAATGAGTGCCTCTGTAGGTGGCCTATTGTGCACAGTTGCAATAAAGCAAAACAGTGCACTAGAAATGCAACACAGCAGTAATCCTATTAGCAAAGGCAGCCAGTGTCAGAGAGAACATAAAAAAGCAGTTTGAGTGAAGTAGGAGGGCATTCTGGCTCATCCATGGGCTGATGAACAAGGGACTCTCTTAGCTTCATCAGCAGGTACTGGACTATCCTAATTTTCATTTAGGGATTGAGTCCCTTATCATGCTACTATTCAATGACAAACTGTTACTCTTGCCTGCTTTGTTGCTAGCACTTTATCTGGGGTTCTTTCAACAAGGACTAGTAATGTAACTGAAGGCAGTGACTGTGAAGAAATCTCTCCTCCCTACCCCCATGTTTGTAGGCTCTGAGATTTGAATTAAAAAATATTTGAGGAAGTATTTCCTACATTAACTTACATGTAACTCTAAACCAAAATTCTAGATCCTCAATCTTAAATAAATATATATAGCTTTCTATAATTATTCAACTGGATATTTTGTTTCAAGATTTTATTAGTGTTACATGAATCCTCACCGCTGACCCTCATCCAGTAACCTGAAAAGCAGGTGATACACTGCTCATGTCTTAGCCATTCTTATCATTCTTACCCTCAAGCTTTCATCTGCTGTACTTAGCATTTCACCTAATGGTCGGTACGCCTGATTTTGCCAGACCCTGCACAGACAGCACTGTGATCCCAATTAGTTAATAAAGAGCTCTCATTATCAGATTAATAACAAAACTTAATGCAATAAGCATGGATAGATAATGCAACACAGAAAGTAGAAAGTGTAAAAAATATATCCCCTTGTTAGAAACACCCCAAGATGTAGTGCCTGCTCCTGATTCCTGGATGCAAATGGTAGGTATGTTTGTATTGTAGAAAGAGCCGAACTCCATTCGAGACCATCAAGTGTACTCCCTGACTTAGCTGTTGAGAAAAACCGCATCCACGAGTGTTCCATTTTCTGACCAATATCACACAGAGACTGCGTTAACATAAGGACGAGAATCCAAGTGTTCTGACTGCCACCCCAACGTTCTTTCCACTTCATTTTACTGCCACAAAATGCAAGTCATTAACATTAACATAAAAAGTAATTTGAGCACATGCTTCATTGACAACAGACTGTGTTATAATATCAAAGATGTTCCAAGTTCAGAAATATAACCATTGTAGTATGAACTGAACAATGGGTTTCCCAAATGAAGTGAGCACAACTCTTGACTTGTCCTTCTTTTTGAGAATGCCTGGCAATCACTTAATACTTGAGATTCCCAAACCCACATACATCAGTATATTTCTAGAACAGTTTAGATGATTAAAAGTCTAAGTATCCCAGTGGTTACTTTTAAAAACTGATATAAACAAGGAGTTTATTAATTCCTAAAACAAGTTGACCAGAGGTAGGGAAGTTACAGTGTTAGTTCATCAGTTTCATAAGGTCAAGATTCTCTTCCTCCCTGATTCTGTTGGCTTTGCTTTTCTAGTACCACTGTGTTTCCTGATATAATGTGCAGCCATAGGCAAGAGAAAAAAAAAAGTGGCTAATCTCTGTATGTGGGTCTTTTTCAGAATACAGGAAAACTTTCCTACTCTCCCCAGTAGATTTCCCCTTATAAGCTCATTAGTCAGAATTACATCACATGTCCTTGTCTAAACCAATCACTGTCAAGAAAATGGAATTACCACAATTGGCTTGGAGTTTCCAACCTTCATTTCCCCTGAAACATAAAACCTCCAAGCATCTGGACAAAACCAGAGTTCTGTTGGCGAAAAAGAATTAGAAAGTATTTAAGGGAGGATGGTGATTGATTCATATAATTTGAGTGTATTTCTTAATTACTAGGCATGTGTTTCTTTTAGAAGATATTTAGGGTGTAAGACATTATCAGAACCCAGGATTCATCAGCATCTGACACGCTACTCCTACTTGCCGCAAATCCGGAAACATCTGATGCGTGCAATAACATGGCACCTGAGGATACATACTGCTGTGCCAATTATGATTGGTCTGCCGTACTTGGAGGAGTCATTATTCTACTCACAGAAACCGGAAACAACAAATGTTAGAGAACAAGACTTTTAACTTAAGCAATAATGGAAGATTTTATTCACTTCCCCAACCCCACTCCTCTAATAATCTCATCGACTCTCCCAGAAACTGCTCTTGTGGACTCTAACTATCAGGCTCCATAACGGCTCAGAATTTAGACCCGACTTACTGTAGCAAGGTAGTGTTTTAGTCTGTGACTGGGGCAGGCAGAGGTAAGAACAGGCATCTTGTCTTCAAAGTACACTGAATAGACTCATTTGATTCTGTCGGAGAGTTCCTGAAATAGGTGTTTTCAGAACCTAACGTGAAGGGGAGGCAAGCCTGAGGTGAGGAGCTGGATAAATTATGTCCAGCTAAAAAGACGCCACTCTTTTTCAGCTTTCCTTATCTCAAAATCTTGCTTTTGACATTGCTGCTTCGGAAGCACTCTCATTATGTTGCTAGAAACCTCTAAGTGGACCTATTACCTTAATATACTTTTGAAACAATGCCCACTATGACGATTTGTTCTGGATGATCGATCCCTTCCCCTCCTCCCAGTTATGCTTCAAAGTAGAGAAAAGATTTTAAAAATGAGGTTGAGTTTGGATTGTGAGGGGTTCCTTAATGTTGGCTAAATTATTTGGATGCTATAATCATGAACTAAGAGAACCAGAGAAAGTGCTTTAACAGAGTAGTGAAAGAGAAATGAGGGTTTCAGAGAGACTGATGTGGTCTAGACTATGTAGGGCAGGAGACTGAAATAGGCAAAGAGACTAATGTCAGGGAATTAGCTAGTGAAGTACAGCATGCTTCGGATGGAAGAGATAAACTCCCACACCAAGGAAATGACTCAGTCAGGAGCCATTACAAAAGAATAACAAGAGGATTGCGCCTGCGTGGTTCAGTTGGTTAAGTTCAGGTCATGATCCCAGGATCCTGGGATCAAGCCCTGCAATGGGGCTCCCTGCTCAAAGGGGAGATTGCTTCTTCCTCTTCTTCTACCATTCCCCCCTACTTGTGTGTGCTCTCTCTCTCTCATATAAATAAGTAAAATCTTAAAAACAAAAGAATAACAAGAGGAATTAATTGAGGATTATATATGGAAAAGTAGGTACAAGTAGGAAGTAGTGGCAGAAGTTGACCCTAATGGCCAAGGCAGGGTGACAGAGACAATAACAGAAATGAAGATTTCATTTCAGTTTATTTTATTTTATTATTTTATTTTATTAGCTTATGTGTCTCTTCAAAAGGTCTTGTTCCTTTTTTCTTTCCCTAGGGCAGCCAAGCTAGACAAACTGGTTAGTCCCATATAAAAATAAACTTGAAATCTCCCATCTTACACAAGTTTTATAATCAAGCCAGCCAAATACCTCCTAAAAATCTAGCATGTAGGAAACAAATATGGTTCCTGCTCTCAAGGAATCCACTTCAGGGAGATAATACTAATATATATAGGAATAAACATGAATACCGAAAATAAGTCCAGTTAGTGCTGGTTTATAGTGTACATGGTATATACATGGCATATATACAGGGGACATCTAGATTAATGGGGATTAAAATAGACAGGCAAGGCCCTCTGGAACCTATGTTTGAATATTTAGCCATTTTGACCACTGAAGATATTAGTAGGTTTTTATGTAGGGATAAAGCAAGTATTCTTTGTTGATATTAATATTTACATTTGCAAATCACTGTTTTTGGCATAATTCTACCTGGAATACCAAGTATGGCTATTCAAACCAACACAGTCATAGGTGATAGCCCTGGACCTACCCTTCAGTATGTTAAATTGATTTTTACCCAAATGCTTTAATTTATTTAAAAGTACCATATCACAAAATGTAAATGTCATGAATTGTAACATTTATCCTAATTATTTTAGACCACTTTTACTTGTTTAATGTATGGAGATACTAACAAATTGCAGTAGTAAATCTAGGACATGGTTTTCTTTGTTTATTAGAATATAGTTTGTTTTTTAAACTGCAATATTATTGGAAATTAAGTAAATGCTACAGATGAGCTGTTTTTTATATTTGTGTAAATATTTTGTTGATTAAAAACTTAAAATAGTTTTCAAATTGATTAATATGTAGAGGGTCCAAATCATTCCACTTATCCTTAAGGTTAAACTTGTGTTTCCTTTAGAAAGACTTCTATGACCCCAACCTGGATAGGCTGTTTTTTCTGTACTTCTATAATACTTTGTGTATATATTATTGCTATTTCAACCTTCTTAATGTATTGCTGGCTTTTAAGTTTCAAAAGTAACACCTTCTCTTTTGAAATAAATGGATGCATACAGAGTTGCGTAAAGCAAGACCTAACAACCTCCTGTTCATCTCTTCCAAACCCACCTATTCTGAGTTAATCAGAAAAACAAGTCTGTGGTTTTCTTTATCTTGTACATACTTCTTTTTTTTTTTAAGATTTTATTTATTTATTTGACACAGATAGAGAGATCACAAGTAGGCAGAGAGGCAGGCAGAGAGAGAGAGGAGGAAGCAGGCTCCCTGCAGAGCAGAGAGCCCGATGCGGGCCTCGATCCCAGGACCCTGAGATCATGACCTGAGCCGAAGGCAGAGGCTTTAACCCACTGAGCCACCCAGGCACCCTCTTGAACATACTTCTATCAATGCTTCTATCACATTGATTTATAATTATTTGTTTTCAGTTTGTCTCTTGCACTCTTCTAATGATTCTCAACCCTGGCTGCACATTAAAATCAAGTAGGGCATTTTTCAAGAAATTCAAATGTCCTGACATTCCCTCCTCAAATTCTGATTTCACTGTTCTGAGGTGAAAACTAGGTGTCACCTTTTTAAAACCATCTCAAGTGTTAATGACATCTGATTTATCTTGGGTCCCTATCCTTCCTCCTTCCCCATCTTGAAGACTTGTAAGAAAATGATACCCATGGTTGTTGAATACATTGATTAATTTGTTTCTAAAGAGACAAATTGCCTTGATAAACTGGAATGGAGAACACCTAAAATCTCATTTCTAATTTGCATACAGAAATGTCTCACCTTATGGAAAAAAAATCACAGAAAGATATTTCCATCTTATAATTAACAGTGTGTATATTAATTATAGCACATATATAGAGGCATATTTCAAGGTATACTTCCAAAAAATAAATTACAATTTCTTATAGTTTTTTTAGAAAGTTGGATTTCTCTATATTTTAGATAGCGGACCATTTGGATCTAAAAGGCTTAAATTATAAATTTTAGTGAACATTTCAAATATAATTAAAATGTGGCTAAAATATTAACCCTCCCACTTCATACACCACTAGGAAAATACTAGTCATTATTTGTAAAAATTAAAATTACACAGTGAGATTTACTTCTCCAGGGGAAGGGGTTAATAATAAGCCATGCCGCACCGTAACCTTATGCTCATAATCCCAGCATGAACCCACAGCCTGTGTCATGGAGATACTGACTGATCTATGTGGGGACCAAGCCCAGCACTCTAGTTTTGTTTAAAACTTAAGCACAGAGAATCCCTACAAATCCAATTACCGACTGATGTGAGAATTCATGTTTCAAATAACTAAACACCGTGAAGTCTTTCTTGGGCACTCAGTCCATTGTTTTTAGCTCTTTCATCTAAAGGAATTTATCGTGCACTTTGTTGCTTATTCTTGACTGCTGTTTCTTAATTATTTGTTGAGGGATATCTGTCCTGTTGAGGGCTGGTGTTGATATTGTTTATTTAGTATCTGTCCTATGGTTTTTACACAAACACAAAAAGCCTGGTCTTTTTCCAGTGCTCTCCCCCTCTCCTCACCCCACTGAGCTTCAGATTGATTTTAAAGGATGATCAGGCAACCCCCGTGTGCACTGGTATTAAAAAACGTGCTTTCCTCCTTTATTTGTGAGATTTTTTAAAAGACTATTATTTAAGTGGATTACACTTGTACTTAAAAAAGAATTTATATCTATATATTTAAAAAGGGATATCCAGGTCAAGTATTAGGTCATATTTATCTCAAGCAGGGAATAGGAGCATATTTTAACAACTTGATGAGTAGAGAAATAAGTTGTTCAAACTCCTGTTTTGTTTTGTTTTGTTTTTTGAGCTCCACCTAGCCACCCCTAAATGTATTAAATCAAGGATTTTTCTCCCCAGGGAAAGTTAAATAGCAGGTGTAGTACTTAATGAACTGCAGCAACTTGGGCTTATTGGTGTGGCAAAGAGATTGTGATATTCATTTCCAATTAAAGTTCTTTTGCAAAGATCAATGAAGCACATTTTCGCAAATTGAATCACACTAAACTAATAAACAAAATTCTCCCATCCCTGTTGATGGCAAATTGTTATTTCCTTAACATTTAAAATCCCATCACACTATTAATTATAAGATGCAATTGCTAGGAAAGATCAAGTATTTATTTACCCATGTGTTTGTGTTTTATTTCCAATTTTATATATATATTAAAAAAGGAACATTAACTATTTGTAAGGAAGCTGTGTAGGAATAATTTTCCAAACTTAATTTTTTTGGTCTTTGATCCATAAGCATTTTTTATTTACTAAATAACATGCTTGTCCTAATGATTAAAAGGTCTGATCTTTGGTAAATTAGAAAAGAATCTGTTATAGGGTAACATTTAATTAATGAATGCAGAGTGTACATTTACATTAGAAACAATGGGGTGTGTGAAAAAAGGAAAATAGCTTGGGACTTTGCCTTTAGAATCACTGAGTTGCTTCAGAAAAAAATAAAATGTTAATTTAGCAATCTTAAATGTCACTAGTTTATTCAAAGAATGCACAAATGTTATGATATTTAATTTCAAGGACCTTCTAACTTTTCACCTCCCCTTAATATTCCTTTCACAGCATACGTTTAAAGAAATGTTATACATTTGCATAGTTTTCATTTTAAAATTTTTTAAATTTTAATTTTTTTAATGAAAACTATGAAAGAGTGCATTTGTTCTGATGAGTACTGGATGTTTCACTGTATGTTAATTAACTGGAATTTAAATAAAAAGCATATGGGAATAGCCATATGCTTAATTCATTGAAACTATAATTTTTTTTTTTAAATGTAGTTGGTGGATATGTGCATGCAAGATTTTCCCTCTGAGAAAATGCTAGAACTTAAGAATACTTTCCACACCACGGTCTACTACTTCCAAAGATGTTTTCCAGTAGGTCATGGGATGAACTGTATTTTGATAACATTTCTAGCATAAAGAAAATCTTATCAGATAATACTCGTAAACCAGTCGCATTTGGGTAATTTGCCAATCCTTGCCTGTGTGGCTCTCCAAAGAGGTACAGCCTAACAAGGGGTTGGGGGGGGGGAGAAAGCATATGTTAAGAAAAAAAATGTAAAGAAAAATTCTTTGATATTCTACCTCACCCCCTCCTTTCTCCTCTTCGAACTCCACATTTCTCTTCAGTGGATCATCCATCCATACCACTTCTGGGACTTTATGGGTCAATAATTTAAAAGGAAAAAAAATATATTGTTGTTGTTTGTCAAATCCATTTTGCACATAAACGACTAAACACATACATACACACATGAGTGCATGCCACGCATCATCATCTTTTATCATCATTTCATAAAAGAAATGAAAAAAATTGTGGGAAATTCTTAATATCAAAATAAAAGACATTTCTTTAAATTGAGTAAGGTTATTTTCACAAAACTCACTAGATTAATGTATTTTTCTCATTTTGTCACACACCCGTGACCCTTGCCATAAACGAACATAAGCCTGCAGTCCACCTTTTGAGAACTCCTATAGCAAATGCCTTGTTTCCACATGTTGCATTATTTGGAAAGACTATAATTAACTTTTCAAAATGAAATGTATCTACTGTTTACTAGGGATCTTGTTAAAATGTACAGGCTGGTTTGGTAGGTCTGGGTGGATCCTGAGATTATTCATTTCTAACAAGCTACCATGTGATGATAATCCTGCTGATCTGTGGACCACACTTTGAGTGTCAAGGAACAAAACTATTTCTCCCAAGTGTTAATAATTAATCTTCAGGCATGATCCTTTCTAGAACTTTTTAGGTAGGGGAGAGAAGTGTAGTATAACAAAAATCCTTAAAGACACAGAAGAAAAAAGTCTGTAATGATGATGTAATTGAGGCATCATTTGGGGAGGATGTTAACGTCTTAATAAACCTTTATTCGCTTATAAATTATTTTGTCCTCGGGTCAAATCATGCCACATTAACAGCTGTTACTTTTATTCTACTTGGAAAACATCCTCATCCACATGTGTTTCTGATTGATGCTTCCTTCGGTTACTCCCAGGAAGTTTCCTATTATTGATTAGCTCCCTTTAACATGCATTGTAGTCACAAAAGAAGAGTAACACTGGTGTGATGTCCCATTCTTTTTCTGTTCGCATACTAACGCAGAAAGCAGGAAGAAAAATGGAGATACTGATTTTAAAGGGATAATAACAACTTCTACTTTTATAGTATTTTCTAATTTCCAAAGTTCTTGCAACAACTAAACTGCCCTCCACAAGCTTGAAGATCATGCCTGTCTCTCTGAAAGGAGTCCCAGCGTCCAAGCCCAGTGCCTGGCAAACACTAGGTACAGGGGGGGTTGAGTCGAGAACTCCCCCCCCACCACCCCAAAAAGATTTGTAACCTCCTGGAACCTAAACTTACTTGTAAGGGTCTTTGTAATTAAGTTAAGCATTTTGAGATGAGCACATCCTGGATTACACAGATGGGCCCTAGATGCAATAACATGTGTCTTTATAAGAGAAAGAGGAGCCCCGGCAAATGCTCAGAGGAAGAAGTACTGTGAAGACGAAGATGGAAGCCGAGGTTGGAGTGATACAGCCACAAGCCACAAATGCCAGCAGCCACCAGTGATGGAAGACCTTGGGAATATAGTCTCCTCTGGGGAGGAGCAAGCCTGCTGATAGCTGCTTTCAGACTTCAGGCCTCCAGAACTGTAAGAGAATCAATATTTGTGGTTTTAAGTCACTAAGTTTTAATAATTTGTTACAGCCACCACAGATAACTAATTTAGTAAGCAAAACCGACAAGTCTTCATGAAATGACAGAATAACTGAAAGAGGTCAGCTATTAGAAACTTACTCTTAGATAAGGAAAGTCTAGAGTGAAATAACTTGCCTAAGTCTGTTCAGCCCAGAGTGATCGAAGCGTCGAGGATCGTACCACTTCCTTACATTAGTGTTGGTAAACTAAGACTTACAACATTTGACCAGTTGTCAAATTGTTACAAGTTGTCTGTAGAATACAAAATGCTAAGTAAAAATATTCAATATGGTGCAGCAATAAGATTATGGTCAAATCTTTCTCTAGAATAAGATTGTTTTTATAAATACCTTGATGACACCTAGTTTTACACGTTTGAGAATTATAAAATGTTCGTATTATAATCAAACTAGATCATGTTTGTGAGACATCGATACTTCCAATCAATTAAACTAGTTACTTTCATTAGGTGATAAAAAAGAGAAAGCGGTTATAAGTAAAAGTTAAACAGGGAGAATTTGGACAGTTTACTTAACCTCTCTGAGTCTGTTTCCCAAGGATGAAAATTGTGTTTTCATTAAGAAATGCAAGGATTAAATGAGAGTTTTTTTCAAGGTCCAGATCAGAGATTCTAGCACACCATGGTCATTACTATGTCATGTCTGGCACACAGTTAAGAGTTTAATCAGCAGGGAGCCTGGGTGACTCAGTCAGATAAGCATCTGCTTAGGTCAGGATCCCTCTGGGGTCCAGGATTGAGCCACGCATTTGGCTCCCTGCTAGGCAGGAAGTCTGCTTCTCCCTCTGCCCCTCCCACCATCCTCCCCTCTCCTATGCACTTGCTGTCTCTTTCTAATAATAAAATCTTGAAAAAAAGTTCAATCAGTATTTGTCTAACGTATTTACTCAGTCCTGCAGTTGGACTACAGTCAAGATATTTTAACTCTGAATTGTTCAAGTAGCCCTATAGACATCATGTACTTTTTAAAGTGTATTTCAAACTATGAACTCACCTATATGAAGTCATAAAACCTATGAATTCTAGATATCAAAGAAATTAGCTTTTTCCCCCCTTTATATCCCCTTATGGGTCTTTTTCAAAGATCTGTTATTAAGAAAGCCTACATTTCCTTGAGAGTAAAAAAGTAAAAATATGGTACAGATTCTCCCTATATGTAATTTTCCGAATGTTCATTTCTCTGAAATTGATTTCTCCTTCCTCATTGAAAAAAGTGTAGAATTTGTTAGCCTGCAGGGGATGTTGAAAAAGTTCCATCTGGTTAATCAGTCACTTTTCTGATTGATACTAGCACATCATCAGGATGGGTTATAGATTATAGAATGAATGATCTGGCAGTCAATTAATTTGTCATCTGTTTGCATACTCCTGGAGATTCTATGGTAGGAGTAGGTTTATAAGTAAAAAGCAAAGAGAGGCTATTTGTCTAGCTTAAATTCAATTTTATTCTGAACTCATGTTGTACCATAAGCATGAGGTATTTGATATTACATAGGCGTCCTTAAGAAAATCTTTGTTGAGGGGCACCTGGGTGGCTCAGTGGGTTAAAGCCTCTGCCTTCGGCTCAGGTTATGATCTCAGGGTCCTGGGACTGAGCCCCACATCGGGCTCTTTGCTCAGCAGGGAGCCTGCTTCCTCCTCTCTCTCTGTCTACTGCTCTGTCTACTTGTGATCTCTCTCTCTGTCAAATAAATAAATAAATAAATAAATCTTTTTAAAAAATAAAATAAAATAAAAAAGAAAATCTCTGTTGAAAAACCTCCTATTGGATCACAGTATACTTGGACCCCAAGGTTCCCACAACTCCCTTGCATGAACTTACTGAAAGGTGGGCATTACACTGGGCATTTCAATTAGACACATATGTACTTAATTAAATCTGATCTCCCACATTATATTTTTAAACCTGTTTCATAAAAATCTAAAGTTTAAAATTTATGTGAGAAGAAGTGTCTCCATTAATCAGAATTTTTAATTTCTCTTTTGATGCCATAATTGTTCAAATCCACTTTTGGTTGATAATTTCTATTACAGCTTCTTTACAAAAGCTTCAGTTCATGCAATAATAATAATAGAAGTTAACATTCGTTAACTATGTATTAGGCCCTCAGCACTCGTGAAAGCACTTTATACATCTTCTCTGTCCTGTGTATGTGTGTGAGCTTGAGGTGACTATTCAGGAATCTAGCCTGGATTCTTCATTATGTAGGTAAGAAAAAAGAGGCTCAGAGAAGCTAAATTACTTGCTCAACCAAAGACACCAAGGTGGTTAGAAATGTATCATTGTAGCATCACATCACGTATCTATGACAAAAAGAACAGTAGCAAATCTATGATGCAGAAACAAAGATTTCTCATTCCATTCTGTGAGAGGCAGAGCTGCTGGAAAAACAAAGCTGCCTTTGAAGCACAGGATTCCTCCATCTCAAATCAACTCTGTGGGGTACAGAGTAGGACAGTGTGGCCAACATAGCAGAAAATAAAGTTAAAAAAACTGTAAAATTATTTATAGTCCTTTGGTGCTAATCTTTAAAAGAATCATTATTGTATTTTATGTATATTTCTAACTTTGCCAGTTTCTCTTTGATATTTTTGGCAAATCAGTTTAACCTTCAGTATTTTTCTTTCTACTTGATTAAACCAAACAACTGAAGAGCTAAACTAAAAATCAAATAGCAATATTTTCTGTGCTGAGAAAGCAGCAACCCAAAAGGGTAAAAACAAAACAATGCAAATTGAAATGAGTCGATGCTTATATATGTTGTTTCATAGAATTTCTAAAATCCACGGAAGCTTGGATGTTTGGGCGGAGAAATAGTTTCTAAAATAGACTGTTGAATATTTGACCTGCTGTGTATGAAAGGTTAAAAAAAAAAGTCGTACTTAGAAAAAATTGAAAAGCAAAAATTTGAAAAGGAACTTTCAGATTATGTCATTTTTATCTTACTGGTTCCTGCTGAATCCCTCCCTTCAGGTAGGACTTTCTTCCAAGTACTTTCCCTAGAGTGTATAAATCAATGCCACACTTCCCTGTAATGGTATTCTAACTTGGTGAAATATCACAAGGCTTTAATAAAAGACTGCTTTTAGCACAGGTCCCAACTTTGCCCCTACATCATTGAGATGTCAACTTGAAAGTCCAGGTATGTTGGAGCCATTAGAGAGAAAAGGAAGGGAACCAAGATCAAAGAAGCCAGAAAGTGGACAATTTAAAATGAAAAGTTTATGGGACAAGCACAACTAGATCTGTTAGCTCCACAGGAATAGAGTTGAAGATAAATTAGGAAAATGGAAATGTTATGACAAAATAAAAGGGCACTGCCTTATGTCTGGTTCCCCAAGAATATATTTTGAGAGGGGGATTTATTGGAAAGTGCTCTTGGGAACAACTGTAAGAGAATGAATGAACAAATTTGGACAGAGGGAGGAGTTGCCATGCATCGACAAAAGATGCCTGAGTTGATATCTACAAGAAGCTCTGGATCTGAAATGACCCTTCAGTGTTGTCCCAAATCAAAGCAAAGAGGTGGGGCGTTTGACCCTGTACCAGTCAGTCATTCTGTGATGACTGGCATTGGGAAGGGGGGAAAATGTTAAGCCAGGCAACCTCTTCCAGCCTGAGGACTAGATCTGGAACTGGGCCCAGCTGTGGGTTATAATGAGCCAACACTATTAACAGCTGTGGAAATGAGTGTTGATCCTTAGTGGAGATGCAGGTGGGTTGCACTAGAACATGCACCAATTCTCAACATGCACTAGAACTCAATCCTGTGCTTCTCAGATCTCTTTGGTTTTTATCCTAAATCCACCCCATCTAAGAACACCTCAGATTCCAATTGGTCTTTTTACTAGAGAAACTTAGAAGAAGGCTCTTTAGGATGACAGATGGCCTCTACCGATGTAGTTGTTCTAAGGCTGCAACTGATAACTCATTGATTCTCTTTACCACCGTTCTATATTTCCATCACTTTTGGTTAATGTCTCTGTACACATGGTAGGTGACCCAGACCATCCTTTCTGACAGGTCTCAGCACCTGGTCACATGCTCTTTTCAGGCGTCAGTAGCTCAGCTTGTTCATTTACTGTCGAAACTGAACAAGGGAAAAACTGTGGAATGCCAAAGTAGATCACTGGGGTCATTCTTTGCTGATCACCTGTGTAACAGATCTTCTGGACAATCAGGGTCAATTTCTTCAGCTGAGGTGGTGGCTCCTGTAAGCACAAGGAGCTCCCTATTTCTTAGCATAAGAAGCATGAAGTGACCAGGTAACAGCCCTAGCTCAAAGTCTAACTGTGCTCCCTAATTGAAGACCTTCTCATGGAAACTACATTTGCATTGCTTAAAGTTGCAAGGACAAAAAGTAAAACTCTGCAGTGGGTTCCTGGGAGTAATGTTCCTCCCATTCATGCAGAGTATCTTTTTCAAGCTGGCCTCAGCTGCAATTTTAAAAGGTCATTCACTCACAGATAATTTTGGCATGATGTAGCATGTGATAGGACATATGGATCCTATTATCTCATGCCCATTTTCACACCTGCTTTACCTGTTTCAATTCCTGGGTCTGAGATTATTTTGTATTCTACCATGTTGCTTGAACAAATAGTCTGCAAGCACTCTGATGCTGGAGCAGATCAAAGCCCTGGGGACAAAAAAGGCAAACCCATCCCTGGAAAGTGTATCCGTTTCCAGTCAAGAATGGTACTTTCATGGTACAAAGAGTCCAGGGCAAACATTTCTTCAATATAGTTTTGTGGAATTCTTTGAGGAATTTTGTGGTATTAATGACAACAATGGCTTCTTTCAATAGCATGTTGTACATTCAAAATGACAGTAGCTAGGTCACTATTTAGGGGTGGAATTGTAAAATGTTTGGTCAATACAGTACTCCATTCTGGACACATGGCTCCTGGAGTACTTGACACTCTCTGACATCAAATGGGCACATCAGTCTGTGTGTTTAGGTGTGTTTTGTTTGTTTTTGGTGCTGATGGTAGATCCTGTTTTGGAGGCATCATCATCAGATTTGAAGGTGATACTGTATGCCTATTTACATATATCTTCTCCATTCTCCTTGCCCCCAACCATCTGGTCTTTCTCCTTCCAGTGCCTTGACCAACTGAGCCATGCGTCACTGCCAAAATTTTTGTGTATTCTTATTTCTAGCTATAGGCTACTTCTGTATAAACTAGATAACTGGGTACAGTTCCTGAATCTCTGCCATTTTGGGGATTTTCCCTCACCATTAACTTTCATGCCCTTTTCTCTGTTGAGCCACATCAGCAGTCCATCTTCAGTTTGTACCTGTAAACTGGTCTAATGGATCAAAGGACCAAGGTTACAGTCTTAGCCATTTCTGTTATTTACTCATAAGGGAACCCCATGTGGCCACACGTGTGAGTTAGAGAAGTGGTCGCACAATAGTGGATGAAAATATGGTGGTTTGGGCCACTTGTGCAACTTAGCTATGTTTACTTGTGTCTTCAGGTCCCACTGATTAATCCCACAGCTGCTGGCTACATCCAATTTTATGATTTAGTGGTTATGATGGAAACTACCTTGTGATAGGCATTTTGGGCCACATGGTGACTTGATATCCCAGGGACTGTTACTTGTTTCTACCAAGGCCCCAAGCATGTTGACAGCTGTATTTTGAGCTGTATGTAATTCTTTGAGACAGATGGTATGATGTTGCTCCGAAACCCAAGCTATGTGGTGATTCTCCCATACAAGCTTGCCCTCAGTCCCAGAGACCTCTTTTCTAACCACAGATGTCTGTTGTTACAGGGTCTGCAAGGTTGTATGGACATGCTAAAGAGCTCTTTTCTTTCTCCGGAACCCACTGTAAGCTGTCAGCTGTCCATGTCACTCAGTAAATGGGACGTAGCATTCATAAGCATAGAATTTGCTGCCTCTAAAGCTCAAAGAGGCTTACCAGGCATTGTATTTCTTTCTTTGTGGCAGAAATTATAGAATAATTTGTCTTTTATTTTGGAAGGGAATACCCTGACCTGCCTCAGACCAATGGAGCTCTGAAAACTTCACTGATGTGGCAGACTTCTAAATATTCACAGGATCTATCCCCCATTCTCTGGAGTATTTATGTTTTACCAAGGCCTCTGACATCTTTGCCACTTGTTGCTCCATTTGTCTAGCAGAATCATAAGTGAATCCAAGTAATCCAGGCCCTTTCAGACTATATTATGACAGAGAAGAAGAGTTAGTATAACCTTGGCACAAGGCCATAATAGTGGCCTATCTAATATGAACGCAAACTGCTTTTGATCCTTCTTTCTGATGGGGGTGGAAGAGAACACAGTAATTGCATACCAGGTATTGAAGCTGCATTCATTTGCTCTGTCAGAGATAGGACATCTAATGCCCCAGATTCAGTAGGACAAATACTTGTTTAAGTTTTCAGTAGTCTACTGTAATTCATCAAGTTACATCTGGTTTTTATAGGGACCAGACTGCTGATTGGGGATATTCTGAGAACTATCACATTTCATCCTTTTAAATGTTTAAGAGTGGTAGTAATCTCTTCCATCCTCCCCACTTGACTTTCCCCATTATGACAGACTTTACTCCAGAGGCCAAGGAACCAATGTGGGTGTTCTATCAGCTATCATTTAAGTTCATCCAATTATACATTTCAGCGACCAGAGAAATAGTCACCAGATGAGCCCATAGGCCAACTGTGACCTGGAACTGGGGTAGAATTCTCTTAATTACCTTGCTTGTGTCTATTCATGTGCTCCAACAACTCTAATGGGGTCATGATGTGCTGCTTCAGTCTCCAGGTATCAACATCCACAGTCTTCTAATTGTCAAGATATTTCCCTTTCCTTAATGCTTTCTGAAGAAATAGCCACAGGTCTCTTTGGAGAGGGAGCAAGTGAGTGATTACACATATACCCTTTCTATGATGCTGGAACATCTTTCTTCAAGGGGATCCTGCCTTTCCATCAGTAGGTTCTAAATCTGAGCATGGACTCAGATCTGGTAACTCTGATCAAGAGATCTTGACTTTTTATCAGTACAGCTGATTTCAGCATTCTAATTACACATATGATTTCTTTAGATTATATAGATTGAGCAATACTCTTGTTGGCTACCTGTCTATTTTGTACCTAGGAGCTCTGTGTTCCAGCAGCTATTTCCATAGTGCTCTACATGTCCGGCCACCCTGGCTGCCAATCTCATCTTTTCACTCTTTAACCTCTTACTGTAATATTTTACTTAAACTTCAAACATTACCAATAAGATTAAAAGTAAGCAAAATATTTTATGAATAATCTAAGAAGATTAATGTCAGGTGTCAATATGCGAAAAGTGAAGACTGAGATGTAGGAAATCCTTACTGTGGTCTCAAAGATGAATGAATCTCCTAAACTGCCTCATTTCTTTCAATGTAACTAAGCACGGGTCTAAAGAGACAGAAATTAATGTGTATATTTGCCTGCAAATTCTTAAACCTCTTTTTCCATTTCTGCAAGAACAATATATAGTATTGGAACTTTTAAGAAATGGTTCTGACCCATCCATATAAATCTCTGGGAGTTGGTTAGGTTACCCCTATGCCTAAAACCAATTTTTTCCTCTTTTAAAGTTGTCTCACTTCAAATGTGTTTTAAAAATATGTCATTTGAGGCAAAAAATAAACATTTAGGAAGTTTATTATAAAAACACCAAACTCATAACTTATTCAAGAAATCCATTCCTAAAATCTTAACATTGAGAAAGCTGTTTGACACCACCTGGACAGAGTTCCCTTATATGTTAATGAAGGAATTTTAAAAAAGATTTTCAGGTCTTCCACAACTATTTCTTTTTATTTTCTGTGCAGATACCTGGTACATGGCTTACCATCTGTCATCCATAATTGCAGGAGAACAGCCACACTGTAATGGTAGTCATATCCTACTACACCTCAACTTAATTCGAGAGTACCTGGAGGAAATAATGGGTCTGGCTCTTCTAAAACTGGCTCTACTATTCTGATATTCTAGGAAAAATAAACCACATACATCTCCTATAGAACTTTTTAACAAGGATGCATAGCTATGAGAAATGATCCAGTGCAGCTTTTGTAAGGGTTGGGTGCATCTCTTCTAAATTCTACATTCACTGATGTTACGTTGGTAGCGTGAATTTTTTTTTTTTGTCATGGTGAGAGTATTTACACTTTAGAAATGAATAAATACTATGTTCCAGGGCTCTTTTTCTTTTCCTTGTTTTGATTTTGTTACTGTTTTGTTTTGTTTTTTAAGCTGGATGCTAAACATTTCTACCTGAAAACAGGAAGGTAAAAAACAGGTGACTAAAGAATTACTTGAAAAATTAAGATAAATTTTCTTTAAAGCCACAAACTTGAATTCCTTCTAGAAATCAATAGGCTATTTCTTCCAAAGGAGCACAACAAGTGTTAGGGATAGTGGTATTTTTATCTAAAAACTAGCATAAATAGGATACCCATATTTAAAGATACCATTCACTTAGAAACCTAAAGTTACATTCTATTCATAAGCAGTTCATTTCAGCTTATGCACTCTGAAAAAGGATGCAAGAGATTAGAGGATTATCTTTGAATAGAATCCATTTTGACAAATATATTTATATCCTTCAACCTCAAAATTTTCCTCTACAAGGATTCCAATAGTTAAGAGATTAGATTAGGTTGGTCTTTCTACCTTTTGCTTCTCTCTAGTCTTCTGTTGCTCTGTCTTCATTATCAACTTATCATGGATAATAATTACAGTATTCATTTTTTTGATGTGCATAAATGAGTTGTCTGCCAACAGAACATCTTTGATATTTCATGAGTACCGGACGACAACAAACAGAAGCTGTAAGGAAAGAGTAAGAAGTCCATAAATACACAATCAGATGAAGCTATCATGATTGCTTCTGCATGAAGAGGGTTGGATTTAGTAAGATACTATTTAGAGGCTGGCTATATTCCTTATTAAGCAATTGCCTGATATTTGGGTTAATAGTTAAGGGGTAACTGAGTTAACTTTTTTGGTAATAAAACAAAGGATAGCTGCTGTTCTCCTCTACTGCAGAACATCGAAAAGCCAAGTTAATTCCAAACAGTTGTTTGCACTATAAAGGTATATATTAATTCATTTATTCCTCAAATGTCTATTAGTCTATAATAAACCAGGCACTGGATAAAAATGTAACAGTAGAGCAAAAATTACTATGATTAAATGTGTTTCGAGTATAGGACTTAGGCTGGATGGGCCCCTATTGATTAAAATATGTTAGTTTACTTGACTACTTAATTTCTCTTCAAGATGGTCAAACCATTCTAATGAATGTCTGATAATCAGTCTGTTGTAAGAGACCTTCTCAGGACTTAACTATCTCTATTTTAGCCAAACAAAGCATACTTTTCAACTTATGGAATCAGTAAAACATGCTTATTGGTTTTTGCCTGCATCTAATATTCCCTGCAAAATAAATTTCCCTCACAAAAGTCTCAAATTTCTATTTCTTCCCTCTTAGGAAGTGACACTTCCTATATCACCACATTTTTTTTAACCACTGAGGTATAATTGACCTACAAAGAGAGCTCCATATTTAAGGTATACAACTTGATAAGTTTGGAGAAAAGCATGTATCTATAAACTCACCACCACATTATATGCCATAAACCTATCCATTACTATTAAAAGTTTTTCCCCGCCCTCTTTATTATTTTTTGTGGTAGCAACAGTTAATATAAGATGTACCCTGTTGGCAAATTTTAATTATAAAATACAGTATTGTTAACTATAGTCACTATGTTGTATAATACATCTCAAACTTATCTTGAATAACTAAATCTTTGTGCTCTAATACCTCCCTGTTTTCCTTTCTCCCAGACCCTGGAAAATACCATTCTATTCTCAGCTTCTCTGACTTCGACTATCTTAGGTAGTCACTGATGTCAACTAGCTTATCGGAGGCTTGGGGTCTTCCCAGTTTCTTAACTTTCTTTGAGGTCAAACCCACATTTCTCATTCTTTTGTTCCAGTCTGACTCCCTACTCCCAGTGTATGGGAAGGGTACACATTTGCAGATCCTTTCTTCACACAGCTTTTTACCTGCCCCAACATCATCCATTTTTGTACTAGTAGCCTTTGAAGTCCTAACACATACATAATTCCTGGAGGAGAGGAATGTTTTTATTTAATTATGAAATCTTAAATCTGAACTTAAGTATAGAGATCAGTTTCCATATATGCAGACTAAAGCAACTTTCTTAGAAAAACATGAATATTTGTTTGCCCTGCTATATTTCTGTGCACTGCCTTCAAGCACAATGGTCAATAAAGGAACTGCACATCTGCTATTGTTCCAGCAAACCAAGTGTATTGTCTATTCCTTCCTCCTCTTCATTACACATGCACCATCCTTCATCTGAGACTTCTTTTATACTTAGTCTTAGCTGGCAACCAAATAAAATCAACCTACCCTGGGTCACTTTTCTCTATTAATGGTAAATAAAAGATCACTAGGCATAAGAAGAGAGCCATTGATAAGAAAGGGAAATATCAAGATAATAAACTTATCCTCAAGATCACTGGAATATAGAAATTTTTAAAAATTCTAATTGATACCAAAAAATTGCATAGTTTCACTAAAAAGGGATAATTAAAAAAAACATTTTTTCAGTGGTTAAAAACTGTGACTGCTAAAATAAAAATAGAAAGAATACAAAATATTTAGAAATCTCCCAGAAAGTTTTTTTTTAAGTGATGGAAAATACACAACAAGAATTCATTTAAAAGGTTTAATATTCACTCAACAGCAATCCTTGAAAGAACAAATTAAGTGGGGGAAAAGATAAGAAATGAGTGTTAGTANAATAATTAAAAAAAAAACATTTTTCCAGTGGTTAAAAACTGTGACTGCTAAAATAAAAATAGAAAGAATATAAAATATTTAGAAATCTCCCAGAAAGTTTTTTTTTTAAGTAATGGAAAATACACAACAAGAATTCATTTAAAAGGTTTAATATTCATTCAACAGCAATCCTTGAAAGAACAAATTAAGTGGGGGAAAAGATAAGAAATGAGTGTTAGTAGAAAATTTCCCACAATTGGAAGACCCAAGTCTTAGTTCAAAGTGATCACTAAAAACTTAGCACAATGAATGAAAAACAAACACACAGAATTACCATTGAACTACAAGGAGTCTGCAGAGAAGGAAACTTGTATTAGAAAATTCTAAAATGTTTTTAAGATTAAGAAGGCACCTACAAAGGAATGCAAGTCAGATTAGAGTCTTCTAATCTACAACCTCAGATTGGGGGAGGTGGTAAATTGGTATTCTTCAAGTTCTGAGCAAAAATAATGTTCAATCTAGAATTCTATAGCCAGCCAAAGTATTAACCTGAAGGAACATTGTAACAAAGATCTTTAGACATGGAAGAAAATTTACCTTCAATGCATTTTTTTCCCTTTAGAACTTGCCTAGATTGTAATTTAGCTAAAGAACTTCTTCTTAATCAAGAACAGGGAAAGCACAGCAACCAGGATAGCAATGGAGGAATATTCTGGAATAACATTCCTCAGATCTAGGGAACATGTTCCCAGATGTAGGGACTCTGAAAGGAAGGTCTCCAGGGCAAAAAGTGAATTCAACCAGAGAAAACTAGGAGACCTAAAGAAAAGTTTCATTTTTTTAATTAGGGGCATAATAAAAATGATATAAAAAAGAAATTAGAAACTCTAGGAAAGTTGCTCAAAAAACTCATGATCTAAATATGACATAAACTAAAGTAATTTTAAGTAATTGATCATGTCTTTAAAAAATAATTCATTTGAGCACCTGGGTGGCTCAGTCATTAAGCGTCTGCCTTCGGCTCAGTTCATGATCCCAGGGTACTGGGATCAAATTCCACATCAGGTTCCCTGCTTGGTGGGAAGCCTGCTTGTGTTCCTGCTCTCGCTGTCTCTCTGTCAAATAAAAAAATAAAATCTTTTTAAAATTTTCATTTGACCGTAATGCTACAGGTTGTAATATGTAAAAAAAGAATTCAGTTTACCTGGCTTGTCACTGCACAATCTTTATACCTTCACAGCATAGTTGTAACAATAAATACTACTCAATATTATCAACTTCTCACCCAACATGTGAAGAAAGCTGGGGGTACTATTTCAAGTCACAGGATTGAACGTAGCCACTAACAACCCTGACAATGTAGGAGTTCAGCTGGTCAAAGATGGGATTTGGGAGATGATGGGAAAGGGGGTTGAGGTTTGGAAAGAAATTTAAGGAGAGTATAGTTTTTAATATGTACATTGTACAAAATGGCAAGTTAAAAGATATTGTCAAAAATTTCATGTTATGAAAAATCAAAGCCTAATGACTGCCATTTAAAAATTTTGAGGTATGCCAAACATGAGAATGAGAAAGGAGAAAATGGTATTGTAGGGAAAAGAAATCATCTTTTAATGTAGAGGAATCTGTAGAACTGGAGCTGTACATTGGTTAACTAGAGTTGCCATCATAATTGTAGAACAAAAAGCAGAAACAAAAATCTGGCATCTATAGGAAAAGTGTCAGGAAACTTACATTGGTTCTTCTATGTTATTTTGTTTTTCACTTGCATGAGTGACTTTGGTAAAGCCTATTATTTTAAGTGTGATTGTATGGGGCCATTAGGAACTAACAGAAAAAAAGTTTGAAAGCCAATGTATAAACTACATGGCAAGACACTACAAATACATGTTTGTACGTGTTTTTACAAAGAAGTTATATTCAACAGTTTTTCCCCCAGCTTCATTAAGCCATGAATGACATATATGCAAGTTTAAGTTATATGCAATGATTTGATATGTGTATATATTACAAAATGATTACCACAATAAGGTTAATTCACACCTCCATCCCCTCACATATTTGCCATTTTTTGTTGGTCATGATAATAACATTTAAGATCTACTTTCTTACCGACTCTCAAATTTTTAATACAGTGCTATTACTTATAGTCTCCATGTTGTACATTGGATCCCCAGAATTTATTCATCTTATAGCTGGAAGTTTATGCCCTCTAAGGTTTCCCCATTTCCTCCACCTCTCCTGCTCACAGCAATCACCATTTTACTCTAATTCTGTTGCATTGGCTCTTTTAGATTCTCCCATGTGAGGACATATAATATTTGTCTTTCTCTGTCTGACTTATTTAACATAATGTCCTTAAGTTCCATTCATATTGTCATAAAAGGAAAGATTTTCTACTTTTTATAACTGAATAGTATTCCATTATGTGTGCATCTGTGTGTATATACACACAATGGAGTCTTATATATAAAAATATATTTTTAAGTGTCCATTGACAGATCAATAAGTAGTTTCCATGTCTTGACTATTACAAATACTGCTGCAATGAACATGAACATGATCTCTGTGACAGTAATTCCATCTCCTTCAGGTATATACTCAGCAGATTATATCATAGTTCTATTTTTAACTTTTTGAGGAACCTCCATAGCACCTATGTCAATTTACATTTCCACAAACAGCACACAAGGGTACTCTTTTCTACACAGCCTCACCAATACTTGTCTCTTATCTTTTTGATAATAGCTATTTTAACAGGTGTGAGATGATACTGCATTAATGCTTTGATTTGCAATTTTCTGGTAATTACATCTTTTCACATTTCTGTTGGCCACTTGGATGGATATATTTATTTAAGTCTTCTGTCTATTTTTTAACTGGGTTGTTTGGGTGTTTTTGTTGGTTGTGTTTTGTTGTTGTTGTTGTTTGCTATTGAGTTGTATTAACCTCTTGTCAGATGGTTTGCAAATATTTTTCTCCTATTCTGTAGGTTGCCTTTTCGTTTTGCCAATTGTTTCTTTTGGTGTGCAGAAGCTTTTTAGTTTGATGTAGTCCCATTTGTTGATTTTTACTTTTGTTGCTTACATTTTTAGTGTCATATCCAAAAAATCATTGCCAGGACAGCTGTCAGGGAGGTCTTCCCTATGTTTTGTTTTTTTGTTTCTTTTTTTAGTAGTTCTTTACAGTGTCAGGTCTTCCATTTAAGTAATCCAATTGAGTTAATTTTTATAAGCAGTGTTAGATAGTAATCCAGTCTCATTCTTTTACATGGGAATATCCAATCTTCCTAACACCATTTATTGAAGAGGACTATCCTTTCCCCATTGAGAATTCTTAGATATTTCGCCAAAAATCAGTAGACCATATAGATGAAGGTTTATTTCTGGACTCACAACTCTGTTCTCTTCTATGTGTCTTGCTTTCATGATGGTACCACACTGTTTTTGAAGACTATCGCTTTGTAATAAAGTTTGAAATCAGAAAGTAAGATACCTCTAGCTCTGTTTTCTTTCTCAGGATTGCTTTGACTATTTGGGATCTTTTGAGGTTCCATGTGAATTTTAGGATTTTTACCATTTATTTGGAAAATGGCATTTGGAATTTTTATAGGGATTACACTGAACCTAGAGGTGGCTTTGAATAATATGGACATCTTAGCAATATTCTTCTGATCCATAACATATGATATCTATCCATTTATTCATTTATTTCTTTCATCGATGTCTTATTTTCAGCATACAGATTTTTAACTTTCTTGGTTAAATATAATCCTAAATATTTTATTATTTTTGATGTTAGTGTAAGTAAGGGTTTTTTTTCTTTGTCAGATTCTTAAGTGTATGGAAACATAACTGATTTTTGGATATTGATTTTGTAGATAATGTTTAATATAAGTGTTATGTGTCAGTAATCATGCCATTATTCCTAGAAGATTACCGAGCTGACACACATTTAAACCAAGCAGATAAACTTAGATACAATGGCTTATTATATTTAAAATATAATTTCCACTCCAGAATGCCCTTTAAATTAATTTCCAAATTTCAAGTAAACCATAAGTGAAGTAACTAACTACCAATATAGTATAATAATTTTTCTGAGCATAATTAATAAAATTAACTGCCTGGCTTATGGAGCTTAAATAATGGAGAATGAATGATGAGGTAGAAAGAAACCAGCGATGATAATAAGGTGAGAGTATTCAGAATGCAATTGTGTCACTAATTCAACCATATGCAAATGGATTGTGAAGAACAAATGGATTTTTTCCTCTTACCTTAATAATAGTGGGTTTCCATTTCTACCACAGAAGCTTTTTTTTTTCTTAACCCATATACTTTCAGTAAAAGCACATTCATCATCAAGTACCATTTATTGGAAATACTGTTCTATATTCAAGAGAGTATCAGTATGTATTGAAAAAAAGGAGATATGTGTAGATGCTGTGAATTTGAATGACCTTTCAAAACCTGACTTTCTTGTGTAGAGGAGATAACACTTAATAAAGTCAAAGTCTTCTCAATTGTTTAACTTTTAAAAATCAGAATGTCATATCTTTGAAGTATTTGAAATAAAAACTGGCTTTCCTAGTACTATGGAAACTTCAACTTGACTCTGCTTTTAAAGCTTTTAAAAAAATCAAAAGACTTCGTTTGGGTATAGAATTCCTTGCTTTTTTATAGATATGAGTTGCTTAGAGAAATTATCATTTTTACTACTGTAATATGAACTTTTGACAGTTTCCTTTGAAAACCTACTTTATTCAATATGATTCTATGTCTTTTTTTTTATATTAGCCAGGAGCAAGGTCAATATTTTTAAAGTTTAATGATTCTCTTATTTTTAATAAATAATGGAGATCAAGGTTGAACTTGAATTTTTTAACATAATCTTATCTAACATGTCATGCAAATCGCAATTCATGTATTGTTTGTAACATGGGGATTTAAGCTATTTCTGTAAGCATGACTCTGTTCTTGCAGCTGAATTACTACTGGAACTACTGAAAACGTACTCACAGCTTCAGTTCAGACTATCCTTTGACATCATCCCTGTTGACAAAGAAATAAACACAATCCTGAATCACTAGCTCCAAATGATCTTGCTCCTCATCTGGTATGATGTTTTTCCCTTTGTTCTAGTAACTGGGATCTTAATTTATGCACATTTGACAAAGCCCTCCACTTGAACCTCAGTTCAAGTAAATGAGTCATTTTTTTTCTTATTTCCAGTCATGTAATTATTCATTGATTTATCATTTTTTTACCTGCTTATTTTATTCTAGGCACACTTTGTTAGACTATCATGAGGAACAGTAATCCTTACCTTTAGTAAACTTAAAGTCTAATAGGAGAATAAAGTAAAAGGTCAGTAGACTTATTTGACTATGAATTCAGTATCTCAGTTCTACCTTTAGAACCTAGTCTTTCTAATATTTCTAGGACTGGAGTTCTAGAAACCTCATCCTTTCACAGTTGGATTTCAACAGTTTTCTGGCATACTTTGTTGAAGTTGACTTGCCATTTGCCTGGACTGTGGACCATTATCTGCTATTGGTCTGTCTTGATTATAGATGCAGACCCTGTAAATATTTCTAATTTCATGGATGTGATTATTCCCATGCTGTCTGTCTCAATGACAACTAAACCAGTTTCCATTAGACTCTCAGCTTTTCCTTTGCCTCCTTCCCCACTGCCTTTGCCTTAACTCACTCTTTTTATCCCCTGCCTAGACAAAATTTCTCCTAATCAGTCTTGTTGTTTTGTTTCTTCCACTACAATGTATAATCTGCCTGCTATATATTTTTATTTATTTATTTTGATGGCTCAAATTTTTATTTGATCCACACAATGTTTTTGAGTTTTGAAATTAAAAAAGAAAATCCATTCTGCTATATATTTTTGAATGTAATATAACTTGCATCAAAAATGCACACATTCTAAATGTAAAGTACTATGAATGACTACAAGGTGAACATATATCTGAAACCACTATTCAGGTGTAAGAATGGAACATTACCAGCACCTCGAAAGCAATGCCCCAGCCCTCTCCTGTCACTTTCTGCTCCCTCATCCCCAGTGGTAACAATTATTTTGACCCCTCAGGCCTTCAGAGTTCAGAGAGCACTGACAACTTCAAACTTCCACAAAAGCCAAGTTCCTTAACCAGATCTACTGTCCTTGATCTTCCTACTGGGCTCTGATGGCCTCTCCAATAGATGACTGCTCTCATGATGGAGGAATTAGTTTGAGCTCTTCTTCAAGACGACTCAATAATTACTTCAGACTCACCCACTCATCATGGCTCTCTGGTCCTCCTAAAATATATACACTAGTTTGGCTTATTATTGAACAAAAAAAAAAAAATAGAAGCACATGGTGTGTCTTCTGTATGTAGCTTCTTATATTCAACCCCACGTTGAAAGAGTTATTACATATATGTATAAGTTAGCCAGGGTTCATTTAGTGCACTGCTATAAAGGATTTGGTGGTATGAATATAACACAAATTATTTATCTATTGTGTTGTTGACTAATATTTGAGTGGTTTCCAGCTTAGCCTATTACAAATAAAGCTGCTATGAGCATTCATGTATAAATTTTCAGTATATATATACACATGTACATTTCTGATGGGTTATGATTAGGTGTGAAATATATTGTCAACTTTAATAATTGATGCCAAACAATTATCCACAGTGCTTATACCAGATAAACTCCCAGTAGAAGTGTAAAGAATTCCCAAATACTTTCAAACACTTGGTCTTGTCAGTCTTTTAAATTTTAGCCATCCCACATATGTATAGTATGTTTCATTATGGTTTTAATTTTCATTTCTCTGACTAGTGAGGCTGAGCAATTTTTCAAGTGTTTGTTGGCCATATGGTATCTTCTTTTATAAGGAGGATCAGCTTAAGTCTCTTTATTTTTCTTTTGGGTTTTCTAATGGTTTTAAATTATGGACACAAGTTTTTGACACTCCTCTTACTAGAAGATGGAGTCTATATCCCTTCTTCTTGAATATGTACAAGCTTGTGATTTCTTTAGTAATAAAGTCGGAAATAGTGCTGTGTGATTTCTGAGGCTAGGTCATAAAAAGCCATTCATTTTCCATATCATTCACTAGAAAACTTGTTTTTGGAACCCTGTACCACACAGAAGAATACCCAGCTATTCTGAAACTAGAGTCCTAAAGGGGCCATCTGTAAGCATTCCTATCAACAAATAAGTCCATTCTTTCAGCCATTTCCAACAAGACTCTAGATATGTGAGTGAAGCTGTTCTGGACCCTCAAGACTACTTCATTCTCCATCTGAAGCCATTGAATAATATCATCAATACCAACTGAAACAAAAGAATCATCTAGCCACAGCCTGCCTAATTCCTGTTTCATAAAATCATGGCATGTAATAAAATGACTGTTATTTAAAGCCATTACATTTTAGGTTAGTTTTTCATACAGCAATAGACAAACAGAACATTTTACCCAAAAGTGGGATGCTGTCACAATAAAACCGAAGACATGTGGCACTTTTTTAGAAATGTCCAGCAGCCTTGAGGAGGGCATTGGTGAAGCCTTCAAAGAAAACAAGGAAACTGTCACTAGAGCTGGAAGAAAGAGGACCTGGTTCTGTAGTCATGGAGCTTTAGCAATACTGTTGCCTGTGATACCATGAAAAATGGGTAATAAACTGAATGATCAAGCTCAGGAACCTTCTGGGCAGATTGTTGATCATGCTTGCTGACGTCTTGCCTCATGTGATAAAATGGGTGGCAAGACAGATAAAGATCAACAAACTAAAGAATAAATTGTTCAGTTTTTTAGTAAAGTTTGAAGGAAAGGTAAAGGCCCAGAATAGTCTTAACATTCAGCAAAATATCGCTGAAATAAGAGATAGTGTCAAAGCAAAGATCAAATCCTGGGCTTTGCCAGTGAAACATTGCTTCAGGAAAATCCAGGTGTGACTAAGAATTTTTTGTTAAAATTTCAGAAAGGTTTAAGCTACTCCCTCTTTCTCAATTAAACAAAAATAATGTTAGGGGTATACTTTAAGACCCTTTCTGCTAGACCCTAGTGCTTCTACAAGCATCAGTGCAAAGGTGTTGTCACAATGAGACTTGAGTAGAAAGGGTTTAATCTTAGCTATTTGTGAATGAACCTTTTGTCTAGAGAACTATTTTACAAATTGATACATAAGCACCCCAGAGGAATTATATTAGCTTGGGCTGGAGGGAATAGATAAAGTACAAAATGAAAAGAGGCATTTGAACACCAAACTCTCATGGACCAGAAAGAGGCTGAGAAAGCTACTCAGCTGTGAACCTAAGCTACTCTCTACAGAAAAAGAAAGCTGACTCAGAGGGAAGATCAGGACCCCAGAAGGTAGAGACAAGAGCCATGGAGAATCATTCTCAGTGGGGCAGGTCTGAGCCTTAAGAAAGGAATGGGCAATCTATGCTCTGCTGAATTCCAGGATCACTATGGACCATTGATGGATATGTACCATTTTGAACAGGAATGTCAATTTTTGTTAGCCTTTGCTGTCCCACCATGGTCTGCAGATTGTGTTGGGGCAGATAATTCCCTATTTATTTCATAGGGCTTCAGATGCAGAGGAATCATACCCTAGAAACTAAACCTGAGGAGCTTCTTCCACACATGGACATGATTCAGATAATTAGATTAAGTCTATAAACTTTGATCCTAAGACCTACTGGGATGAGTCTTTGGGGGAGTGAGGGTCTTTAAGAGGGGATGAGGGTACTTTTCATGTGGAAAGAATGAAAGTAATTTGTGACCAGTTGGTGGACTCTAGCAGTCTCAAAACATGCCACAAATTCTTTGATGTTCCTTCAGTCAAGTACCAGGATCAAAGCTTCCTCTCCTTTTATCTTAGAAGTCTTGAGACAGGTTTAACCAATAGAGTACAAGTAGGAAAAATGCTATATGATTTTCAGAACTAGGACATAAAAGGTCATGAAATTTCCTCTTTGCGTGCTGAAAAGTTCATTTTGTGGGCCCCAAGGTCTCATGTATTAAGCCAAGTTACCCTGAGAATATCATGCTGGACAAGCCAGACCTATGTGCCCCATCCCAGGTGGGTGCCAGCTTTCCAGCCATCTCTAGAAAGGTGACAGAGATATAAGTGAACCTGTTTTGGACTCTCCACACCAGCTAATCTGCCAACAAATGCCACCAAGTGACTGCATTGATGATATGTGGCACAGAAGAATCACCCAGCCACATTCTGCCCAAATTCCTGACTTATAATACCATGAAATATATCATAAAATGATTGCTGCTTTAAGCCTCTAAGATTTGGAGCAGAGTATTACACAGTAATACATAAATGGAATTTTTCTTTTTTTTTTTTTTTTTTTTTTTTTTACTGATTTGTAGGAGTTCTTTATATATTTTGGCTACAAGCCTTTTGTCAACAAATGTTTTGTAATATCTTATTCTGTATTTTATTTAATTCTCTTAAATATGTCCTTTGGTGAACAGATGCTTTTAAATTTTAATGTAGTATATCAATTTTGTACTTCAGTGCCATTCCCTGTTTAGAAATCTTTATTACAGGGCATTTTTCTGTGTTATCTTCCAAAAACTTTGTTTTACTTTTACAATTAGATTTACAATCCACATGATCTATTTTTTATACTGCACTAATTCAACACTATCTTAACAATTGCAATTTAATAAGTGTTGCTGTCTTAAATCCTCCCACATTATTAATATTCTTGAATTTTACTATGGCTTGTCTTGATCCTTTGGTTTTCCATAAACATTTTAGAATAAACATATTTATATATACAAAAACCCACATATACCCAAGCACAAAACTATGCTGACATTCTGATTAAAATGCCATAGTATATACATCAATTAGGGGAAAATTGACAGTAATATCACACAGATCTTATATATCCCTCACCTGCCTCCCAGCCCCTTGATACTTTGCTCTGTTTCTGCTACATAAGAATAGATGTTTCTATTCTACATAAGAATAGACTTCCTGAGGGGCCTGGGTGGCTCAGGTGATTAAGCAGTTAAACATCTGCCTTCTGATCAGGTAGCTATCTCAGGGTCCTGGGAGGGTTCCCCATGTGGGGCTCCCTTCTGAGCAGGAAGTCTGCTTCTCCCTCTGCAGTGCCCCTCTGCTTGTGCGCGCGCTCTCTCTCTCGCTCATAAAATCTTTAAAAAAATTTTTTTTAAAATACTTAGGAAAAAAAATAGATGTCCTGTGGGTGAAATCTGGGGATTATCATTTGGATTAAATATGATTATATAGATATAGAAAATCCACAGATTAATTTTGTCTAACACAGAATTTCATATAAATGGAATTATGCATTATGTAACCTTTTGAGTAAATCGTTCACTCAGCATGCTTCTGAGATTAATCCATGTTGTTGCATGTATCAGTAGGTTACTTAATTGTCGAGTCCCTTATATGAATATATTATTGTCTGTTTATCACTCCATTATGATTGACACCTGGGCTGTCTCTACCTTTTGGTCATTATGAATAAAGTTGTTATGAACATTCTGCAAAACGGTTTCTGTAAACATATATTTTCATTTCACTGGGATAAATGCATAGAAGTGGAATTGTTGGGTTATAGGGTAGGTGTATGCTTAGTTTTATAAGAAACTACCAGGCTTTTTTCTAAATTGTTTATATCATTTTATATTCCCACGAATAACATATGAATCATTCAGTTGATGGCCCTCCTCACCAACATTTAGTGTTGTTTATCTTTTTTTTGTTTTAGCAGTTCTAATGGGTATGAATGGTTTCTCATCATGATTTCAACTTGCATTCATTTTATGGCTAATGATGATAAGCACTTTTTTTCATATTTTTAGGGAACATTTGTATGTCTTTCTTTGTGAAATGTCTGCATAAATCTCTTGCCCTTTGTTATTGGGTTGTTTGTCTTAAGTTGTAGATATACTTTATACAGTCTGAAAACCAGTCATTTGTCAGATTGTATATATTTTGAATTTTTCTCCTAGTCTATTGTTTATTAATTTCTTAGCAAATCTACTTTATTAATGTTTTTATTATGATTATTACCTAAGAAGAGATTGCCTATCCCCTAGGCATGAGGTTCTCTTTGATTTTATCTAAAATCTTTCTGGGAATTATTTTTTATGGTGTTGTCTTTTTTGTTGTCTTTTTCCCTGGGTACTTTTAGGGTTTTTCTCACTAACTTTTGAGTGTGAGCAGTATGACTATAATATATCTAAGCGAAATTTCCTTTTTATTTATCTTGGAGTTTGCTGGGTTTCTTGATTCTGTAATTTATATTTTCCAATGGATTTGAGGAATTTTCAAATATTTCTTCAATTACTTTTATAACCCATTCTTTTTTACTCTCTTTGGAGACTCCAATTACACATACAATAGATGCTTTAATATTGTCCTATATGTCCCTAAAGCTCTGATAGTACCTTTTTGGTATCTTCCACTCCCCCCCCCCACCAACCCGTGTCCTTTGGATCAGATAGTTTTGTTTTCTTTCCACGTCTCCTGCCTCTTTCCTCTATCCTATACACTTTACCTTTAAGCCCATTTAGTGAATTTTTCTTTTGGATATTGTATTTTTCAGTTCTAGAGTTTTCCTCTCTACTTAAGCCAAGAAAGCAGCTTTAAGAGTGGATGTCTTTTGTCATGTGAAAGACATAAAAATTGTCTGATTCTACCTGGAGAAATCTGAAATTGAGAAGCTACATGCAGTTGGCAGAAAAGAAAGAAGGCTGGGTTGGAAGTGAGCTCTCCTCCCCATAAATAGAGGCAATGGTGCATATTTCCCTTGGTCTAGATGTTGTCTTCCTGCAAGGCTCAGGTTCATTTTAGGATGGACTCTACCTAAGAAAATGTCAAGGAGGCCATGTGATTCCAACTTATTAATGAAATTTTGGCAATTGAAGGCAATGCCAGGTCAGTGGCTCTGCAGGAGGCATTCTAACCCCACCAGGGGATCTCTAAGAAATCTCTTAAGAGGACCCATGAAAGAAAGCTCTCCACTTCTGAGCTCAATCTGGAGTTGCCCCAAAAAGGTCAGTTAAGACAAGAAATGGAGAAAGGAAAGAAATAAAACCAGACAGATACTCCTCCTCCTCCTGTGTAAGCATCTAGCATGTTGCAGGTCTGAGCTGGATGAGGCGGAGAAGCATTAACTGGATCACAGAGGAGATTTTAATACTATATGGGATTAGTAGGCTGGGATAGAGTTTATCTTTAATCTAACCATGACCAGAAAAGCTATGGGATTTGTCTAGTATTTCATTTAAGGCTGGGGAAAAAATGCAAATATGAAGTTACAGGAGAAGAAAGAATAAAGTTGGTGTCTGCCTCTGTGTGTGTATGTATGAATACACATAAATATAAGTACTCCATATCACTTCAATCAAATTATATCCATATGGAAACCTATCAATCACATATGTTCCTGTTAATTTCCATATATATATAGTATTGCTTATATCCATATAGCACTAAAATATTAGCAGTGATACATGAGATAGCTTTATTATCTGTGGGGCTTTTTTTTAGTTTTCTACTTTTCTATAATTAACATGTATTCTGTTTACATCAGGAAAAATAATTTTTTTAAATGGTGTACGGGTTAGTATTTTTCTGTTAATCAAGTATTCTAGATATTTTAATTGGGTCCTTAGAGTTACCAAGATTTTCAAGGTTTTCATTTTAATGATTTGACACACTAGAATGACCAAGTATTTTGTCATTCCATATTTGAAGGACAAATCACATTTTAGTTTCCTTGATTAAGTGATACGCTTAAGAATTCACAAGTGGTTTCATAGTATTCTCCTTAGAGACTTTGCCTTTATTCTGACTTTCTCCGGTCTTTTTAAGTCCTGTCTTGATACTCAGACCTCAGAGTTGTAACATTTGTCACACAAGAAAATTAATGCCTTTTTTTACCCCCTGATCCTGTCTGTGTATATTTGTGTATGTTTGTCACCTAACCTTCCTGACACTTTTTTCTTCTCTTCTTTGGATATTGCTTATAACATTTTGGTGTTCTTCTAAGTTTTTATTTTTTGAAACTGACATTTTAAAGTATACTTTTCAAATCCTGGTAAATCCATGTGCTTTACTACTCCCTTTTTATTTATATTTTTGCCCTTTTTACTACTGGTTATAGAAACTATTTACACTCTCTCAGTTTTTATGCTGCCTTCAGCCTAATTATTTGACATACATTTTATTTTGTCATTAAATTTACTTTTAATTTTTTTCATAACTTTTACAGAGAGACTTTAAATATACAGATAATTACAGGGCTACTACACTTGTGGTAATAACTTCTGTGATTCTAAATCTAAATGGATGTGTTAGGATTCCCTACTTTTTTTTCCCTTATAAATCCTTTATTACATTTAATATGTAACTAGCTGACTTTTGTACATGTATTTTTCTTGGTTCTTCTTCTTTTTTTTTTTTTATGATTGACCTACAAGAAGTGGTAAATACTTAAAGTATACAACTTGATGAATTTGGAGCTGAGTATAAGCCTGTGAAACCATCAACAGAATCTATGCCATAGACATGCCCATCACCCCCAGAAGTTTCTTCCCACCTTCTGTAATGCTACTACTGCCATTGCTTCTCCTCCTCCTCCTTAATATTATTACCATTACTAATATAAGAACACTTAACACAAATCCACCCTCTTAGCAAGTTTTTAAGTATATAACAGTATTAACTGTAGGCACTATGCTATGCAATAGATCTCTAGTATTACTCATCTTGCATAACTGAAACTTTGATCAATATTTCCCCATTTTCCCCCTTCCCTCAATCCCTGGCAACCACCATCCTACTTTGTTTCTATAAGTTTGACTATTTTAGATTTTTCATATAAATAGTATCATGTAGTATTTGTCATTCTTTGGCTTATTTCACTTAGCATAATGCGCTCCAGGTTCATGCATGTTGTTGTAAATGGCAGAATTTCCTGGTTCTTTGAGGAGTTCTATAGAATTCTTCTATATCATCCTGTTCAAAATGGGGCTTAATCTAAATATTGATTTGATCCAACTATCAGTGTTTTTTTTAAATTGCATACAATTCCTGCAAACCCATAGAAAACTACAGACAAAAAAGAGGGAGGCATCTTTACCAAAAGGCTAAAATCAAGCTGATTAATTTGACATTTCTTAAATTTACTACTAATTATATATGAAATTGCTGAGAAAAAAATCAACTCTAATTTCATTTTCTAAATCCTGTGATAACACGGTGCATAGAAAGATCAGTATAATAAATTTCCTAAGCCTAACTACCATGCTCAAAGGATAATCAAGGATTTAAAAAAAAAGTCATATATCCAAACCTACAATTTAAGGTTTAAACTGTAGAATGTACCAGTACCCAGAATCTATCTGCAAGAGATGTGGGCAATCTTTGATGAAGGTCTGAGCAAATTCATTCTTCTCTGCAAGAGAGAGGTCCACAGATCAGATACTCTCTTTACAAATTAATCCCTGCATTTCATAGATAAGAAAATACCCAGTCAGTCAAGGATCAAATGCTAACAGGAAGAATTGAATCATCCAGGAATGAAAGATGCAATTGCATAAAGACATAACACCTCCCTTAGAATTCTAAGATATTTAAACTTCCCCTGAATCTTAATCACATGAAAGCCATGTTATTTTTTTATTCTACCGTATTATTTATATGATCAGTGATAATCTGTGGTTGCAGTGATTGTTCTATAAAGTATAGCAAAGCCACTAATTTCTAACTATTATATTTTTGGTTCCAGCATAGCAGCATGTCTCTTAGCTCTAATTGAATTATGTTAATGAGAAATATACATCTGAAAATACAGGCTGGAAAAAACAATTCTACTGATGGCAATCTCTTCCTGTTCATCTTCTTGAAAACAATATACATTTTTCCCCCAGAGTAAGCATATCCAATTAACACATTTCCTGTCCTTTTGAACAGTCAAATTATGGAGAAAAGGGAGAAAAATTTGTCCCTAGGTAAGACTGTGTATATAAGTGTTCCCAGTCCACATAAAGTGGAAGAAAGTATGTAAGTATCTAGGTCTCCCATAATCTATCAACCTTTTCTGTGGAGGGCAAAAAGGTTATGGAAAAAAAAAACATTTTTATATACATTTTTCCTTTTCTTTTGGATGTACTGAAAACACCCACCCCAATCCATAGTTCCTTCTCTTTTAACTAAAAATTTATATACTTGATGTCGAACTCCTAGGAAAACTTCAAGTAGTTGAATTTAGGGGTTTTCAGGTCTCACATTTGGTATAAATTTGGGGCCCAAACGATTAGCAATTTTCAAGGTTTTAGAAAGAGAAAAAAAAAATTCTTTACCTAAAGCCATAGTTGAAACATACACCTATCCCTCCTGTATCCTTCTGAAATGCAGGTTTTTCTCTAACACATTCAGTGTTGGCATTTCCCAGAACTGTCACATACAACTGCAGTGGGCCACGTTCACACTGTGGTCCTTGCACAGAACATTGCTTGGGGTTGTTTATTGCACAGTGCTTGCAAACCATATGTGATGGTCTCGGTATCACCATTTGGGCATCCTAGTTTTATTTATTTTTTTTATTTTCTATTTTTTTAAAAATTTTATTTATTTATTTGACAGAGAGAGATTACAAGTAGGCAGAGAGGAAGGCAGAGAGAGAGGAGGAAGCAGGCTCCCTGATGAGCAGGGGCAGGGCTCAATCCCAGGACCCTGAGATCATGACCTGAGCCTAAGGCAGAGGCTCCAACCCACTGAGCCACCCAGGCGCCCCTGGGCATTCTAGTTTTAAATGAGGCTCTTACCTAACTGTTCACCTTGCTTGGGCCCAAGCTTGTTTTTCCCCCACTAGGTTACTTGGTCCATTAAAGCACAAGGTCTACTAGGTCACCAGGAATGAGCAGATGCGTCCCTAAGGCAAACTCTAGCTATAACAATAGATCTTTCAGAATTTTTGCTTATTGTTTTTTCCCCTAAACCACAGCCCACTCTCCACTGCAAGCCAAGGAATGCATTTAAAAAATATTTTTAAGATGGCTTCTATGATATTGCTTTATGTTTTATACTGGAAGGGGTTCTCTGGACATTTTGGTCTATGATGGTGCCCAAAACAGAACTTACAGAATCTATTCTAACATCACAGATCTAGTCACTGTTATCACTGCTGCTCACACTACTCCTATGAACAGGGGATATTTATTAGCTACGGACCCAGACATAGGAGCTCTGATTGTTGTAGTCTTCTGAACTCTGGTGGCTTTATTTCACCAAGGAGAGTGCACAGAGACTCTAATACTAATGGTTGTTGGAAAAGAGGTAGCAGGAGGAAGGACGTACTTCTAACTTATCAGGCTGATCAGTTAACTCTGTTGGTTTTTTCAGTTTTCCCTTGCCAAGTACTTTATTTCACATTACTACAGTAATTTTTGCCTACCAGTTAAGAATCGGTTAAGTAATAGTTAAGTAATAAACCAGTTAAGTAATAGTAATACAAGCCTACATTTATTGGGACCTTAGTATGTCACTTGTATCAAATTTTTATAAATTTCACAACAATCCTATAAAGTGCCATTTCTGTCTTCATTTTATAGGTGAAGACATAATCTCAGAAGTTAAATTCCTAAATTCATATAGCTAGAGAATGACGGATCTGGATTTAAATCCAGATCTGCCTGACTCTGGACTTTGTCCTTTCTATGTGCAACTAATAGGCTACTCTCCTTAAATCATATTGGGCATTTGGGAGGCAGTATTTTTGTTTGAAAAAGCAACAACAAAAAAGCATTTCAGTGATGCTAAAGGGTTAATACAACGTTAGTGCACAAGAGAATATTTTTAACAACAACAAAAAAAAAAGCTAATGCTTTGGCCTTTCAAAGAGCATTTAATTCTCATGGCTATGCTTGTCCTGTATTTCTACATCAATTGCAGATGAACTATTAACTTTCAAATTAGTCACTGCAGGGTTCTATTTACATTTTTAATAGAGAAAATATCAGAGGATCATGAGGCCTAAGTTAAATTCAAGAGAATTTTCAAGAGAAGTAGGTGATCAGAGCAGCAGAATGTATCCCAATGCCCTATATATCATTAAAGAGTTCATTTAATGTATAAAGGAAAATGTAGTGTCAGTTTGCTCTAATTGAGAAAATTTGGGGGAGAAATTATTAAAACTGACTTTAATGAAGAAGGCTTGGTCTACATAATCTGCAGGAGACTTGTTTGACCACTAAGGACTCTTTGCTAATGAGCTCTGACTAGTTTAAAGCCCCTCTGAGGGGGAGTATTTAGTCTACAATTGGCTTGCTAATGAGCACTGTCAAAATGTAGATTAGTCTCAGGTGATCTACTCTGAAACAAGCAGGAAGTTTTCCTCTCAAATCAAGTTCTTGAGCAGGACTTGGTATGCAAGTTTACCCTGTTACCTTGGGTCAGCCAGAAATCACAATTGTGTCATTTCGGGGGACAGGACACAATAATTATCATTAGATGAGATGATTTGTAACTTGGGGGCATCATTTATCTCCCCTTAATGGTTCTCCCAGCCAACTAACTGATGGATTATGACTTTTCAAAAATCAAATATGACTTGATATTTTAATAGGTTTAAAGTATACTGGAATATTCGTTTGGACAAGAAAAATATTTTAGACATTGAAGCATGTTTAACTCTTAAAAAGTTACAGGTAGAAAAAGTCACTAAAAACACTCTGGGGTGTTGACACCCCTTCACAGCCTTTGCAAATTGCAATTTTGGCATTTTAATCATAGCAAACAAATCGAAAAGCCTAGGTGCTTTATAACTTTTCATCAACTTCACCTTTATAAACAAATCACTAGATAATTTACATACGTTTTGGAAGCTCTAACATTTTCACAGAAACAAGATTCTATTGCTACCTTATATTATTAATCAAAATTTCTATTGCTTTTTATAGGATATTCCAAGGTAGATGCAAATCCATTTACCTAAAAATTCATCACTGTGGAGTTGCATACTTGTTTTGGACTTAAGAGCCTACAAACTAAATCAAAGTAAATGTAACCACTTCAGTGTAATACAGTTGTTAAAAATTAAAATTATCTTTTGCTTTGTACTAGTCAAAAGCTGCAAACAATTCAGTATTGATCCATAAATTAAAACCCTCCACCTCTGATGTGTGCTTTCTTGGTTTGCTGAAACCTTGTTGCTCAAATGGTCAGGACACTATCATTAAGAAATGTAAATGTCAAGTAAAGTAGAATTCTTGAGCTAAAACACTCACCCCAAACCCATAGGTACATGTGCACACATACACACTGATTTGTTTTTGCCTTTGTTGCTAAGTTCATTATATTATTAGAGAGTCCTATTGAACATGAATTGCTAGTCCCAAATAGAAGATCATGCCTAATCCAATTTTAGGGTTTTTTGTTGTTGTTGAAGTGGAGAACCAATATGAATGAGTAAGAGATGGTTGGACTTTCAAAATTAGAAAACGTAGGAGACTCTGAATATTCTGGACATGAAATTCTACATTTATGAGATAAATCCTCATTCTTTTGCTCCTTCCTTTTATATCTTTTAAATCTCAACTGCAAATGTACTTCTTTTGCATAGCCTACCTACTTCCAGTCTTCATGCACAACTCTCACAAATCCACTTCAAATTATATTATATTCCATCTAGAGGTAATTATATTATTCTTAAATTACTTCCTGTATATCTTTTCTGCAGCTAGATTGAATGTGTACCCTGCAATAGGCCCTTCGTGATTCAAGATATCTCAGATGAATTCCCAAAGAAGAGTTCTGGAGAGGAGAAAGTGTCAGTTAGGATTGTTTATTGTGGTAGCAAATAATCTCAAAACATCAGTAATTTACTGGAACAGTTTTATTTCTCAGTCACATAAACGCCCATTGTGGTGACTGAGGTTGTGCTCTATTTTGTCTTCAGCAGTGGACACAGGGTGAGGAGTAGCTATTAATTTGGGGTATTGGCATTCTCATGGCAGAGGAGGGAAAAAGAAAATTGTCAAAACCTATCACTTCCACGCTTTTTGGTCAAAGTAAGTTACACGGTCCTTTCTGAGCTCATCAGTTCATGGATGTATACCTCTCCCATCTGGAAGAGCAAAAGCAACTCTTACAGACAAGCCTGAATTCAGAGGGTAGGAAAATATAATCCTTGGAGAGAGGCAGCAACTATTTTAACAATAATATGATTTATCAATGCAGCCAGGCTGGGTCCAAGGACCCAGAGGGGTTCCTGCAAGACTAGCCAAGAAGGTCCTTGGCTTTGTGAAAGATACAAACCAAATACAAGCCAAGAGGAAGTGAGAGCAGAGTTTACTGAAGACAGAGTGTAGATACAGACAGAGCATCTGGGAGATTCAAAAGAATAGAGTGAGTCTCTTTGCTTAGGGTCTGGGGTTTTTATTGAGGATTGTGGTCCAGTGTACATGTCTTCTCAGGCATCCAGGAATTGGTTAAAACAAAGGCAAGTCTTTAGGTGTCTTTCATAAGTCACTTGTGCCCTGGAGTCAGGGGTCTTGGTGAGCCAGTGGTCTGGAAACTGTACATGAGGACTTCGCCTAATCACTCCTTAGATGTTATCTATTGTGTTGGAAGACTCCAGGGAAATCACTAACTCCTTGACATTTTTTTTTAAAGAATTTATTTATTTATTTGAGAGAGAGAGAGAGAGAGAGCATGAGGTGGAGGGAGTGTCAGAGGGAGAAGCAGACTCCCCACCGAGCAGGGAGCCAGATGCAGGATTCAATCCTGGGCCTCCAGAATCATGACCTGAGTGGAAGGCAGTCGCTTAACCAACGAACTACCCAGACACCCACTGCTTGACCTTTTTTTTTTTTTTTTNTTTTTTTTACTGCTTGACCTTTTATACATTATCTGAACTGTAAGGCCCGAGTAGGGCAGGGGTACAGGTCTTAAAAGCAAGAAAAGGCGGGGGTGGGGGGTGGGGGGAAGCTGTTTCTCATGGGGTCTCTTTAGTTTCCCTGTTTCACTATCATAGAAGGAAAATATGGAAAGAAAATCAAATATATCAACATAACTTCCTCTCCTCGTTATATTCTGTGAATGGAGCCACTCAGTACCCCATCTTTCACAATTCTTCCTGAATGCAGAGAATCCTAACAATCTTTCATTCTTCTCTAGTCTCACAGCCTAATGTTATACTTATGTTTTCCACCACAGTAGCTAGCCAATAAAGGATTATTTACTTAATGAACATAGTTTAACTATTACTAATGAGATAGCTACAAATACCTAATAACTGTTCCCCCAAAACTATAATTTATCAAGCACTGCCTTAAGAGCATCTAGGAAACACAAGAAAACTAGACATTGTACCTGATCTTGAGCATCTTATAATTTTATTGGAAAATACAAATATAAATATGAATAGCTATTATTCAGAGTAGAATGTGATGAATGCTTGGGGAACCTGGGTGGCTCAGTTGGTTAAGCACCCAACTCTTGATTTTTTGCTCATGTCATAATCTCAGGTTGTGAGATCAAACCCCTAGATAGGGTCCATGCTAGGCATAGAGCCTGCTTAAAATTCTCTCTCCCCCTCTCCCTCTGCCCCTCCCTCACTTCTCTCCTTCTTTAAAAAAAAAAATGTGAGGAATGCTTTAAAAAATACAAAATAGCATAACAACACAGTGTTTTACCATTTACAAACACACACACACACCAAGACTTTTAATTCATTCCCTCCTTCCTCTCCAAAGTTGGATCCATCATGTCTTCCCTCTCTCCCATAGCTTTAATCTCCACCTTTTCATTACTGTTTTCATCAGTTTATTACTTTACCCAAGTTTTCTACACCATTAAAGATAACCTCTTTTCCTGGACATATATTTCAGTTAACTTTTTAATTTTAAAGCTTCTTAAGCTAGAAATTTCCACTTGATACCTGTACTTCCTTATTCTAATATAATTCAAACCATTGCAGTCTGCCTCTGCCATAATCCTTCTACAACTGTGCTCTCAACTACCAAAATGAAAGGGCCACCTAATGAGAATTCAATAATGTACATGAGTGTTATTCACTAGGTAAAGGTATTGACCACATCCCATATCTCTAAGCAATCTTTTCTTAGTTTCCAAGATACTGCCTCTAGTCTCAAAGTATGTCTTTTCTTCTTTTTTTATCTATTCCCATGCCTTCAAACATTATTTAAAAGTTGACAAATCCTATAGATCCACATTTTCATTCAACACATAGACATCTGGTGTATATTTAAAACCTAGTAGACTGGAAAATGACCCAAATATACTCCTTTTCTGGTATTCTCTAATTTGATGAATGGGTTCATCATTTCTCCCAATCAAGAAATCCACAAGTCTTAGTGGACTTTTCCACCTTATACCTTGATACAGCTGAAGAGTAACCACTATGTTTCCATTATATGAAGCCGTGTCTTCATTCTTCCTGCTTCTCTCTGCCCCCTTTACTGTAGTATCCCCAGTAACTAGAATCTCTGATATAGAGTAGATTCTCAGTGTTTGTTGTAGAGATGAACTATTTACTGCTCTGGATGCTCTTTCCTCCATGTAGAATGTTTTTCCTTTGTTCCACTTATAGAAACAGTTCAATTCACATTTGTTCTGCAAAATTGTCCCTGATTCTCCAGTGAAAAAATACTCATTCCTCTGTGTTTCCATCATACCTTAACACCTCTATTATAGATAGGACTTACATACCATTTGTTATATTGATTTTACTCTTTGTTTTCATATATATAGATAGATAGAATTTTTCCCCCATTAGACATTTAACTTCTGGAGAATAGGCATCAGAGCGTTACATATTTTTCATATCCTCACCCTCTTCACAATGCTTGGGTGAATCAGTGTATGGTTGGATGTTTGGATGGATATGAGTTTACTAAAATTTCACATGTGAGACTGCCTTTGAATAGGGCTTTAAAAGTGGATTCTATTCTGGTATGATGAGAGTGGCTTTCCGATTAAACTCAAAGTAAAGAGTATTCTCTAAGAATAACCAGAAAGCCAACTCAGCTAAAATATGGGGACATTTTAGAGGAACAATTCATGGCAAATGAAGCTGGAGGGTAGATCAAAGATGATTATGGGGTGCCTTGAATGATAGACAAGTGTATCGTGTTTTTTTTCCCTCTGAGCAGAGGTTGGATGTGTATGGTTTGTGAGCAGAAAGGAATAGCTTATTCAAATTTATAAGTTTCCAAAGATTACTCTAATATGTCTTATGGAATGGAATGTAGGCTGTAAAATCTATTAGAAAGCTATTGCGACAGTCCAGAAAGGAAGAAATATATAAATGAAGATTGAAAAAAAAAATGGTAGGAGACACATTGTAAAGGTACCATCCAAAGGAATGAGGATAAGAGAGAAGATAAGTGAGGTTTCAAGCCTGAGTGACAGAAGGGACATTCTTGCTTTTAACAAGAGATAGGAGATATAAGAGGAAGCATAAGTTTGTAGGAGAAGATTATGAGTTCAATTTTGGACATAGTTTGAAGAGCAAATATGAATTTGAACTTGAATATCAGCACTTACTTAAACTCTTTATATCAGGATTGCTTTCCTTTTCCTAGTAAATGAGTTAGGAAGCTGTCACTTGGTAAGACATTTAAGACCAAATTCTCTTGCTAACAGCAGCCTTCAATGAATGACTGCCATTTTGACTGATTGGAAGTTGCCATCGAAGTGTAATCTAACAGTTGAAGCATAAAGCACTGCCACCAATGAAGTGAATTGCAAAATTAAAACAAGACATAAGAAACATAACCTTAAGAATTTTAAATAGTAGAAAATCCATGCCTCAGAAGTATTCTCTATCTAATATAGAGTCAAATTAAGAACTGAATAAATGAAAAAAGTCTTAGTTTCCCAAAGTTGATTAAAATTATGATTTTTCAGTGTTTCCATTAAAAATATGAAGGTGACTGATGCCCATTTCCTATACTTTATATCTTTTGAAATATATTAATTTTTCCCAGCTGTGAAAAATGACATTCAAAAACAGGATTGTAGGGAGAGATGACATCTTTATTATTCTGTCATATAAAACTAGTTCTTCACTCCCTTCAAGGTCTGTTTCTTTCTAAAAGTGACAGTCTGATGTATTCTATTATCAAATTCTAAGTAGCCTTGATAAAGCACCAATAAATTTATCCTTACAACTGAAAATAAAAAGGAATTCTATAAATGCATACCTAAGAAAAATGTGAGAGGCTGGTCATCAGAACAACTGCATTTGTCAGATATCTTTAAAAGATCTTTATTCTGTGTTTCCTATGGATTCCTAAAATTGTGGCTATGGTCAGATAGTGAGTATACAGTTCCTGCCAAAATACTTTTCCACTACTCAGTGATGGTTTTTGTATGACCTACTTTCTCAAAGTATTACCAAGACTAGAAATATTTAAACATTATCCAAAGTAGTAAAAATAAAACAAAAATAAAATTAAGAAATTTTAATTAATAAATTATTTTATTAAATTAATAAATAAAATAAAAATTTGGGTGTATATTATATACATATGACATATCTATCTAGCACATATGTATCTAGGACATACATATATCTATAGCACAAGTATGTATTATCTGATATCTATAGCATATGTATGTAATATCTGTATGTAGCAGGTCTGCTACAGAGAGAGCATAAGCAAGTGAGTACAAATACCCATAAATGAAAATTCCAATAGCCAACTCAAGGGAATTTGGAATTTAATGAATATGTATTGTATTAAATTTTGTCATTGTATCATCTATACATTGAATATATTGGTTTCCATAAAATCAGCCAAAGCCTGATTTGATTGCTGCTTCAGTAAATTTCCAAGTGTTGAAAGGACACAATTAGAGTGTTGGGGGAAAGGTGAATACATAAAATGATAACTAATAGTATTAAATGCCAAGTGTTCAGCTTTCCATCATCTACTGTAACGTAGATTACTTAGAGCACCTAAACAGCTCTATGTAGTTCAGAAAAACACATGCTAGCTTGCATGCTCCCTGCAAGGTTTTGTCCTTTCTAGGATGCTATATTCCAAAATCTATTGTAAAGATTCTTTTCAGATTCAAAGCCTTAAGTTCTCAAGTTCAACAAAACAGAAGTGGTAAATGAGAAAACCTTTTTTGTTGTTGTTGCTCTTAGCCTCTCTCCAACTGCTTCTCTTTGGTCTGTATAGAGAAGAGTGTTTCTTTTGGGAATCAGTGGAAGATAGAATCGGAAAACTGGCAGAGAAAAAGTTCTGTTACTTTAAAATGCCATATGAAATAATTTAACCTGTAATATCTTAATGCTACTGTATAGGAAAGACTAAGAGTTAGGTTGAAATAAGATTTTTTTTAATGGGTTCAAGAATGGAAATTTTGCAACTTCCTTTAACAATCCACGTAGCTGGGCACCTGGATGGCTCAGTGGGTTAAAGCCTCTGCTTTCGGCTCAGGTCATGATCTCAGTGTCCTGGGATCGAGGCCCTCATCAGGCTCTCTGCTCAGCAGGGAGCCTGCTTCCTCCTCTCTCTGTCTCTCTGCCTGCCTCTCTGCCTACTTGTAATCTCTCTCTCTGTGTCAAATAAATAAATAAAATCTTTTTTAAAAAATCCACGTAGCTCTAAACTTCACATTTATTATCACAAGGCAAACAACCCTGAGTTAACGGTAGTTATTGACTTACTGTCTGTAAAATCATCCTTTCATTATCCTTCATGGGCTTTGGAAACCACATACACTAGCATGGTATTGAGAAAAGAGTTCCATGTAATTAAAGAAACTCCACATCAAATTGAACTGAATTAATTAGCCTAATGGATTAATGACTTTTTAGTACTTAGGATTCTCTTTCAGTAAACAGCTAAAAGCAGAAAAGGTTTCTAGATATATGATTATAAGTAGCAATTCTACAGAGAAAAAAGAAGAAATCTCTTTGAACTCAATCTTCTTCAGGGAATATGGACTGTACTGCGAGGCATGTAAATAAAATAATCCCTTTATTCCCAACATACTTTTTAAAATTATTGTTATGTAGACAAAATGGTACTGCTGTCCCATATGAATACAGTCTCAAGTCTTTTGTGTCGTATTTTCCCTGCCACTTGTTCCAGTGTGACGTATTGCCTTCTCATAATCTGACTGTGTCAACCAGCTCTACTCTCATTCTTCAGAAAATTCCGTTACTGGATAGTTACTCTAAATGTTTTGATTTTATCAATTTCCATCTCTTCCCACAATAAATCTAATTAGCATAATATGTGAATATGTTCGCTCAGGTCTCTAACCTGTATCTTGGAGACCAGAATGATGTAAACATGTGATGAAAAACCTTGAAAGTTATTTTGTGGATGTGGTGGAAATACAAATGTTCTCTTTCTAAACACTAGTATCTCAGTATTGAATTGCTCCTATCATAGCTGCAACTCTATAAAGCATACTGAGTCCTCTAGTTACCTAGTTATATACTGAAAATGCTCTTTATTAGTCCCTTAAGGTCATTAACATTTTTAAATCCCTCTTTCTTGACCTCTCTAGATACATTTTTCTTTCTTAAACTGTCACATCTGTTTAGACATGCCATATTCTTCTCTCCTCACACATTCAAACACATTCTGTTCTACATCCTGCCCCATCTTTTTCCTTCTCCTTTTCCTGACCCCATCAAACATTTCTATTTTAATACCCCTCTGACTTTCTAGTCAGTGGTCAAGAACATTTCATATTGTCTTCCTTTCTTGGGAAGACTCCATTTCTTTGCTTATCTCTTTGCTTGATTAAAACTTGGTGCTTTTTTGGGGCACCTTGGTGGCTCAGTTGGTTAAGCATCCGACTCTTGATTTCACCTCAGGTCATGATCTCAGGGTTGTGGGATCAAGGAGCCTGCCTAAAATTCTCTCTCTCTCCCTCTCCCTCTGCCCTTCCTCCCTCCCTTGCTCCCTCTCTAAAAACAAAATCAAAACAAAACAAAACAAAAACAAAAAAAATACAATAAATAATAAAAAAATAAATAAGACTTGGTTTTTTCTCATAATAATGCTTTTAATGTGTTTTCACAAGTGGAGACTATTAATTTTTCTTTTCTGTTTATGAGGGTGGTGAGGATACTTTACAAATATTTTTGCTGCACTTTATCTTAGCCTAGACTACTTGTCTCAAACTAGCCTGGAGCAGTCCATCCTGCTTTGAAACAAAGGTTCTGTTCATATCAAGTTAATACCACTTTAATCAACAAACTCCAAGCCATGCTTTCCAATTTTTAGAAGACTGAGTACCTAGTTCACAGTTATCCTGTCTCCATCATTACCATCATCCTGAGCAAATCTCAAGATGGCTCACCTAAATGATTAACTTCATCATCTTTGAATCCTTGTACTCCTGTAACAAAATTCAAGTCACCTTAGTAACCATTTCACACTACCACATCATGGACTTGTGTTGTTAGCTAAAATACTTATGCCTCTTCAAATTTAAATTCTGAAATTCCTATCTCTGCCAATACAGTATTTTAGCTTTCTAATTTTCTATCACCCTTACTCCTCTTAATCTGCTCTTCATCAGAAATCTTCATCAGAAGTCCTCAATACTCTTAGAGTTCATCTTCTTCTTTCTGGATTTACTTTTTAACTTCCACAAAAGAACACCGTGATCAATTATTTCTTCTGTTCTTGTCTGGCCCCTGAATCTTCATGTGTTCTTTTACTTTCTGCTACAACTCATGTCAGCCTCGGGCCTCTCTGAACTAAAGACAGTATAAGAAGAAAAAGAACAGGTTTGGAGTCTACTTGGACTAGAATCATCTACCACCCACTAGGTTTGTGATGTTGAGAGCTTTAGTTTTCTCATTCATAAAATGAAAATAACTTTTCTTATTATAGGGTTTTTATGAAAGCTACATGATGTAAATACCCCTAATCTGAGCCAGCAATAAATTATTCTGCCTTCTTTTCCATTGAGGGACTATTGCCTGTTTACTTTTCAACTTAATATTAATCCTTGGTTAACTCTACTCATTCTCTGTAATAATTTATTTCTTTTTTTTCCCAAAACATACACTCCACACCTGGTTCCTGATTCTAAACAGATAATATGTTTTTCTGTTTTGTGTTTTTTAAATCAGAAAAACATAAATGAGTTGTGAATGCCTTCAATTTTTCTTCCAAACTTATCTAAAGAGTCACATATGCTATCTCAGGAAAGCAGTAACTCCTTTCCAAGGCCAACCACTTGATCAGTAATATCGATCTTACCGTCTTTTCCTTCCTCTCAGATACTACTCTATCAAAATTATTTCTTCTCTGCTATCATTAATCTTTCCTCCCTGGATCATTTTTCCATTCTGCCTATTAATTTTATCCTTTAAATTTTTTTTTAAATAGACAATATACTTTCCCACTGTCACCTTAGTATTAGAATTCTTTTTCCAAAAGTCAAAAATGACCTGGTGAATGATAAGCCCTACTACTCTGCTTGATCTTTATATTTGCAACTCTTGACATTATTACTCAGACCCTACTTTTTGGTGATACATTCCTGTGATGTCTGTAATGCCTCACTTCTAGTCTTTTACTTTCTAGTTTCTGACTACTTCTCTCTATCCATCTTTACCAGTTGTTGTTCTTCAATAAAATCTCTCCAAACTGACTTATGTATGCCCATTTTTCAGTAAATACACTGGTTTTTAGAAAAAGAAGTCAAAACGGAATTTTTTTCTGTTCACTCTAAGATGTTTAATTATGTCATTGTGAATTTCACCTCATAAAGAAAATTTTTTAAAGAGTTTATTTGTAAGAGAGAGAGAAAGGGAGAGAGAACAGAAGCAGGGAGCAGGGGGAGTGGCAGGCAGAGAGAGAAGCAAGCTCCCCCTGAGTAAAGAGCTCAATGCAGGACTTGATCCCAGAACCCTGGGATAATGACCTGAGCTGAAGGCAGATGTTTAACCAACTGAGCCACCCAGACATCCCAAGAAATTTTTTAAAACAATACTCTGCAATTTATCACTTTATTACCTGTTTTTTAATAGTATATTTTTCTGAGCCTTCTTCTATGCCAATATAATTGAACATCATTATTTTTCATGGCTGCATTTTGTTCTCTTGTGAGAATCACCATAATTTATGTCACTAATCTCTTAGTATTAGGCATATATCTCTATTGTTAAAAGCTCTGAGATTAATATCCTTGCATATATATTTTTAGATTCTTAAATATTTTTTCATTTAAATTCAATTAATTAACATATAATGTATTCTTGGTTTCAGAAGTACAAGTCTGTGATTCATCAGTCTTATATAATACCCAGTGCTCATTACATCACATGCCCTCCTTAATGTCCAAACCCCTCTCCTCTAGCAACTCTCATCTTGTTTCCTATGATTAAGAGTCTCTTATGTTTTCTACCCCTCTGTTGTTTGTCTTGTTTTATTTTTTCCTCTCTTCCCCTATGGTCCTCTCTTTGTTTCTTAAATTCCACATATCGGTGAGATCATATGATAATTGTCTTTCTCTGACTGTCTTATTTTACTTAGCATAATATGCTCTAGTTCCATCCACATTGTTGCAAATGGCAAGATTTCATTTTTGATGGCTGCATAATATTCTTTTGCATGTGTATGTATGTATATATGTGTGTATAACACATCTTCTTTGTTCTTTCATCTGTTGTTGGACATCTGGGCTCTTTCCATAGTTTGGCTATTGTGGACATGGCTGCTAGAAACATTGGGGTGCCGGTGCCTCTTCAGATCACTACATTTGTATCTGTGGGGTAAATACCTAGTACTGTAATTCTTGAGTTATAGGGTAGCTCTATTTTCAACTTTTTGAGGAACCTCCATACTGTTTTCCAGACTGGCTGTACCAGTTTGCATTGCCATCACGTGTAAAAAGGTTCCCCTTTCTCCACATCCTCACCAACATCTGTCATTTCCTGATTTGTTAATTTTAGCCATTCTGACCAGTGTGAGGTAGTATTGCATTGTGGTTTTGATTTATAGTTCCCTGATGCCAAGTGATGATCATTTTTTCATGTGTCTTTTGGCCATTTGTATGTCCATTGGAAAAGTGTTCATGTCTTCTGCCCATTTCTTGATGGTATCATTTGTTCTTGGGTGTTGAGTTTGATAAGTTTTTATGGATTTTGGATACTACCCCTTTATCTGATATGTCATTTGCAAATATCTTCTCCCATTATGTTGGTTGTCTTTCAATTTTGTCAGCTGTTTCCTTTGCTGTGCAAAAGCTTTTGATCTTGATGAAGTCCCAAGAGTTCATTTTTGCCTTTGTTTTCCTTGCCTTTGAAGACATGTCTAACAAGAAATTGCAGCAGCCAAGGTCAAGGAGGTTGCTGCCTATGTTCTTTAGGATTTTGATTGATTCCTGTCTCATATTTAGGTCTTTCATCAATTTTGAGACTGTTTTTGTGTATGGTGTAAGAAAGTGGTCCAGTTTCATTCTTCTGCATGTGACTGTCCAATTTTCCCAACACCATCTGTTGAAGAGGCTGTCCTTTTTTCATTGGACATTCTTTCCTGCTTTGTTGAAGATTAGTTGACCATAGAGTTGAAGGTCCATTTCTGGCTTCTTTATTCTGTTCCATTGATTTATGTGTCTGTTTTTATGCCAGTACCATACTATCTTGATGATTACAGCTTTGTAATAGAGCTTGAAGTCCAGACTTATGATGCCTACAGTATTGGTTTTCTTTTTTGACATTCCTTTGGTTATTTGGGGTATTTTCTGGTTCCATACAAATTTTAGGATTACTTGTTCCAGCTCTGTTACAACAGAATTTTTAAGCTACTTCTGTTTCACCTCTCCCATCCATGCCTGAACCACCCCCAGTCTCCAACATGCCTCTTGCTTCAAATGCTATTGTTGTATGTTACAAAGCTGTGGTACTCACCCCAACATGCATTGACCTTTATTTAAAAATCTGTTCCCCCCCCCCAGGGAAATCTAACCTGCATTTCCTAAGAACATGGGTTAGAACACATTGTAATAATAGGATTATGTTGTGGGAATGAACACATGATGTTCCATTTCAATCAAGTTTTCTATGCTAGTTCCAAATTTCTTGACACTCTCAGGCCTGTTTGCAGCTGGATATTTTAACTTCCAGGATTTCAGTCCCACCTGCCATGGTTGTTTGGAGTCATTTTAGAGGCTGAAGGGGCTTTTTATTCTATGACAGTCATCATCGGAGTAACAGACTAAGGTGGACTGTTACTGGGGTAATTCACCAGGTCTGACTAAGGCTTCCAAAGTGTGGGATAACTCCAAGTTATAATGAGGTGGCACTAAGTAAGTATTCTGTGGGGAAAATCTGTTGTTCCTGTGTAATGATAGACTAGTCAATTATTTACCAAGTATATGCTATGCATTAATACCTGTTCTTCTGTGCCAGACTCTGTGCTAGATGTTATCTGTAAAAGCAGTCAAACCTCAAAATGTTATAATTAATATTATTGGCTTATATGAATTTATTTTCCTGTAAATATTAGAAGATTCTGATATCTGTATATGTGTATCTTGTGTATATTTTATTACTAGACCTTCCCTTCTCTTAACTTTGCAATATAACTCAGTCTCATATGTCTCTCCTGTTAGGCATCTCCTATTTTGAATAAAAATGATATACTATGTAGCAGATTCATACAGTGATCAAATGTTAGTGATTCTTCATATACTGGTTTTGAAGTTAGAGAGTCTTATATAAAACTCATTAGGGACCTACATTCCATGCTGTTTACCCTTCCTCTTTATAATAGAAATAGTATAAATAGCCTGTAGTGTATTCTATTTCCTTTCCAGAGCCAAATGGGACAAATAGTAATCTCCGCTTTCCTTGAAACATCATAACAGTGTAACTCGTCTCCATCATTTAAGCTTCAAAATTAAACAAGATCAGACTTCCTTTCCTCATATAAAAAAAAAGCAGTCAAGGATACAACAAAAGCTTGAAGTTAATAAAAAATCAAGTAACTTTCTTATATAATGTCATTTGAAACGTATCTCTGGGAATTGTTTTAAACAGAGAAAAAAAGAAGTCAATTTTTTGTCAAGGATGCAAAGGTGGGTGTCAAAGCCTGCACATAAGCCCTTTCTCTTTGTTTTTTATCCATTCCTCTAGAGAGGATTACATGGATTTCATAGACTTGGTTCCAAGAAGGATAAAATTTAGGGAAAAATAACTTGTTATTCTTCTATTTATAGTGTTTTATAATGACATAATTACTAGACAAAAGGAATAAGGAAAGTGGAATTTTTTTTGCCAACCTATAGTAGAAAATCCTAACCCTTTCTCTGCTATCACTGTCCACACTCCCACATAAGTGGCATGAGATTCTGTTACCCATCTATTAAGATTAGAAATAAAACCTCTATTGAAACTGAAATATTCAAATATATGTACCAGCAAACAATGATATCCACGTTTAGTGATATTCTTGGAATGACAAAGCAATATTCAAGAGAAAAGGAAAGTCACAATGTACATTTTAGGTAACTAGGTCAATGAGACAATCAAAGATTATATCAAGCAATATAGTAAAATTTAAGAGTTTCTGATTTATGAAATTCTGGTGAGGTTAAATAATGTATCCAGGATGTCACTTTTCTTAATAACTAGAAGTAATTGCTTTAGGGGAAAAAAAATTGCTTTCAGAATAAACTAGTAATACTAAAGATTTTCTTTGAATAATTTTATAACACCTTTAATGCAATGTCCCTTTCTCACCACCAACAGATATGAAAATGATAGGGATGTGCTATATGCCAAGGCAAATACATAGGATTGTACTTCCTTTCATGATATTGTCGATTACATGAGACATGCCTATAAAGCAAAAAAACTGATTACAAGAACCACACATTATATGCTTAAACCTTATTATGCAGCTCATCCTTTCAGAACTATATAAAATGTAGTATATTTGTATAGGACATAGTCAATAAGTTCTTTATTAATTTTCAAAATAGAAATATCTTAAAAATATCTTAAAATATCTTTAAAAATATTAAATTGCTATGCTTAACTTATTATCAACATATAGAAGTTGAGAGCAGAGAAATCTTAGAGCAAAGCCCCACTCCACTAGGACAAGAGCCCTTACTTTGTACTTTAAAAATTCTGGTAAGGGAAGGGGTGCCAGAGGGAGGGAGAGAGAGAACTCTGTGGATCCGAGTGTAAACTTGAAGGGAGAGGACTTCTTTCATGAAGAGGCAGAGGTGGAGAAAGTGTTGCCAAAGTAAATTGCATCTTCTTTATCTTCTGCCAATGATGAACGAAATAGAAAAATTTCAGGTTTCACTTTAACAAAGCAAGAGTTTCATAAATCATGATGATAATTGAAATAATGTGAAATCACTCATTTAGCCGTACTCCTTTGGACTCCCACTATGTGCACAAAACTGACCGTGTTCCAGGAATGCTTTCCATGGAAGCAGATAAACCAGATAAGGGTTTCACCCTTGAGCTTTTCAGTCTACTGAGAGCCAGAAACTAGTAAAATTAGAATGTAGTAGGATGAAATGCTAAACAGAACAATGCAAAGTCAGGAACAGGAACAGCTGGACACAAAGCTAGAGATAAGGAGAGGCCAGTGTGCAAAAACTTACCTGGAACTGTACACTAAGAATTGAGATTTTATGGACAACTTATACACACTGACTTCATGCTAATTATTTTAAATGAACATCCAAAAGAGTCTGCTTGGCAGCAATATAGCAGGAAAGGACCTGGAAATGACTCTAAAAATATCCAGAATGATTTTCTTCAGATCAAATTCCAAGTAAGCCAATTTGTCCAAAATCTATGTGGCAGATGTTAAAATTAATCCTTACATTTAACTATATCTGATTATGTATTAACACAGAAAAGGAAATTTGAGAGGCTACCGGCATAAGCACACTAACCTCTCTGGATATTTAGCAGAAATTTTTTTTTAAAAATCTGTTCCTACATTTAAATTGCTTACCAGCTTATTCCTGTAGCTCTTCTGCCTGACAAACTCTCTTTTCTAAAATATTTGGTACCATAAATTCACTTACCAAATAGAATGGAGCCAAGCAGAATGTCAGACACTCTAAATTTCTCAAAATGTATGCTAGAGAGGCAGCCTGCACCTGCAGACCAAAAAGCAAATGTGTTGAATAATCAGGGATCCCAAACAGAGCTGTACTAGAGTAATTTACTCAGTTAATCATTATATGGAATAGAACATTTGATTTCTGCACCAAAGTTACATTGAAGTAAATGCACACCTCACTCGATTAAATAAAATGCCACAAACAAAATCATTTAGCTCCTTGTGTGGTTCTTAGTAAAGCACTCAATAAATCTAAGTTCCTTCCTTAGAGAGGGCACAATATTCTTTAATTTTTGTTGTATGTACTTCCTGGCACATGGAGAACAAGGTCTGAATGATTCAAAATTCTGTTTGGTGACTCACGCATGTCCTGAGTATATTGTGGGAAAGGTACACTGTGATTTAAGATATTTAATATCAAGGGCGCCTGGGTGGCTCAGTTGGTTAAGTGACTGCCTTCGGCTCAGGTCATGATCCTGGAGTCCCGGGTTCGAGTCCCACATTGGGCTCCCAGCTCCATGGGGAGTCTGCTTCTCCCTCTGACCTTCTCCCCTCTCATGCTCTCTCTCACTCTCTCTCTCAAATAAATAAATAAAATCTTTAAAAATATATATATTTAATATCAAAAGCCTGCAAAGTAAGCATGGTTTTAGTTTGTTCATATAATTTTAAATCTAGAACTTTGAGGACACGTGTCCAAACAGAGCTTCTCTCCTTTAATCAGCCATAGAGCTAACATCCTCAGGCAGGTGAGTGCCAAGGGTTAGAGAGGGACAGCAGCCTCCACGCTCATTCCCTTTCTCCAGCCCATGCTGGCTTCTCTAGACCTCAACGAATTTTGAAACCAAGCTTTAATTTAAATGCTTTTCTAGTGTAAATAAAAGGGCTTGCGTTTCCAAGAAAATATAGAATTGTTAGAAAGTATAAAAGTTGAATTATCTCTAAGCTATTTTGGTTTCTAAAGAAACTTTGTAGGGAACCGTTGCCAAAAACCAGTTGACAAAGTAGGGCAGAGATTTTTCTTTCCTATTTATTTTTTCCTTACCTTGGCTTTCACATTCTCTCTTCATTACCTGCGACTAGAATATAGCTTTTCATGACCTATTACCTCCCATACTGAGGAGACTCTCGACCAGCACGTGAATGCATGCTGGCACGTACACACGCGCACCCCACCAACCTCACCAACACACATGTAGGCACATACATACATCCCAGATGAGGAAAAATACACTATTCCACAGCACCATTCCTGAAATGTGGGTGGATGCATGTGGTGAGGGAGATGCTATTACTGCATCTCCACATTTTAGGCATATTCTTAACCTTGGGGAATGGGGAACTAGACATTATACCCTCTGTGGGTTTTTCCACATTACCAAAAGTGGGTATTGAATAAACACTGGTTACCCCCGGAAAGACAGAAATAGGGAGGAGGGTTCCTAATTTCACAAGTTAACATCTCTGTAGTTGAGAGATGTTTTATAATTGCTAGTGTGTCTGCTTAATTGAAAGTTCTTTCTTTTTTCTCTTCTTCCCCTTTTTCTCTATCATTTTCTTCTTTCTCTTTCTCTTTTTCTCTTCTTTCTCTTTCTTCTCCTTTCTTTCTCTTCCTCTTTCTTTTTTCTTTTCTTTAGTGGTACATAGCAGGCATCCCACCATGTATGTGCCTTGGATTCTTCAAAATACTCTATTCTTGAAGCAGTGGAGTTATGGGGCATATGTTTCTCTGTGATTGTCAGTGTTTTAAAAATGTTAGATGACAAATGAGACAGAATAAAAAATAATGGAAAAACTGAAAAGAAATGCTTTAGGGGCACCTGGGTGGATCCATGGGTTAAGCGTCTGCCTTTGGCTCAGGTCATGATCTCAGAGTCCTGGGATCAAGGCCCGCATTGGGCTCCCAACTCAGCAGGGAGCCTGCTTCCCCTTCTCCCTCTGCCTGCCTCTCTGCCTACTTGTGATCTCTCTCTCAGGCGCTCTCTCTCACTCTCTCTCTCTCTCTCTCTCTGTCAAATAAATAAATAAATAAATAAATAAATAAATAAATAAATAAAAGAAATGCTTTAAAACAAAATAGAATCCAATAATGGAGCAATTCCTGGCAGAATTAAATATCATAAAATGTATTAAATATATTTTAGTTACTTGTATACCTGTCCTGTCTCTAATTAGAGTTCAAGAGATCACGATATCTTAATTGCCTCTGAATTGTCCCTGAGATACAACACATTTCCTGGTAATTTAGTAACTTAGTAAACATTGGTTGAATAAATAGTGAAGTGAATTAAATATGTTGTGCAAATCATCTGGACCACATTTCCCAGATTTGTTAGGCATTTTCTCAAATTATGCCTACTTGACCTAAGGAAGCCAGGCCTGTAAAAATCTTTAAAAATAGTAACAATTATAGGACCAAATTGGAAATGATTTGGTCAAGACTATATTTTCTTGATGATAATCTTGTATTTTGGTGACATTATCGTCTACATCTGTGGTTAAGAATATCTTATTACAACCAAACAGGCATCCTAGAAGTTAGAAACAAGGATTCTTCTCTGTTGCTTTTGAGTGTTATAGTGGAAGGCACATTTTCTAACAAGACCTCTGGACAGTCAGTCTTCCCTTTTTCAATCTTTGTAAACAAGATGCTTAGCCCAATGCCCAGCATGTGGTACTCTATAAATTTTGGGTAAATGACAAGACTGCATGACAGATTTTTTTTTTAAGAGTTCATTTATTTGAGAGAGACAGAGAATGCGCATGAACCAGAGGAGGGGCAGAGAAGCAGGCTCCCCACTGAGCAGGGAGCCTGATGCGGGGTCTGGGGGGCTTGATCCTAGGACCCTGGGATCATGACATTAGCCAAGACAGACCCTTAACTGACTGAGCCACCCGGGCGCCCTGAATGACAAATTTTTAAAAATGTAAAATTTGATAGTGGTTGCGCTTCTAGGTAGCAGTCCACAAAGCTCTGCCTTAGGAAAGTAGCCATGTGATTATGTTAAGCACATAAAACAAGCAGAATAATGCCTCCCCTCCCCCAAAAGATAACACCTCCTAATTTCCAGGATCTGGAGAGATGTTACCTTATAGGGTAAAAGAGACATTACAGATATGGTTAAATTAGGGGGTCTCAAGATGGAGATTATCATGGATATACCCCTTGGGCCCAATATAATTACAAAGGTCCTTGTAAGAGGGGGCAGGAGAATCAGTCAGAAAAAGAGATGTGACAGAAACAGAGGTCATCAGCAGACAGCCCCGATGAGCCAGGAAAGGCAAGAAAGTGGGTTCTTCATTAGAGCCTCCAGAGGTAAAGCAGCACTTCCTACCCATTCAGAATTCTGGATCTCCAGCACTGGAGATCAAACTGGAACAAATAATAAATCTACATGTTCAATTCGTAGCAATGTGTTACAGCAGCACCAAGAAATTAATATAGCCGGTAACTCAGGAATAATTTGACTTCAAATAGTAGGAAAGGTAACCCAAACTGGTTTAAAGAGTAAGGAAGTGAACAGGTTTACATATTAGGTCCCGTATGAGGCAGAATGGGGTGCTCCATTGTCCCTGTGTATCAACAGGGAAGACATTTAATTTCTTTCTGCATCTCTGCTCTGTGTTTCTGTTCTATTGGCTTCGTCCTAAGACCAGTTCCCTTTTAAATTTGGGAAGGCTGCCAGTAGCAATTGGAGTTAAATGCTTCCTTGCTCATTTTTAGCACGAAAGAGCCAGGCTTCTCATAATTATCCACTTTGATAGACTTGGACTAATCAGGGCCCATCCCTGGAGCTTCCCTTAAGAGCTACCTGTGACAGGGCAGATGCTTGAATGAAATCAGAGTTCTCTCAGGAAAGGGAAAGAGGAGAACATATCCAGATAAGATATGAACAATGCCCCACAAAGTATATCACAAAATCTCGTGATTAGGAGAGTATAGGTGCGAAAGGGGTTAAACAATTTCCAGGGATGGTGTGTCCTCTGTCCTGTGTCTAGGAAGCAAGCTCCAACTTTTACCTGGCAATGTTTTCCCTTGCTCTGTAGGGACAGTTGTATAATAGAAGGAGTAGCAGCAGTTAGTAAAAGCTCAAGACTCATTCTGCCAGGCTCAGACTGGCAGTTAGTCTGGACTTTCTTCCTCCTGGGGAATGGCATCATGCCCAGCACCTTGGCTCATCATACCACCGTCTGGCATACCTGCTGCAGGTTGCTGAACTCTGGATTAGATTGACACTAGATGGCCTCTTGTGAGTCTTCCCTAAAAATGGTACATGCCCTTTGAAAACTGATATATTTCTTTATATACATTATTGCATCAAAAATCTGCTTCGTGTATATTTTACAAGTATCTGATATAATTCTGAGGAATTCCCTAGCCAATCAGCTCTGTAGTCAGGCAAATACAGAGAGAAAAGAGGAGAGAGAAGGGATGTTAATTGAGCACTTTAAGGTATGTATAGAGCTCTTTGTACTTCATTAAAAATTTTCATTTAATCTCCAACTTTCAGTGCCTTATTTTCTCCAGCTTTACAAAAGAGAAAATTTGAGAACCATTGCAAAGCTTGTAAATGTCAGAGGTTATTAACCTTAATTAAGGGAGACATTATGATTCCCAAGCCCATGTTCTTCGTTTTGTACTGGTAGGCGTCACTCCAGAGTTAGAGATCTGTGAGTTGCCCCATTCTAACACTATCCCTGTGCTTTAAGGCTCGTCCCGAAACTGGTCCTGATATCCTATTGAGAGGCTGAGAAATCTGAGCAAACTTTCCCTGTTTGTTATAATTAGAGATAGAGATGAGGAAAGGTCCCTCTAGGCTAGATCCAGAAAAAAACTAGAATGAATCTAGTGATTTAGTGGCCCCTTTAGGTCTGCTCTACCCCAATTAAGTCTATGTGAAACCTAAGTGCAAGAACATTGATCATCAGGATTGATTACAGTAATCTGGGTTGGCAGGTGTGGACATATTCTTCCTCTATCAAAGTCCTAAGAATTCAATGATTAACATCAAAGATGGAAGAAGAATCACCCTTCAATATCCTTGTTTCTGGGCACCCTTTCAGAAACAATATGCAAATTGCCCCAGCAATATCTACAGCTGAGGATTGCCCAGGCATCCAGGAGACAGTTTGAATGGGCCAGACCAAGTTTCTTGAGGGCCGAGAGTGAATCTTGTGAACACTGCTTCTCCACTCTAAGCACCGTGCCTGACTTACAACAAATTTGTGGGTCTATCTACAAGGAATAAATGAATGAAACAATGAACAACTCAGAAAACATTTTGTCAGCAAAGAGGAAGGCAAAGATTAGAGCAAGATGGCAACATGGTGGTGAATGGGGCTAGATTCGTGTCATTATCCATCGAAAATTATAGAACATTTTTCCTTAAAGCAGATCCCAAAGTCCCACACCTATAGTGGTGACCTCTAAAATGCTGCAGATTTCACTGTTGGTATTCATGAAGTAGAAACGAAAGATCTTTTTACCCAATAAACATCACATGAATTTTCAGGCTTTGCAAAATTTTCGTGTTTGAAAGCATTTCTAGTTACTGGCAATCTTCAAGAAAATGCCTAAAACAATTTTCAGAAATGCTTCTATTGAACTCTACTGAAATTACATTTTATGTAGTCCTGTGTGATTGCTTCTGCTTTATTGTTCAAGAACTGTTAATAATGAGTGAGAGGTTTAATATGGAGAAAACAAACAACCGAATAGGACCCAAGGTTCTTTTATTTATTTATTTTTAATAAAAAAAAAGTGAAGACCCTGTTAGAGTCTGTTTCCAGAGATAATTTACTGGCATAAACATTGTTTAATTTATTTCTAATTTAGAGACAAAATAGTACTTAAAGAAGTTAAAACAGCACACCTTCAAAATGAGATAGCTCAGAGTTTCTCAGGAGCCACAAAACATTCTTTCAGGACAACTGAGAGACTTGAAATCATAGAATGGAAATAATAAACACCATAGCATATGTCAGGAAACAGCAGTGAGTTGAACATGGTCACCACTGTTTCCATCCACAGTTCCGGTGGATGTTTTCTATGATGTGAAGTCAATTATCGCTTTTACTTCTACATTAGTGTAATTGGTTCTTGCTCTCCAGAGAAGAATTTATTAAAGCAATTTCAGTAACTAAAGGGAATAGGGGTTCCGATTTGCTACTGAATCTACTGGGAATGGATAATTCTATATTCCTTTAGATCCTAAGGGAATTCTTGATATTGCAGTGTCTATAAAACTGTGCAAAGGAAAGCAGAATGGGGGTTTTTTTAAAAAGAAAATTGGTATGCTTAGTGACAACAATTCTAAGAAACAGTAGCTTTCAAAGTATTGATTATCACGTTTTAAAGAACACTCAGTGCATTCAGAGGATAGTTCAAAGGAATGTACAAAGCATGCGCCATTTCTAAATAGTTTTTAAATTCCCAGTTGCTATTAGGAAAATGTATGCCAAAGCTAAATTTTCAACAGTTCCTGCATCAAACTAGAGCTTGGGTAACTTAGCAAAATCAAGAGGTGCTTTTCTTTTGAGAAAGTTATTCCAAGTAGTATGAAAGACCGATAATGTCTTTCCATGTGGGCAAGTTCTTCCTATATCAAGTGTGAGATATGGAGAGGCATAATTCCCAAGATGGTTGCCTTTATTTTTGCCAATGTTTTTCATTTTGAGTAAAATATTTTCAGAATGCCCAAGAGATACCATTATTTGAATATGGAGCTGGAATATCACATTTACAGAATATTTGGCAAATTTGGAATGTAGAAATCAGAGCCCTCTGTGAAATAATTGATGCATTCTCCACACCTTCTGGTGTTGAGTGAAGCCAGATGTTATGGGTGAAGCTAGATCAGGTGTCCTCAGTGAGGGAGAGTATCTGCATCTGTACCATCTCCAGTGGGACAAGGGTGACTATAGTTTTTCTGGCCTTGGAGAACCTAGAGTCAAAGCAGTAGGCAATTTGTTACTTCATACAAGCTAAACAAAGCAAACAAACAAACAAAACCATGCTATTAAATGCCCATGCAAATATACTAAAGGCTGGAACGGTGCTTTAATTCAGGTGAGGACAAGCAGTCCTGCCTCTGTCATCTGGATTGTTGCCTTAACCCTCAGCTTTGCTTTGAAAACCAGACCTTGCTTTGCATCCTCAGAACAATATTAATTCCGAACTGACTTGGATTTGTTCCTTGGGCAAAAGGTTAAGTGATCCATAAATTTATTTCCCTGTAGATTTGGAAAAAGAAAAGTAAATATCACAATGATTTGTTAGCCAGGTTTTGCAGCAACAGAACCATTGAATATCCCTCCTGCCACCAGGGCCCATGCCATGTGGTGAATAAAAAATAATTAAAATATTTATGGCCCACCCACATAGACGGTGCCGATGACCAGAAAGATCAAATCCTCAAAGAAATATGATTAATAAGGAATGGCTCTAACCTGTTTTATGTTTGACTAAGAACTAAATTCCATTACAAATGTGCAAAGAAGCATAATCTATCTCTGCAAACTGGCTTTTTGTTAATATAACTTCACTGTGAAAAAAATGCTCAGTATCTCTAAACCAAAACATATTTGTTTCAAAATAGAACTTAAATTTTTCACGGCCTAACCTTAGATTTTGTGGTTCCTATCCAGTGACTCAATATTAATATAATTAGCACCTTTATAACTCATGACAGGTGCTGCTCTGTGCATCAGATTTTGTGATTGTAGGTAATAGCCTTCAGATTTAAACATCTCATGGAGAAGGATGTGCTCCAAATAATAACAGTGATGGTGAGATTCTCAGAAATGGCACCATCTTCCCTTGACAACAATAGCTCTGTTATTGAGTATTCACTAAGCACATGACATTGGTCTGTGCACTCCCTGAAAGTTTTCATATTGAATTTGAGCCTCTTTTTCTAAATGAAGAGTACTGCCATCATGTCCCTTTGTCTCCAGTAACTGTTCAATATGCAGCCAGAGACTAGGCTTATACCTCTGGTAGCTGTGAAAAGATGTTCCAGCTACAGAAAGTCCTAGAATAGAAAAGGGACCCATGAGGTCACCTTGTTTGATCTTTTGCCTCTTCAAACATGTCTACTGCTAAGATCTTTTATAAGAGAGTACTGGATACCACAGAGCCAAAGACTTGCCAAGAGATTCCCACCTATGTGTCTTTGCTCATCCTGAAGCCTCTACCCTACCTTAGCACCCCTTCCTCACCCTGCTGTCGTGTAACATGCAACTCCATTCCATCAGCAAACTTCTTATTGAGCACAGTACACACAGCGCTTGTCCCTGGTAATGGAGAGATGAACAAAAACAGATATGTTCCCAAACTTCACAGAACTTATAGTTGAGTGGGGAAGATAGTCCTTATTTAAGATTATCAAAAATAATAATTAGTTAAGTAGCTGGGAGTAAAGTAAATGGAAGGGAGTTTATGTAAAGCATAAGACAAATGAGCCATCAAAATGCACTCTATTGTGTGGACACTTGTCTAAAGAGAGATAAGAGGAAGATGCTGGGAGACCAGAGTAGAAACTGTTGCAATAATTCATGCACAAGGCAGACCTTCTATCAATCTCTGTTGATAAAACAATTTTGCCCACCCACCTGCTATCACTGACCAATTTCTTCTGTCCTCCGGGTGGTTTGTGCATATTTAAGATACCAGATCAAGAATTTCTAAAACAGCATCATCATTTTGAATATGACCTATTAACCTGTTCCAAAACTATCTCAGACCGTTTCAATTTAAAACCTGGTCTCAGTTCTTTCATGAACATATCAAGTGGACCAAAATTAAAACCATTATTAAAATATAATAGACTTTGCCTTTCCTTGATCATGACCACAAATTTGAGTTGTCTGAAAGCACTTCCTCTTCACCAAGGCATGACAGTTACCTGAACTGTATTTGTTATAATGCTTTTTTCCCCAAATAATTTTCATTTTATACATCAATTTTCCTTTTCCACGTAAATAATATTGGTGTTTGTTAACCATTTTTTTGTCTAGAGGTAGTCCTGTGACCTGCCAGGTTATAGAAGTTAAATAGGACAGTATGCATGAACTGCTAACCATGACTGTTTCTTGGATATGATCTTTCACTCAGGAAACTGTGCTGCTTTTCAGAGTGGTGACCATATTTCTACAGAAGAGAAAGGTTTGAATAATTTTCCTCCCCACAACTGCTATCTCTACTTCTTCCTCCCTATCCCACTTACAATATATGTAAATGTCTTACGTAATCTTGGGTGCTCTCCTGATAAACACTGTGCATTCCTCTCCAGGAAAAAAGCAGATACTTACATGCCATTGGCAGAACATGTTCTCCAAGCAGGAAAACTTTTTCATTTCTTCAATTTATGCAATAGGTCACCAAACATGCCATCTGCTGATGTGGTTTCCAAAGCATATATTGCTTCTTCAATCACCAATGTAGAAGACAAACAAAAAGAAGTCCTATTTAGGAGAGAGAAACTAAAGTTTATACAATCTAGTCACTCTTCTAAATGTTCTAAAGTCTATTCCTAGGTCAAGTCCTCATACTTGGAACACATTAGATTTGCCTTGCAGAATTGCTGTCACTAAGTTCCATTTTAATTTAATTCTTTTTGACACAGACAACAAGAGACAGTTACAGAAACTTCATGACTATGATTGCCTTCAAATAGTACTGAAAATGTTCTCTGTCTTCTATCCTAACACTAATAACCATTAGATATTAAGGACTCATGAGGTACCAGGCACTCACGGGATTCAATTATTTTAGAGCGCATCATAGCCAGTAGTTCAGAGACTGGCTCCAGAACCAGGCCACCAGGGTTCAAATTCTGGCTCTATCACTCTTCTGTGATCTTTGGTAACTTATTTAATTTCTCAGTGCCTCATTTGTAAAATGGGACAGAAAGTGGTCCCCAGCGTTGGGGTTTTGTGAGGATTAAATGACTTAATACATGTAACGTACTTAGATGAGTTTGTAACACATACTAAACATTATCTAAGTCTTATCTATTAGAATCTCATTTAAACCACAAAAATCCCCATTGATATATGAAGAAACTGAAGCACAGAGACTTAAGTAACTACCATCAAGGCATTCTAACTCTAAGGAGTTAAGATCTCTATTCTTCATATACTCAAGAAAAAATATTTTTAGACTTTTTTTAAAATTAAAACTATGAACTTATTTTTAGATTTAACTACCAGCAAACACAGATCCAAATTTGAAGTTCAGTAATGAAGACTTTGTGTTGAATTTTCTGTTTGCCATTTGTATGTTCTCTATTTTCATGATCTTGATTTTCTATTAATATTTCAATTTAGCTCTTGAATTATATGTGCCTTTGTTAATAACCACCTTAAATCATGTCCCAAAAAGGGAAAAAGCATAAATATTTTTTAAATTATACTCTGAAGAGAAAAAAAGCAACTAAATACGGAAAACAAAGTTCATCCAATAGAGAAATTTTGTTCCAACAGGGACCACTGAGGAAAGAAAATAAGGATACAGTGTAAGAATATGAAATGGAGAGAACTCCATTGCCTTTGGGCAGCTGCTGAACTTTTCAATCCTAGCTGCTATCAGACATAGACAGATACCTTACACTCCAAACCTAACTAATTTAACTTCTCCAAAAGTCAAATTCCTTCCCACATCTATGTCCTTTTATATTGCACTTCCTTCTACCCAAAATGTTCTCTGTTCACTCTTTTTTTCCCCCTCTACTTCTTTTCATTTTTAAAGATTAGTCTCAGACATAGCCTCTGTGAAGCAAGCATTGTCTGACACACATAATTAACACCTCTCCTCTTTTGTGCTTTCAAGATGCCATATACATAATACAAGATTCTTTTGATTCACTTATTCTTTTTCCAAGTCTTAGTGAAAAAAGTGACTTACAGCATTGTGCAATTTAAGGTGTACAGCAAAGTGACTTATATACATTGTGAAGTGGTTACCACAATAAATTTAGTTAACATCCATCATCTCGTATTAAATTAAAAAAAGGTTTCTTACCTCGTGATGAGAACTCTTAGGATCTTCTTTCGTAACACGTTTCAAATATAGCCCACAAAAATCTTGTTGTATAACATATCCCCAGTACTTACCTGATTACTAGAAGTTTGTACCTTTTTATTTCCTCGAATTCTAATTCCAAACCCCTTCCCTACCCCACCCATGCTTCTGATAACCACCAATCTGATCTCTTAATCTTTAAACAAATATTCATTAAGTACCTGCTATCTGACACTCTGCATTGAACTGGGATTAGCATGCAAATGTTATTTTAAAATTGGTGCCCTATTTATTCAGCAGCATGCCGGAAACAAAGCAAGTTCTCAAACTTGCCCGAATATTGAAATAAAGAGCTGGCCAAATAATCCCATGACTCTGTACTCAACTTCTAATTTATTTAAGTTACTTTCATACATATTTTTAAAAATGTATTTTAAAAGCATGATATTAGGTGTGCTTTTATATTAACATACTAAGTAACAAGTCTTAAGAATTACTCAAATTTCTAAGTCATGCTGAGAGTAAACAATATTTCTAGAGACCTGCAAATTGTAATGTTATATAAAAATACCTGATTTTAATTTTTTTAAAATTTAAATTGAAGAATAGTTGACATATATTAGTTTCAGATGTATAACACAGTAATTCAGCAATTACAAGAATCATGAAATTCTCACCATAAGTGTAGGTACCGTCTGTCATCATACAAAGTTAATATTATTGACTATATTCCCTATGTTCTAGTTTTCATCCCCAGAACTTATTTTATAACTGAAAACTTATACCTCTTAATCCACTTCACCTATTTCATCTGTCCCTCAAGGCCCTCCCCTCTGGCAACCACCAGTTTGTTCTTTATATTTATGGTCTGTTTCTAGTTTCGTTGTTTGTTTTGTTTTCACATTCCACATGTGAGTAAAATCATATAGTATTTGTCTCAGTCTATCTGGCTTATTTTACTTAGCCTGATACCCTCTAGGTCTATGCATGTTGCCACAAATGGCAAGAGTCCACTCTTTTTTATAACTGAGTGATATGCCACTGTGGATAAACCACTTTATCCATTCATCTATCAACGGATATTCAGGTTGCTTCGGTATCTTAGCTATTGTAAATAATGCTGCAATAAACACATGGGATGCTTAGGATTAGTGTTTTCCTTTTTTTCAGGTAAATACTCAGAAGAGGAATTAATGTATATTGTGATTACTACTATTTTAAGTTTTTGAGGAAACTCCATACTGTTTTCCATAGTGGCTGCACCAATTTACAATCCCACTAACAGTGCATAAGGGTTCTTTTTTCTCCACATCCTCACCAACACTTAATATTACTTGTCTTTTTGATACTAGGCATTCTGATTGATGTTTTAATTTATTTAAATTCCATTTAGTTAACATATAGTGTGTTACGAGTTTCACGGTTAGACTTCAGTGATTCGTCAGCTGCATATAACACCCAGTGCTCCCTACATCAAGTACGCTCCTTAATGCCCATCACGTAACTACCCCATCCTCCCCATTTCCAGCAACCCTCAGTTTACTTCCCACAGTCAAGAGTCTCCCATGATTCACCTCCCTGTTTTTATCTTATTTTATTTTTCCTTCCCTTTCCCTATGTTCATCTGTTTTGTTCTCAAATTCCACTTATAAGTGAAATCATATGGTGTTTGTCTTTCTCTGACGTTGCATAGCCATCATACCCTCAAGTTCCATCCATGTCTTTGCAAATGGCAACATTTCATATTTTATGGCCGCATAATATTCCACTGTATATATATATACCACATCTTTTTTTTGGTAAAGATTTTATTTATTTATTTGACACAGAGAGAGATCAGATCACAAGTAGGCAGAGAGGCAGGCAGAGAAAGAGAGGAGGAAGCAGGCTCCCTGCTGAGCAGGGAGCCCGATGCGGGCCTCGATCCCAGGACCCTGAGATCATGACCTGAGCCGAAGGCAGAGGCTTTAACCCACTGAGCCACCCAGGCGCCCTATACCACATCTTTTTATCCACTCATCTGTCAATGGACATCTGGGCTCTTTCCATAGTTTGGCTATTACGGACATTGCTGCTATAAACATTTGGGTGCAGGTGCCCCTTCAAATCACTATGTTTGTATCCTTTGGATGAGTACATAGTAGTACAAGTAGTGGATCATAGGGTAGCTCTATTTTTAATGTTTTGGGGAAACTCCACACTGTTTTTCAGAGTGGCTGCACCAGTTTGCATTCCCACCAACAGTGTAAAAGTTTCCCCTTTCTCATCTTTGCCAACATCTGTTGTTTCCTGAGTTGTGCCTTTTAGCCATTCTGACAAGTGTGAGGTAGTATCTCATTGTGGTTTTGATTTGTATTTTCCTGATGAGTAACATTGAGCATTTTTTTATGTATCTGTTAGCCATTTGTATGTCATCTTTTTTTTTTTAACATCTTAATTTTATTTCTTTTTCAGTGTTCCAAGATTCATTGTTTATGCACCAACCACACAATGTCTTCTTTGGAGAAAGACTGTTTGTGTCTTCTGCCCGTTTCTTGACTGGACTTTTTTTGGGGTGTTGAGCTTGAGAAGTTCTTTATAGATTTTGGAAACTTGAGAAGTTCTTTATAGATTTTGGAAATCTTATCTGATAAGATATTTGCAAATATCTTTTCCCATTCTATAAGTTTCCTTTCAGTTTTGTTGATTGTTTCCTTTGCTATGTAAAAGCTTTTTATTTTGATGAAGTCCCAATAGTTCATTTTTGCCTTTTTTCCCTTACCTTAGACATGTCTAGCAATAAGTCACTATGGCCAATGTCAAAGAGGTTGCTGCCTGTGTTCTCCTCTAGGATTTTGATGGATTCCTGTCTTACATTTAGGTCTTTCATCCATTTTGAGTTTATTTTTGTGTACTGTATAAGAAAGTACAGTTTCATTCTTCTGCATGGCCCTATCCAATTTTCCCAACACCATTTGTTGGAGTCTTTTTTTCCATTGGATATTCCTTCCTGTTTTGTTGAAGATTAGTTGACCATAGAGTTGAGTGTCCATTTCTGCATTCTTTATTCTGTTCCATTGATCTATGTGTCTGTTTTTGTGCCAGTACCATACTGTCTTGATGATTACAGCTTTGTAATAGAGCTAGAAGTCTGAAACTGGGATGCCTCCAGCTTTAGTTTTCTTTTTTGACATTCCTTTGGTTATTTGGGGTCTTTTCTGGTTACATACAAATTTTAGGATTATTTGTTGCAGCTCTGTGAAAATGCTGGTGGTATTTTGATAGGGATTGCATTGAATGTGTAGATTGCTTTGGATAGTGTAAATATTTTAACATTTGTTCTTACCCATGAGCATGATATGCTTTTCCATATCTTTTTGTCTTCCTTAATTTCTTTCGTAACTGTTCTATAGTTTTCAAAATACAGATACTTTAACTCTTTGGTTAGGTTTATTCCGAGCTATCGTATGGGTTTTTGTCCAATTGTAAATGAAATCGATTCCTTGATTTTCTCTTTCCGATGTTTCATTGTTAGTTTATAAACATGCAGCTGACTTCTGTGAAATGCCTTTATATCCTGTGACTTTGCTGAATTCCTGTATCACTACTAGCAATTCTTTGGTGGAGCCTTTTTGGTTTTCTACACAGAGGATCATGGCGTCTATGAAGAGTGAAAGTTTGACTTCTTTGTTGCTGATTTGGATGCCTTTTATTTCTTTTTGTTGTCTAAATCCTGAGGCTAAGACATCCAGTAGTATGTTGAACAACAGTGGTGAGAGTGAATATCCCTGTCATGTTCCTGACCTTAGAAGAAAGGCTTTCAGTTTTTCCCCCCATTGAAAATATTAGCTGTGGGTTTTTCATATATGACTTTTATAATGTTGAGGTATGTTCCCTCTACCTGCACATGGTGGTGGGGTTTTTTTTACTTTATTTTTTATTATTTTATTTTATTTTTTCAGTGTTCCAAGATTCATTGTTTATGCACCATGGTGGAGGGTTTTTATCAAGAAAGGATTCTGTATTTTGTCAAATGCTTTTTCTGCGTCTATTGAGAGGATCATATAGTTCTTACCCTTTCTTTTATTAATGTTGTATATCGCATTGATTGATTTACAGATGTTAAACCACCCTTGTGGCCTAGAAATAATCCCCGCTTGGTTGTGGTGAATAATCCTTTTAATGTATTGTTGAATCCTGTTAGCTAGTATCTTGGTGAGAATTTTTGCATCCGTGTGCATTAGTGATATTGATCTGTAATTATTTTTGGTAGCGTCTTTGTCTGATTTTTGGAATCAAGGTAATGCTGGCTTCAGAAAATGAGTTTGAAAGTTGTCCTTCCATTTCTATTTTTTGGAACAGTTTCAGAAGAATAGGTATTAATTCATCTTTCTTTAAATGTTTGGTAGAATTCCCCGCAGAAGCCACCTGGGCCTGGACTCTTGTTTGTTGGGAGATTTTTGGTTACTGATTCAATTTCTTTCCTGGTTATGGGTCTATTCAGCTTTTCCATTTCTCCCTGTTTCAAAACATTTTGGTATTTATATGTTTCTAGGAATTTACCTATTTCTTTCAGAATGCATTATCTGTTATCAAATAATTCCTCATAATATTCTCCTATAATTATATCTATTTCTTTGGTGTTGGTTGTGATCTCTCCTCCTTCATTCATGATTTTATTTATTTGGGTCTTTTTTCTTTTTGATAAGTCTGGCTAGGGGTTTATCAGTCTTGTTAATTCATTGAAAGAATCAGCTCCTAGTTTTGTTGATTTGTTCTACTGTATTTTTTATTTCTATATCATTGATTTCTGCTCTAATCTTTATTATTTCTTTTCTCCTGCTGGATTTAGAGTTTATTAGCTATTTTTTTTTCCCCAAGCTCCTTTAGGTGTAATGTTAGGTTGTGTATTTCAAACTTTTCTTGCCCCTTGAGGAAGGCCTGTATTGCTATATACATCCCTCTTAGGGACTGTCTTTGTTCCATCCCAAAGGTTTTGGACTGTCCTGTTTTCATTTTAATTTGCTTCCATGTATTTATTAAACTCTTCTTTAATTTCCTGTTTGATTCATTCATTCTTTAGTAGGATATTCTTTAACCTCCATGTATTTGTGGTCCTTTCAAATTTCTTCTTGTGGTTGACTTCAAGTTTCATATCATTGTGGTCTGAAAATATCCACGATATGATCTCAATCTTTCTGTACCAGTTGAGACCTGATTTGTAACCTGGTAATGTGATCTATTCTGGTCAATATTCTATGTGTACTTGAAAAAAATGTGTATTCTGCTGCTTTGGGCTGAAATGCTCTGAATTTATCTGTTAAGTCCATCTAGTCCAGTGTGTCCTTCAAAACCCTTGTTTCCTTGTTGATCTTCTGCTTAGATGGTCTGTCCATTGCTGTAAGTGAGATTTTAAAGCCCTCTACTATTATTGTATTATTATCATTGAGTTTCTTTAACTTTCTTATTAATTGGTTTATATATTTGTCTGCTCCCAAGTTAGGGGCATAAATATTTATTAAATCTTCTTGTTGGATAGACCCTTTTATTATGATACAGTGTCTTCGTCTCTTATTACAGTCTTTGGTTTAAAATGTCGTTTGTCTGATATAAGTATGATATTCCAGCTTTCTTTTGATGTCCATTAACATGATAAATGGTTCTCCACCCCTTCACTTTCCATCTGGGTGTGTCTTTGAGTCTTAAATGAGTCTCTTGTAAGCAGCACATTGATGGGTCTTTTTTTTTTTTAATCCATTCTGATACCCCATGCCTTTTCATTGGAGCATTTTGTCCATTTACACTCAGAGGAATTATTGAAATATATGAATTTAGTGCTATTGTATTGCCTGTAAAGTAACTGCTCCCTTAGATTGTCTCTGTTCCTTTCTGGTCTTTGTTACTTTGGGGCTCTCTCAGCTCAAAAGTTCCCCTTTAGTATTTCTTGCAGGGCTGGTTTAATGTTCACACTTGCCACACTTCTGACTTTTGCTGGACCCTCCCCAGAAAAGTGGTGGCATGACTGTGCAGCAATTCATAGTTTATGGCAACACAGAGCAGAAAGCCTAGACTCACTGTTCTCAGTCAGGTTCCCTGCTTCTATGCCTGGGAACTCTGCCACACTCAGATACCCCTGTTCTCGCCATATTCTTCCGCCTGGGGATACTGAGACCACACTGTCACACGAGGGATTCCATCCCCCTTCACCACCTGAGCTCTTTCAAGCCAGGAATGGTCCCCCACCATAGCAGACTTCTAAAAGTTCTGATTTTGCACTTCTCTACTTATAATACTTCACAGTAGCCTCCTTAAACTGGCCCCCTCTGTGTGTCCATATCCTCAGCTATATCACACCAGATTCAGGTCTCCACACCTCCTACCTTCCAAACAATGGTCATTTTTCTACTTGTAGACTTCCAGCATTGTTTTCTCAGAACTCCAGTTGATTGCTCAGGTGTTCAGAATGATTTAATAATTATCTAGTTGTGTTTGAGGGACAAGACAAACTGAGGGTCCCCTTAGTTGTCCACCATCTTTGATGTAAGGTGTTATCTTATTGTGGTTTTGATTTGCATTTCCATGAAGATTATTTTTTAAAAGATTTGTATTTATTTATTTGACAGAGAGATTACAAGTAGGCAGAGAGGCAGGCAGAGAGAGAGAGAGGAGGAAGCAGGCTCCCTGCTGAGCAGGCCCAATGCAGGGCTCAATCCCAGGACCCTGAGATCATGACCTGAGCCACCCAGGCGCCCCTCCATGAAGATTATTGATGTTGAGCATCTTTCCATGTGTTTGTTAGCCATCTGTATGTCTATTCAGGTATGCTGCTCAATTTTAATGAAATTATTTGTCTTTTGGTGTTGAGTTGCATGAGTTCCCTATGTATTTTGGATATTAACTCCTTACCAAATAGATCATTTGCAAATATTTTCTTTCATTCAGTAGAATGTCTGTTCATTTTCTTGGTTTCCTTCACTGTGTAAAAGTTTTGTTTTGTTTTGTTTTGGTTTGGTTTAGATTGATATAGTCCCAATTATTTATCTTTGCTTTTCTTACCCTTGCCTGGAGAGACAGATCCAGAAAAATATTGCTAAGGGTGATGTCCATGAACTTACTGTTTTCTTTTAGGAATATTATGGTTTTAGGTCTCACATTTAGGTGTCTGATTCATTTAGACTTTACTTTTGTGTATGGTGGAAAGAAGTGATCTGGTTTCATTCCTTAGCATATAGCTGTCCAGTTTCCCCAACACCATTTGTTAAAGAGACCATCCTTTCTCTCACTATTTATTCTTGCCTCATTTCTCATATATTAATTGACCATATAAACATAAACATATTTCTGGGCTTTCTCTTCTGTTCTATTGATCTATCTATATCTGTGTGTATTTTTGTGGCAGCACCATACTGTTTTGATTACTACCACTTTATAGTACAGTTTGAAATCTAGGACTGTGGTACCTCTAGCTTTGTGCTTCTTAAGATTGCTTTGTCTATTCAGGGTCTTCTGTGGTTCCATACAAACTTTAGGATTGTTTGTTCCAGTTCTTGAAACTAATATTGGTCTTCAGTAGGGCATGCATTAAATCTGCAGATTGCTTTGCATAGTATGGATATTTTAACAGTATTCTTCCAGTCCATGAGCATGGCATACATAATCTTGCCATTTGTTTGTGTCATCCTCAGTTTTTTTCATCATTGTCTTATAGTTTTCAGGGTGCAGGTCATTTGCCTCCTTGGTAAAATTTATTTCTAGATATTTTATTCTTTTTGATGCAGTAGCAAATAGGATTGTTTTCTTAATATCTCTCTCTGCTTCTAAATTATTACTGCATAGAACAACAAATATCTGTATATTGATTTTGTATACTGAAACTGTACTGAATTAATTTAGTAGTAATAGTTTTTTAGTGGAGTCTTAGGGTTTTCTATATATAGTATTATGTCATCTGCAAATAGTTAGTTTTACCTCTGTCTTATCAATTCAGGAGAGTTTTATTTTTTTCTTGGCTGATTGCTATAGCTAGGACTTCAGTATTATGTTGAATAAAACCTTGAGAGGGCATTCTTGTCTTACTCCTGACCTTGAGTATGATGTTAGCTTTGGATTTTTATATATGGCCTTTATTATGTTAAGGTATGTTCATCCTATACCTACTTTGTTAACATGCTTCATGATATAAAATCTTTTAAGTTTTGTCAAATGTTTTTTCTGCATCTATTGAAATAATTGTATAATTTTAATCCTTCATTTTGTTAATGCACTGTATCACAAATATTTTATGTTTATTGAAACATCCCTGGAATAAATCCCACTTGATCTTGAGTGACCTTTTTGATGTATTTTTTTTTTTTTAAAGATTTTATTTATTTATTTCACAGAGGGAGAGAGATCACAACTCTTTTAAGTTTTGTCAAATGTTTTTTCTGCATCTATTGAAATAATTATATAATTTTAATCCTTCATTTTGTTAATGCACTGTATCACAAATATTTTATGTTTATTGAACCATCCCTGGAATAAATCCCACTTGATCTTGAGTAACCTTTTTGATGTATTTTTGAATTTGGTTTGCTAATATTTTCTTGAGGGCTTTTCCATCTATTCTTTTTTCTTTCTCTGTAATGTCTTTGTCTTGTTTTAGTATCAGTATAAAGCTGGCCTCATAATAAAGTTGGAAGTGTTCCTTCCTTTTCATGTTTTTGGAATAGTTTGAGAAAGATAGATAGTAACTGTTTTTTGTTGTTGTTTTTTAATGTTTGGTAGAATTCATTTGTGAAGCCATCTTGTCCTCCACTTTTGGGAATTTTTTTTAATTACCATCAATTTTGTTATGAGTCATCAATCAGTATATTCAGACTTTCTATTTTTTTCTGATTCAGTCTATGTTTCTAGGGATTTATCCATTTGTTCTATGTGGTCCAATTTGTTAGCATATAATTTTTCAGAGTAGTTCCTTATAACCACTTATTTTTCTGTGTAGGTTGTAACTTCTCTCACATTTCTGATATTATTTATTTGAATCCTCATTCATTTCTTCTTGATTAATCTGGCAAAGGCTTATCAATTTTATCTTCCAAAGAACCAGCTCTTATTTTTATTCATCTTTTCCATTGTTTTTTTGTTTCTTTATTTTTTTAGTCTATTTCTGCTCTGACCTTTTTTTTTCCTTCCTTTTACTAACTTTGGGCTTTGTTCTTTTTCTAGTACCTTTAGGTGAGAGGTTAGCTTGTGGTTTTTCTTGTTTTTTGTTTTGTTTTGTTTTGTTTTTTGGAGGTAGGTCTGTATCACTATAAACTTTTCTAACCGTTCTTGCTCTGTCCCAAAGAATTTGGACCACAGTGTTTCAATTTTTATTTGTCTCCTGGTTTACTTCCTCTTTGAATTCTTCATTTACCTATTGGTTGCTTAGTAACATTCTGTTTAGCTTCCATGGAGACAAAAATTGTTTCTTCCAGTTCTTTTCATGTAATTGATTTCTAGTTTCATATGATTGTGGTCAGAAAATATGCTTCATATGATTTCGGTCTTATTAAATTTATTGAAACTTGTTTTGTGGCTGAACTTGTGATCTATCCTGGAGAATGTTCCATGTGCACTTGAAAAGAATATGTATTCTGCTGGTTAAAAGTGTACTCTTCTATAAATATTTGTTAGGTCCACCAGGTCTAATGTGTCATTCAAAGCCACTGTTTCCTTATTAGGTCCAGATGATGTATCCAGTGATGTAGGTGGGGTGTTAAAGTCCCCTATACTATTGTCAATTTCTCTCTTTATGTCTATTAATACTTTATATATTTAGGTGTTTTAAAAAATTGAATTTAAATAAAAAATTTAATTGACATATACTGTATTGTTTCAGGGGTAGAATTTAGTGATTCATCAGTTGCATACAACACCCAGTGCTCATTACTTCAAGTGCCCTCCTGAATGCCCATCATTCAATTACCCTATCCACCCACCCAACTTCCTCTCCTCCAGCAACCCTCAGTTGTTTCCTATAGTTGAGTCTCTTATGATTGGCCTCCTCTTTTTATTTTATTTTTCCTTGCCTTTCCCTATGTTCATCTGTTTTGTTTCTTAAATTCCCACATATGAGTGAAATCATATGGTATTTGTCTTTCTCTGACTTTAGGTGTTTTTACGTTGGGTGCATAGATTATTTATAACTGTTATATCCTCCTGTTGTATTAATCCCTTTATTACTCTGTAAGGTCCTTCTTTGTCTCGTTTTTATAGTCTTAATTTTAAAGTCTATTTTGGGTGATATAAGTACTGCTACCCCAGCATATTTTGTTTTGTTCTGTTTCAGCTTGCATGAAATATCTCTTTATTCCTTCCACTTTTGGTCTGTATGTGACTTTAGGTCTGATGTGAGTCTCTTGTAGGCAGCATATAGATGGTTCTTTTTTTTTTTAATTATTAAAAATCTGTTTATATCTTGATTGGAGCATTTAGTCCATTTACATGTAATTACTAACTGAATGTATTTATTGCCATTTTGTTAATTGTTGTCTAGTAGGTTTTATAGTTCTTCTCTGTTCCTTTTCAATCCTCTTGCTTTTCATTAGTGGTTTGATGATTTTTAGTGTTATATTTAGATTCCTTTCTCTTTTTTTGGGTGTATCTGTGTAAGTTTCTGGTTTGGAATTACCATAAGGTTCATGTATACCATCCCGTTTATATAGCAGTCTATTTTAATGGTCAAACTTTTTTTTCCTTCCAAGTTTTTATTTACATTCTATTTAGTTAACATACTGTATAATATTAGTTTCAGGAGTAGAATTTAGTGCTTCATTACTTACACACAACTCCCAGTGCTCATCACAACATGTGCCCTCCTTAATACCCATCACCCATTTAGCCCATCCCCTCACCCACCTCCCCTCCAGCAGCCCTCAGTGTGTTCTCTATAGATTAGAGGCTGTTTTATGGTTTGCCTCTCTTTTTGCTCCCTATGTTCATGTGTTATGTTTCTTAAATTTCACATATGAGTAAAATTATGGTATTTGTCTTTCTCTACCTGGCTTACTTCACTTAGCATAATACTCTCTGCCTCCATCCATGTTGTTGCAAATGAAAAGATTTCATTCTTTTTATGGCTGAATAATATTCTATTGTGTATATAACACATTTTCTTTATCCATTCATCAGTTGATGGACATTTGGGCTCTTTCCATAATTTGGCCATTATTGATAATGCTGCCATACATTGGACTGTATGAATCCCTTCAAATCAGTATTTTTGTATCCTTTGGACAAATAGTACAGTTGCAGAGTCCTAGGGTAGTTCTATTTTTATCTTTTTGAGGACTCCCATACTGTTTTCCCATACTGTTTTTACAGACTGGCTGTACCAGCTGTACCAGTTTCCATTCCCACCAACAGTGTAAGAAGTTTCCCCTTTCTCTGCATGCTCACCAACATCTGTCATTTCCTGTGTTATTCATTTTAGTCATTCTGACAGGTGTGAAGTGATACTTCATTGTAGTTTTGATTTGTATTTTCCTGATGAGTGATGTTGAGCATCTTTTCATGTGTCTATAAGCGATCTGTATGTCTTCTTTGGGAAAATATCTATTCATGCCATCTGCTCATTTTTTAACTGGATTGTTTTTTCACTGTCATAGATTTTTATAGATTTTATAGATTTATAGATTTTATAGATTTTTTTTCTGCATCCTCTAATATGCTGTTGATTCCCTCTAGTGTATTTTTCATTTCAGTCATTGTATTCAGCACTAAATGATTCTTATACTTTCTCTAATACTCTGTTGAAGTTCTAAGTTCATCCACTCCTCCCTCAAATCTGCTATCACCATTACTTTGAACTCTTTATGGGCTAGACTGCTTATCTTGGTTGCATTTAGCTCTTTTTCTTAGTTTTGTCTTCTTATTTTGTTTGAAACATATTCCTCTGTCTCCTCATTTTGTCTGACTTTGTGTTGATGGTCTTGAAAGTAGTGGCCTTCCATAGATGTCCTATGGGATCCAGAAGCTCCATCCCTCCTGGTCACCAAGAGCAGCCACTCCAGAGGTTTCCTCTGTGTGTGCTACATGTACCTTCCTACGATGGATGAGCCACACCTGCTGTGGGAACACTGGTGGGCAAGGCCTGACCTCAGTGCCTCTTGCTGAGAGGCTTGGTTGAGCTACTGTGAACATGGTATTACATGGAGTTAGCTCTCCTCCTCCATGGGGCAAAAGTCTCTCTGAAAAGACACCAGTCCCAGCCAGTACTGTCCATTGGGTGTAGCAGGGTGGAAGATACCTTGAAGGGATGACTGACAGTGTGCACAGATTGCTTGGGATGGGTGTACTGGGAGGCACTGAGGCAGGGCACGTGGTGCTAGAAAGGTAGATGGAGAGTGTCAGAGCTGACTCTTACAAACATCCAGCTATCTAAGCTGAAGGCAAGGAAAAGGGCAGCTGCCGGCACTTCTGTTCTTGGAGAAATCTCTGCAGATCCCTGTCCCTCTGGCACATGTACTAAAATTAGTCAATAAATCCCCTTCATGTATAACCCAGGCACTTTTCAAACTGCTACTTCTTTGCTGGGTCTCTCATGAATGGAATAGCATGCTGGCTCTTTAAAAGTGGAGACTGTTTCCTAAAGCCCTTTGGCTTTCTTGGAGTTAATACCCACTGATTTTTAAAGCTTCCAGAATTAAGTCTTGCTGATTTTCAAAGCCAGACATTATGGGGACCTGTATTCCCAGCGTAGGTTTCCGGGGCCTAGGGTGTCCAGCGTGGAGCTTGATCCCACTGCTCCTCTGTGCTTATGATAACCTTACTGCTTATGGTTATTTGTACTGGCAGTTCAGTACCTGACCATGTCTCTGCTCTCTTACTCTTTTTGATGTGGCCTTCTCTTTATGACTTTAGCTGTGGAAGATCTGTTCTGCCAGTATTAGGGTCATTTTAAGAATTAGTTGCAATACACATAGTTGTTGCCTGGTGTGCTGTGGGAAGTGGTGAGTTCAGTATCTTTCTCCTCTGCATCTTCCCTCCAACCACCAAATAGCTGTCCTCACATTCTAATTGTTTGCTAAAGGTTATACTATTATAACTGCTCCTCTATTTTCCACAAGACTCTGAACACCTTTTGATCACTTCAAAAATCAAATCCATCTTTAGAAACCTGTAATTTGCCATTATTTAGTAATCACAAAAGCACATGGTATTTTCCAAAGTGTGGCTGTACAATAATTGTAAAAATTTTCCCCATGTGATAAAAAGGCAGTTTTCATATTTTTAGTATCTTAAATTCCACAATGATCCTTGTCTTTGTATATTTGGCAATTCTTTCCTGTTAGAGAGATTTCCATTTGTGGGAATGCTAGAATAAAAAGGATGTATGTGTTCCAGATCTACTGACCTAAAAAGATTTCCAAGCTCAGGAGCAGATCCAGATTTTGTGGGGCCTAGCAGTTAAAAGTTAAAGACCCTCTCTAAGAAAAAATATATATATATACATATTTTATTCATTAAAGTATATATATTTTATAGTATGTAAAGTATATATATGTGTGTGTGTGTATATATATATATATATATATATATATATATGGTATGAATAAAAGAATTTCTAAGACCTCCCCCTCCCAGGGACTTAGAAGGGGCCCATACAAGTAGGGGACCTTAAAATTCTTGGTTCCTTTCATGGTAAACCTCTCTCTATCCATGATACATTGTTAAAAAGAAAAGAACAAGTTAAAGAATGTATATGATCGGGCGCCTGGGTGGCTCAGTGGGTTAAAGCCTCTGCTTTCGGCCCAGGTCATGATCTCAGGGTCCTGGGATCGAGGCCCGCATCGGGCTCTCTGCTTGGCAGGGAGCCTGCTTCCCCCTCTCTCTCTCTCTCTGCCTGCCTCTCTGCCTCCTTGTGATCTCTCTCCCGCTGTGAAATAAATAAATAAAATCTTTAAAAAAAATAATAATAAAAAAAAAAGAATGTATATGATCTACACGTTATCCTTTAAAAATTAAAGCCACTATATATTGTGTATATGTTTTTGTGAGCAAATGGAAACTATGGAATGATACAAACCAAATTAAATTCAGCTTCATCAAGGGGGAATTAAGCCAGGAGATAAGGTAAGATGTTGAGGGGGGCATGTGTGTAAAAGATCATCATTTTTATTTTAATTACTAGTACCAAAATAAACTATTAATTAGAAAATAAAAGCATGTGCTGCTCTACATTATGAAGGCTTTCCAAAGAAGAAAATCTACAATTGTCTTTGGGATAAGTCCACATCCTCCCAAGGTGACTATATGAAGATGCCACATGTACTGGGTTTAGAAGTTCTATTTTATTTGTCACAAAAGAACATTCCTTACATTAATAAACTCCTCCTCAGGCCGCCCATAAACATACAGCACAAGAGAACCAGATAGGAAGAGAGAACATAAAAGCTCAATGGTCTACAAAAGGGGTTCCAGGTAAGCCATCTTTGCTAAATTAGACTTTTCCAGATTATCACTCCTGAATTACTTAAGTCAATCACATTTTTAAGCCAAGAGAAACATTCTTCCTTAGATAAAACAAACTTAAGATGAATGTGGTGGCATATATAACTCACATGAATAAATAAAATCAAGATAAGTCAAGACAAAAATATTTCGTTTGACTTCTATGCAGGTACCACTTGATTGTGGCAAAGGAAAATCCAATATACATTTCAAAACAATTCATCATAAAAAAAAATAAAGCAGATTCACACCAGAAAAGGTTTTTTTTAATTAACTGGTTCAACCAAAATGTGTGCAATCTAACTTGCATGATAGATTTATGCCAACAGCATTTTCCAGCAAGACATTCTATGGTTCCAAAAGGCAGAATTTCATAGCAGCATAAGACTAATGATTACAGTGTATGTGGTGGTAGTCCCAGTCTCAGCTCCAAGCATGAAAGCAGATGCGTTTCTCTTAGGTTTTCTGACAGGCTGATATTAAAGAGCAGCATGTGTCAGAAGATGTAGTACATCAAGTGGCCTTTTTGACAGATTTTACAGTGGAATCTTTGTACTGTCAGGGTGGTGGGTATGACAGTCCAGGGAGATGACAGTAATAAGAGTGTTTAGGTAAAAGAGCAAGCTTAATAGAGATGCCACTGTTGACAATAACATGCTTATGTTAAGAGTCCTTGCTTTCATTTTCTACTGGAAATTCCAAAGCCCATTTTTAATTTTTTTTCTAAATCTTACAAAATATCTTTTTAGTTCTTTGCAGGGTAGAACACTAAACTGCCAGTTGTATTTTCTCATCTGTTCTTAAAGGTACCTTAGACCATCATATCACTGACATTCTTCACTCAGGGTATTGGTCTGGACTGAAGCAGAACTTATGTAGAATTCTAAAGTGACTGTGAAATGATGGTCTGTTTTTCTGGAGTGCACTTCAAATTAACCGTGGACCCCAGGCTAAGGAATTATTATCATCTAATATTTGTACTGAAGCCCAACACCATGCATGGGGTACCTCACACTTACTTGAAACCAACTATCCCATTATTTTGTACCACAACTAAAATGTATGAAACAATATAATCTTCCCTTCACAGATACATATGTTTTACATTTCTTACAGTTCTATAGATACTCAAGTTAATTATAGTGTCTATATCACATCTCCAGCAATGACCTACTTCCAAGTTGTTTGAACTCCAGAAATATTTTACTCTAGCTCTGCATGCTCAGTGATAGCACATTTGAGAGAATGGACTGCCAGTTGTGAATTGATGCTAAATGAATGGGTATGCTTTAAAAAAAGAGAGAGAGAGAGAGTCCTTTTTCACTTGTGGGCTTTAATACCCAACTAATTATAATGATTTCAAATTCTCTCAAGGCTAAAATTAAACTTGGCTTCCTGGATAGCCAAACAAGTGACTATTCTTCTACATCATCCTGTTCCCAGTTTATCTTAAGCTCACTTTGAGCATAAATTGGTTAAAAACAGTCATATTCTGAATGCTAAATTAAATATCACTAAAAATATAATTTGAAGAGGCAGTTAAAATCCAATACCATCCAATTAGAATGACAGTAGAGCATTGTCCCTCCCCTCCCCGATGAAATGGGAGAGGCAGGTGGTGGTCAGGGCACACAACATCAGTTCTAGATGGACGTGTTGATTATGGTGCTAATATCCAACTAGATGAAACATGTGAAGCTAAGGGGAAGTTATAAGAAGCATGGTTCCAATGAAAGCCAGATCAGACTCAAAACTATAGTCCAAGATTGAACTGCCAATCTATAGAAAGCTGGGCAAAAAAACACGACCCCACATGCAAAATGAATTGTTATAGACAAGGAGTGCTCCCTAAGAAAGGACTCTTGAAGCAAGTACAGATCAAAGCTCAAAGCTATTCCTTAAGTAGTGAGCAGGAGGCTAAGGAGGACACTTGAACAGATGTATGTGGCTTTAGACATGATCGTTCTTAGGAGTACTTAATGATTATAAGAGGATACTATTATCACATTAGAGATCATGAAACCATGACCTTAAGCTGAGCTTAAATGGACTGTAAGCATACAGTTAAGAACAGAGATTATGGACCTGAACTGTTTTTTATTTTTGACCTAAGTATTTCTATTTTATTTAATTTCCCCCAGTTCTATTGAGATACAATTGACCTATATTAGTTAAAATGTACAATATAATGATTTATGCATATTATAAAATGATTATCATAAGTTTAGTTAATATCATCTCATGTAGTTACACATTTTTTCCTTGTAATGATTATTTTTAAGATCTGTTGTCTTGAGAAATTACAAGTATATGATACAGTATTGCTAACTTAGTCATCATTCTGTATACCACATCCTCAGAACTTATTCATGTTACTACTGGAAATGTGTACCTATTGACCACCTGTACTCATTTCTCCCAACCTCTTGCCTCTGGCAACCACAAATCCGTTCTTTGTGTTTTGTGTTTTTTTTTTTGTTTTGGTTTTGATTTTTTGGTTTTCAAGATTTCACATATAGGTGAGATCATCCAGTATATGTATTTGATTTACTTCACTTAGCATAATGTGCTCAAGGTCCAACCATCTTGTGGCAAATGGCAAGATTTCATTCCTTTTTATTGCTGAATAATATTCTATTGTATATATATGCCACATCTTTATCCATTCATCTGTAAGTGAACACTTAGGTTGCTTCCATGTCTTGGCTATTGTAAATAATCCTGCAGTGAACATAAGGATGTGTATATCTTTATTATTTTTTTTAAATGGAATTATTAGATCCTGTGGTAGTTCTATTTTTAATTTTAGGGGGAACTTCTACTCCACTTTCCCTAGTGGCTGTACCAATTTACATTCCCCCTCAACAGTGCACACGTGTTTCCTTTTCTCTGCATCCTTATTAACACTTGTTATTTCTGGTCTTTTGAAAATAGCCATTCTGACAAATGTAAGGTGATATCTCATTATGGTTTGGATTTGCGTTTCCCTAATTATTAGTTATGCTGAGTACCTTTTAATGTACCTGTTGTCCGTTTGAATGTCTTCAAGACAAGAATGTCTATTCAGATTTGTGCCAATTTCTTGTTTTCCCCCCTCTACGGAGTTCTAGGCACAACTTTTTATCCATCTAAAGGTAAATATCATATTGCAGAATGTATTAAATGTGGTAAAGGCCAGAGTCCCACTACCTTGTCAGTAAAGAAGAAAAGGGGTATTAAGTACACAAGGACAGAGAGAACAGAGACCATGCTACAAATGGACTAGAAATGTCAACGGAAAACAGATGGAGGAGTGATAACTGACTTAAGCAAAACAGGGGAAGCAGGGACCTAAGACAAAAAAAAAAAAAAAAAGAATGAACTAATTTTTACCACAGAGCTTCCTACTGATTCTGGAATTCATTGCACCTGCTACAAAAAATTTAGAGATGAGGCATGGATTTGACCCATTTATATAAAAAGCAGTTTAAAACCCCTGAGCTCTTCTTTCCAACCTTGTTCATCCAGGCATCCATTCCTCTAAACCGCAACCCTTGAGAGAAAGAAGTTTCTTCTCTGGAAAAGTTGAATTAGAAGGGGTTCTGGACTCAGGAATACAAGGCATAAAAGCAAGCACAAAACAGGGATTTTTACTACCAACATTGTCTCCACTCTTTCCTCCTCCTCCTCCTCCTCCTCCTCCTGAAACATAGATCACTAATCAGGTTCAGTTTGGGAGAAACTTACAAATTTCACCCTACAAATCTCTTCTCCAAAGAAAATAATTAAAATTAAGTTGTGACATTTAAGAATCACACAATGAAAATGTCAGTTTGCTTCCCACTTTCAGAATTTTACCCCCATTAAACATTATTGCTCAAAAATTTCCAAAGAATGGACTTTTTCTAGCAACAAAGCTCTTGTTTTGGAGGTAAGGTCTCCAGGAAATAAGAAGCCAAAAATAAACTTGACCATTAGAAGAATAGTATTGAAAGAAGTCCTATAGTTCTACTGAGTTTAGGGGTGATTAGTGATAGATATATAGAAAACTAAACCAGAAAGGAAAAAAAAAATCTGGCAAGTAAACTTGTACAAGGGATATATAATCAGACCACTCTCACAGGCTCAGCAGTGAATGATATGGATAGATGTCATAATAATGTAACTACTAAATTTGTTAATCCTAAACCTGAACTAGTAACCTAATTGTGATCTAAACCAGTTGAAAGTATGGAGAGTTTAGAAATAGGTATTAATTACATAAAAGGCTAATGTTATCCCTTAATAAGAATTCCAAAGAAAATGCCTGAAATTGATACACTAATATATACGACTGCTAATTCTTACTGTTCAATATTTAAAAGCAGCAGCTAAAGACATATTTAAAATACTTTCAGGGACACCTGTGTGGCTCAGTTAGTTAAGTGTCCAACTCTTGGTTTCTGTTCAGGTCATGATATCATGGATTTTGAGATCAAACCCAGCATGGTCTCCACATTCAGTGGGGAGTCCACTTGAAGATTCTCTTCCTCTGTACCTCCCCCAACTCACTCTCTCTCTCTAAAATAAATCTTTAAAATAGATACTTTCAGGAATGACCTCTGGTGTAAGAATATTTAGGATCGAGAAGTATTATTTATCATAAGCCTATAGTAGTTATGGTTAAATAAATCAGTATTATATGTTGCCTCAGCAAAAAAATGAAAATATCTCCCATAGAAGTAGTCTTGAAATTTCTCTTCTGGAAGTTATAGACATTTTCATGAATTCAGATGGTTTATGGGGTGCTTTTCCTTGTCTTGGTTGAATGTTATAGTTTTCTTATAATTATGCCCTATTCTTTGGCTGGCAGCCCCTGAAAGAAATATGCAAGATTTGGCTTAGTCTTGCCATGTCCTTTCTATCACCAGGTAGAAAAGCTTAGTTCAAGAATATCTAGAGTTTGGAGAAAAATGTTATTTCTTTCTCTTTGACTAGTTTATTGAATAACAAACATAAAATGTAAGATAGTGATTGTATTAAATATGTAATGCACAGGAATTAGTATTTTTAGGTCTAGGAAAAAGAAATTTTTTTTTATAAATGTTTTTGTCAAAATTATGAAAGTTATCCAGTAAAATAGGTTTCCATTTATATCAGTTAGGATCAGTTAGGTCAAAATGTGGATGTGTTTTATGTGCAGAGTTAAACATGATTCTATACATTTTCAGAGACAAGTTTGCATTTGATCGAAAATGAAAATATTTTAGAACTTTCATGCTTTATAACATGCATAGCGTCAAGCTAAAAAAAATGTGAGAAATACTGAAGATATTAATTCCTAGAAAAAAACATAAAAGTTCTAGGTTTGCTCTAAAAATAACTTTAAAGGGCTAATATTGTGCTATTTTGAAGAGACTCCTAATTTAGAAAGTTGAAATCATGTCTAATTTTTTTTACTGGAATCTTCTTTTAGTCATAAGAAATGTACCACCAGGACTGTATAATCAATATGAAGCAGATGGTGGAAAAATTATCTGGTGTATTTAGGCACTACCAGTGGCCAATGTGTAGTATGGGCCAGGAAGTTCATTCTGGTTTTACCAATCTACTTTCTGGGTATGATGGATAGTGCCTTTTAATGAAAATCTTTATATTATTTTAGTTTCCATAGTACAAGCTGCATGCACATAGGCAACTCTATTTAGGTCTAGGTGGAGCTTATATGGTGATGACTTTAGGAATTCTTTGAGTAAATAATTGTTCCCTATACCAGCATACAAATTTTAGCATTTCATTTAAATATTTTAAATACTTAAAATCATATAGTATGATTCATAATTTAGAAAAACTAATTTTGAATTCTAACTCAGTTATGTACAAGGGTTAAATTTTTTGGTCTTTAAGGCACCTACTTTTTAGCACTTAGTAACATCTTAAGTGATTATTTATATATATATATATAATCCATATATACATATATGTATACATATCCATATATATAATCCATACATACATATATGTATACATATCCATATGTATATATAATATATATAGTTAAAATATGTTTTTGTAATTACAATGGAAAAGGATCTATTGATCTCATCATGGTTTCAAGTTTGTTTTTCTAATGTATTTTTACATTTAGTATCTTCATCACTATCTGGCTCTTTAGGTGCTAACAGCATTACTGAGGCACACTGTACATATCTCTTGTTCTAAAATGAGTTGCACTTCTTAATAATTTAAATTCTAAATATAAGGAATGGCTATACAGTAATCTTAGGTGACTTTTTTAATTTTTTAAACATGTAATAGAGAAAATAACATAATGAACCTTATTTACTCATCACCTGGGTTCAACAATTATCAAGATTTTGTCAATTTTGTTTCATCAGCCCTCTCCCCTCATTTTCATGTGTTTTATTGTGAAGTGATTTCTAAACAATATTTTTTAAGTTTAAACACTATAACAAAAATAGTGTAATTTCTTAAGAGAATACTTTAAAACAACCTTATCTATCTGGTTGTATATATTTTTATGCTTTGTTTCTAAAATGGTATCTTTATTTTAGAAATAATTTTTTAGTATTCAGAATTCTGAAGAACCATATCAAGGTCTTAAGAACATGTGCAAGATTGTCACTAAAACTTAAAACTCTCTTCTTAAGGGCTCTTCTAAGTTTTTTTTTTTTCCCAGAAGACACTGAGGACTTATAAAATCTGTGATATATTTTCTGACTTTAGAGTATAACAATCTTACTCTCTATTTGATTTTTTAAAAATTCAATGTAACTTACTAGGATAGTGTTTCTTTTGGGAGGCATATCTGGTATCTGTCACTCAGATATTAATAATCATAGTATCTATAAATGCAAAAGAGGCCTGAGTATATGGAATATTTTTTTATTTTCTAACACAGATTGTTTGTCACACAGGTGTTCAGCTCTTTGTGTTCTTTTGCAATGGTAATTTCCACTTCACCCCCACCCTTCCTACAGTTTTCTTGAGGATTTTGCTGCATTTTCTAGCCTTACTGCAAATCAAAGGACCCCAAATATTGGCAAACTATTTAGTAATTGTGCTGATTTCTTAGTGAAGCTAGATACAGTTTATGGACATAAGAGCCTTTTAACAGTCAAGAGTATGGAATGAGGTGGATTGCTGAACAGAAAAACAATGGAGAGTAAAGCATTGTTTTCATGGCCCAGAATGTGGGTTTTTTTTTTCTTCTCTAATGAAAAAAATAGGCTCTGGTTTTGCACACCTAGAATGACTATCTGAAGATTTTTTTTCTATGCGAAGTGACCATTCCTCTTTAATAACATCATCTTGGTCTCTCTTTAGAGACTTGATCTCTGAATAGAATCTTGATCTCTCATTAGAATTTAGACAATTCTACTGTATGCCCTTGTTTTGTGGGTACATAGGCCTGACCTGGTCCACCACACCCGTCCACCTGCCATTCATATAACTGGTTCAGGAATGATTCAAGTACATGATCCAAGCTCCCTAATCAGGGATGTTTTTTACCCAATATGAAACTGCCAGGAAATAGAAGTACTGGGAGGCTATGAACCTGAACCTGCTGGAACCACCAGGTAGAGAGAGCCTGCCTGGGAGTGAATCTACACCGCAGAAAGCACAGCTGAGAGACAGTGAGAGATAGCACTCTTGTAACATCATTTTAGCCTCTTGCTCAACTATTTCTGGGTTATAAATACATTTTTTAAACTGTTTTTCTCTTTGACGCTTTGGGTTGATTTTCTTTCACTTGCAACTGAAAATGTTCTATTTTTTAAAATAACTTTTTAAATAACCTTTTTAATGCCTCATACACATATATAAATCATCTCTCATTACTTTAAACCCCAAGTATTTATCTGTGGTCTTAATCTCAGATCGTCTTCTAGCTTCTTGCAAAAGCCCATTTGCAAGTTGAATGCCAGAAAAGAGGGGAAGAGTGAAAATATGTCATGGAGAAAGACTGATAAATGATCTAATTTAACTCACAGGAAGATGGCAGAGAAGATCCCAACCTCACCTCCTCCCATGGACCCACATAGGGTTCAACTATGTATAAAGCCGCTCTGAGGATGATGTGAAAACTAGTAGAACAGTTCCACAGTTGATATAAAGAAAAGACCACATCAAGAGTAGTAGGAGGGGCAGAAATGCACTCTGATCAGGAACCAAACACCTGGTGTGGCAGCCCACAAATAGGACAGAAAGCACAGGCATGGAGGTCCTCATTTAAAGCAAGGGATTCAAGCCCCACAATGGGCACCAACCACCCTAGGGATCTGCATTGGGAATACAAGCACCTATAATGCCTGGCTTTGATAATCAGTGGGACTTAACTCTGGGAGCTTTGAAAATCAACTTTAAGAAACAGACTTTGCACTTAAAGGGCCCCACAAATCTCCCTGCTCTGAGACCTATCACAGAGATAGCAATTTGAAACATATTTGTTGGGTAATTTTAAGGCATGTGCTAGAGAGTCCAGGATATGTAGGAGCATTTTCTTCAAATGGAAGCCTGGAAGGTGCCATTTTCTTGCCCTCCTTTGGCCTCACTGGTCCAAAGCTGGCAGGTGCCGGTTTTGACACTCTTCATTTACTTTGCTGGCACTGCTTGCCTAGCCCTGGTATTCTCCTGTGGACCTGCTTCACCCAACCTTCTGCACTGGCAGACACACCTTCAGAGCAGCTCCAATGCTGTCACATGTGACAGGCAGCCTTGATCAGGACCAGTAACCCCCCAAAGTGCCTAACAACACAGTATATCCAGTGCAGTCTCAACCAGGACCCATGCTCTTCCAAAACAACTCCTATCCTAGGAAAGGGGGTAGCCAGCCCTGCCCAACACCACACCTGTAAAAACCATGGCTGAACACCTCAAGAAGCTGTGCTGGAAGGTCAGCCACACCAACTAGAATGCCCACCGTTGCAGTTCAGTCACAACAGGAGGGTGAATGTAGCCTACACTGGAGAACTAACTGGAACATCTGGGCACCAGGGACCAAGCTGAAGAGAAAAAAGAAAAAAAATTTTAAAAATGAAGATAGGTTAAAAGACCTGTGCAGTAACATTCAATGTACTAACATCTGCATTTTAGGGGTCCCAGAAGGACAAGATAGAGAAGAAGGGGCAGGAAACTTTGAAAACTTCTCTCATCTGGGGAGGGAAGCAGACATCCAGGTCCAGGAGAACAGAGAGAACTGCAAACAAGATGAACCCAGGGAGGTCTACACCAACACACATAATTATTAAAAAGTTAAAAAGTAAAGAGAATCTTAAAAACAGCAAGAGAAAAGCAACTATAGTTTTGTACAAGGGGGCCCCCATAAGGTTATCAGCTGATTTTTCAGCAGAAGACTTGCAGGCCAGAAAGATGTAGCCATGATAAAGTCAAAATGCTAAAAGGAAAAAAAAAATCTACAACCAAGAATACTCCACCCACCAAGGTTTTCATTCGAAATTGAAGGATGGATAATTTCCCAGAGAAAAGTTAAAGGAATTGATCACTACTCAACCAACCATATAAGAAATGTTACAAGGACTTCTTTAAGCAAAAAATGTTATAACTAGAAGATAATTATAAAAGATAAAATTTCACTGCTTAAAATAATATATAGTAAAAGTAGATCAATTATAAAGTTAATATGAAAATTAAAATACAGAAGCGTAACAGTGTAGTGCTTTTAGAATGTGTTTGAACTTCAGTGGCTACCATCTTAAAATAGAGTGCTATATACATAGGATGTTATGTATGAACCTCATGGTAACTACAAACCAAAATCCTGTAATACCCAAAGAATAAAAAGGAATCCAAGCACACTACTAAAGATAGTCATTAAATCAGGGAAGAGAGCAAGAGAACTGCGAAGAAACAGAAGAACTACAAAACAACCAGACAATTCAAATGGTAATCAGTACATACCTTTCAATGATTACTTTAAATGCAAATGGACTAAATGTTCCAATCAAAGCCACTCCTCCCTTACTGATTTTCAGTCTGGATGATAGATCCATTGATGTAAGCAGAGTGTGAAAGCCTCTACTATTGCCACAGGGTGACCTAATGGATAAAAACAAAACAAACAAACAAAAAAAAACAAGATCCAACTATATGCTGACTACAAAAGACATCAGACCTAAAGTCAGATATAGACTGAACATGAAGAAATTTAAAAAAAAGATATGCCATGCAAATAGAAGCCAGAAGAAGTTGAGGTAGCAATACTTATATCAGACAAAATAGACTTTAAAACCAAAGCTGTAAAAAGACAAAGAAGGTCATTATATAATAAGGAATTTTCCAACAAGAGGATAAACAATTATAAATATTAATGCATCCAATAAAGGAGCACCTACATATATAAAGCAATTATTAACAGATATAAAGTGAGAAATTTACAGTAGTACAATAGTAGGGGCTTTCACACTCCAGTTATGACAATGGATATATCATTCAGACTGAAAATCAGTAAGGGAACAGTGGCTTTGAACAACACATAAACCAGGTGAACTTAACAGATACATATAGAAACTACACCCAAGACAGCAGGACACATTTTTTTCAAGGGCACATGGAACATTCTCCAGGATAGATCATGTTAGACCACAAATTTCAGTAAGGTTGAAATTGATCATCTTTTCTGACCACGATCATATGAAACTAGAACTTCAAAAACAGGAGGAAAAACCTAGGCTAAACAGCATGCTACCAAACAACCAATGGGTCAACAAAGAAATCAAAGAAGAAATTAAAAAAAAAAACTGAGTACTAATGAAAATGGAACCACATGGCTTAAATCTACGGAATGCAGCAAAAACAGTTCTAAGAGAGTTGATAGAGATACAGGCTTACCTCAAAAAAAAAAAAAACCTCAAGAAATCTAACTTTACACCTAAAGGAACTAGAAAAAGTGTGTCATAACAAAACCGAATCAGTAACCAAAAAACTCACAACCTAACAAAAGTCAAGGACCAGATGGTTCAATGGTGAATTCCACCAAACATTTAAAGAATACTTCTCCTTCTAAAACTATTCCAAAAACTTGAAGAGGAAGGAACATTTCCAAATTTATTTATGATGCTAGAATCACCCTGATACCAAAACTAGACAAAGACACTACAAAAAAAGAAAATTACAGACCAGTATCACTGATGAATATAGATGCAAAAATCCTCAAAATAATCATTCACCAAGATCAAGTGGGATTTATTGCAGGGATGCAAGGATAGTTCAATAAACACAATCAATGTGATACAATTCATTAACAAAAAGATAAAAATCCTCTCTGGATATGCAGAAAAGACTTTTGGCCAAATTCAATATTTATTCATGATACAAACTCTTAACAGAGTGGGTATAGGACAAAGATACCTCAGCATGATAAAAGCCATATATAAAAACCCACAGCTAATGTCACACTTCATGATGAAAAGCTCAACATTGTTCCTTTAAGGTCAGGAAAATTACCAGGATGCCCACTGTCATGGATTTTATTTGTATAGTACTAGAAGTCTAAGCTACAGCAATCAGACAAAAAAATGAAATAGAAGTCACCCAGATTGTTTAGAAATAAGTAAAACTGTCACTATTTGCAGATGACATGATAAAATAGCAAAAAGAAAAATCCAGAAAATTTATTTAAAATAGCATTAAAAAGAATAAAATACCTATGAATAAATTTAACCAAGGACATAAAAGACCTATACTCCAAAAACTAGAAGACATTGATTTAAAAAAAAATAAGAATAAATCAAATGGAATGCTCTACTATGTTTATGAGTTGGAGAATATTTTTTAGATGTTCATAGTAAAAACATTCTACATATTCAATATAATCCCTATCAAACATCAATAGCACTTTTTACAGAACTAGAAGAAATAATTCTAAAATTAGCATAGATCCACAAAAGACCCTGAACAGGCAAGCAATCTTGCAAAAGAACAAAAGTGGAGGTATCACATTTCAAACTACACTGCAATGTTATAGTAACCAAACAGTATGGTACTGCACCAAAATACACAGATCAATGGAGTAGAATAGAGAGCCCACACTTATATGGTCAATCAATCTATGATAATGGAGGCAATATATACAATGGAGAACAGACCATCTCTTCAATAAATGGTGTTGGGAAAACTGGGCTACTTCCTTTCACCATACACAAAAGTAAAGTCAAAATGGATTAAAGACCTAATTGTGAGACCTGAAACCACAAAATTCCTGAAAGAGAATATCAGCAGTTAACTCTTGAACATCAATCTTAGCGATATTTTTTTTTCCTGTTCCTCAGGCAAGGCAATAAAACCAAAAACAAACAACTAGGATTATACCAAACTGAAAAGCTTTTGCACAGCAAAGGAAAACATTTTAAAAAATGAAAAGGCAACCTACTAAATGGGTGAAGATATTTACAAATGATATATTTCTAAGGGTTTAATATCCAAAACATACAAAAAAACTCATGCAGCTCAACACCGAAAAGAATTAATCAAACTTTAAAATGGGCAGAAGGGAACCTGAATAGACATTTTTCCAAAAAAGACACAGATGACCAACAGACACATGGAGAGATGTTCAACATCACTAATCATCAAGGAAATACAAATTAAAACCATAATGAGATATCATCTCACACCAATCAGAATGCTAGTATCAAAAAGACAAGTGTTGTCAAGGTTGTGGAGAAAAGAAAACTCTGGTACATTGTTGGTGGGATTGTAAATTGGTGCAGCTACTATAGAAAACAGTATGAAGGTGCCTCAAAAAATTAGAAACAAAACCATATGATTCAGTGATTCTACCTCTGAGTATTTAGCCAAACAGAAAAACTAATTTGAAATGATATATGCACCCCAATGCTTATTGCAACATCATTTATAATAGCTAAGACAGAGAAATAACCTAAGTATCTCTCAGTCGATGAATGGATTACGATGTGGCATCTACATACCACACACATACACTATATGGAATATTTGGAATATTTAGCCTAAAAAAGAATGAAATCTTGCCACTTGCAACAGCTTGGCTCAACCTAGAGGGCATTATGTTAAGTGAAATAAATCAAACGAAACAGGACAAATACTGTATGATTTTACTTATATGTGGAATTAAAAAAAAAAACCCAGAACAAAAAGAGTCATAAATACAAAGGGAAAAGTGATGGTTGTCAGAGGAGTGGGGAGGGATGGGTGAGCTAGGGGAAGAGGATTCAGAGCTACAAGATTGCAGTTATAAATGAGTCACAGAGATGTAAAATACAACATAAGGAATATAGTCAATAATATAATAACTTTGTAAGATGACTACATTTATCATGGTGAGCATTTTGTAACATATATAAAATGTTGAATTATTGTGTTATACACCTAACACAATGTCAACTATAGTTCAACAAAAATAAAATTTAAAATTTTAAGTATTAAAGAATAAACTAATCACATGTTGGTTTAAATTTTCCATGAGGTATCAAGTCAGGTCATCAGAATGTAATATGCTAGAATATCACTTTAGATATTCATAAAGATGCCTTCATAGAATTATGAGTTAATATAAATTTAGTCCTTCATGTAGCAACCAAATTAGCTTAGCTTTCTAGCATAACTACTTTCCTTCTCCCCAGGCTGTAGAATGGAAAAAGTTTAATGGACAATGTGGGTTAGTATTCTTGCACTAACATTAGCTCTGTTATCTTGACAATGTTACTTCACTCTGATATATTACCTATAAAAATAAAAATGTTTACTTCACATGCAGTTTTTAAAAATCACATAATAGGAAATATTCAGAAAACAGATATTCAGTAAGTGGAAAGCAGTGATTTTATTTTTATTATCAACCACATCAAGTCATTTTAAAGTTAACTATCAATTAGGTGTTAGGTCTGTATTTCCTCAGGTAATGAATTGTGAAAGATTTGGAATTTAGGCAGTCCATGATTTTGGAAAGTTTAATGATTTTCTAAAGCCCAGCATAGGGCACCTGGGTGGCTCAGTGGGTTAAAGCCTCTGCCTTCGGCTCAGGTCATGATCTCAGGGTCCTGGGATCGAGGCCCACATTGGGCTCCCTGCTCAGCGGGGAGGGAGCCTGCTTCCTTCTCTCTCTCTACCTGCCTCTCCGTCTACTTGTGATCTGATCTCTCTCTCTCTCTGTGATAGATAGATAGATAGATAGATAGATAGATAGATAGATAGATAGATAAATCTCTAAAGCCCAGCATAGTATTTTAGTTTTAAATATTTAGCTACTCTAAACTTACACAGGATTTTCACGCTGGTTTTCTTTTCTTCCTTTGGGGAGGGGAGATACCATCTTGGTGGTAATTCTTATCATTTAGCCACTTTCACCCAATGGATGATGTTGCCCTGCAGAAGGAAGAATTAAGTTCTAAGAATAAGGATACAATTATTACTAACTCACCACCTCAATATCAACTAATGGAAACTGATAGTATTTTCTTCCCCACAAAAAAACCTCTGTGCTCAGGAGGTGCTATTTCTTCATAATGAAGTTAGTGCTGACACAAATGTCCATGAAGAGAAAAACTCCTAAAATATTAGAACTCTGTAAGTCTGAAAAGGTAGTAAATGTTATGGTTTAAATGGTGAAAAATGAGAAATACTAAAGGTGGTTTTATTACTTTATAATATAAAAAATTAAAGTTTTAATTAAATTTTTATTATAAAATACAAGCCTTTGGGTCCTTTCTCAACTCATGAACAGTGGGGAAGAAAATATCAAGTCTATGACTTGCTCTGAATCACACTTTACTACAGTTTATCTGATCTCCAGAAATGAACCCAAACTAGATTTTCCTCTGACATCATTAAATGATTTTCTGAAATGTTTGCAAAGCTCCAGGTGCATGGGGTCCCTGAATAAATATTATTTCAACACTGATCAGCTGCATAGGTGAAGACCAAGTTAGGAAACAGGTCTACAAGGATTTCTTAATGAAAGCAGGTGGCTGTTGATATTCTAAATAGATTCAATAATTAGTTAGAACATTTTTAGGACTTTAGGTGCATCTCACAAGGGATTTCTATAATATTCAGAAGACAGCTCATGTAGGAAAGCACCTGTTCAGGAAGATACTCACTCACACTCTCCTAGTAGGGGAAAATATTTTATAAGACCAAAGTTCCATTCCTAGCAAAGAAAGACTTTACATTTTGAATTTATTCACCTGCTAAAATTTAGGAATTTCTGTGGTGTCAAAGAACTGCCTTCATAAACAAGATAGGAATTCCATGTAAAAGACCAACATAATTATTTATTTAAAACTGCTTATTTAGAACAAACATATAAGACATACTCTGTGGGGAAAAATTTACTTGCTTTAGTTTGGAATCAAACTAAATTTAAATAATAGATTTTTATCTTCAGCAACTGTTGTAGCCATTACATATTATTTACTCCAAGTAAGAGAAGCATATCTGCTTGACAAGAGTCCTAAAACAAGATATTGAAGCTTTCCCTGCTCCCTTTTTTCATGACACAAATTTCACCCAAAGAAATTTAAAATGCATTTATTAACATTTGTTTATCCTTTGACACAAATAAAAGTTAAGGCCCTTTGGCAAACATATACATAGTAAAAATACTAGAAAAGTTTATAAATTGTTACAGGCACTTACGCAAGTTAAATTCCCAACTAATTTTTTTCCTGAAATTTATTGATTAGCAATAGGATGCAAAATAAACTAAATCAAATTTCATATCTTCTTCAATGGTGTTTTTGAAATTCTGAGTAATGACCCTGGTTGAGCCATTAATGCAAATCCTCAAAACTTAAATAGTTTCTTGATACTTTTCATTTTGAGGCATCTTTTAAAGAAAAAACAGATGCCTCTCCACATGGCATTCTAAAAATCAATATAATTAATCAATAATACTCTCCACAGGTAATAAATGCTGAAAAGCATTTCTGCCTATCTATATTGATCGAGAGAATTGCTTCAAATTGGTTCTGATGTGTATAAAAATCATTTCCTTATTGATCAAAGCCTCTTTTCTCTGATATGTTATTTTATATGTGGCACACGATTTTTTAGGCTACACTTTTGTGTATTTGTGATAAATAAATTTCCTATGATCTGTGTATGAGACTAATTTGAATGAAATGTAAAATGGGTATTTTTGTTTCTTTGGGGGAAACATATTCAAACTTTAAACAAAGCATGTATAATAATGAGAAATTACTGAAGTTATTTTAATGAGAAATGTAATGATGTATTTCATTCACATTTTCATTATTTGTAATAAACTTAAAAGTTTTGAGTCTGCTTCTATTTCTTATAGCAGAATTTCATTCATGCAGACATAGGTGTTTAATCCAGAATGATATTATTCCTTTTAAAAAAATTATTTATCAGACAGCACAAGCAGGGGAAGTGATGGGCAGAGGGAGAAGCAGGCTCCCCACTGAGCAAGGAACCCAATGTGGGACTTGATCCCAGGACTCTGGGATCATGACCTAAGCCAAAAGCAGACACTTAACCAACTAAGCCACCCAGGCATCCACAGAATGATATTATTCCTGATGATATAATAGAAAATTGCACAGTTCTAGTCAACTGTTGACTCTTAATATTGTTGTCAAATTATATTTTTGTAACATGGTCGATTTATAAGTGAATTTTGTGACATTTTTGTTAAAGTGTACAGACACCAGGTAAAAAAGAAAAGTATGTCTTCTAAATTAATTTTCCAAATGATAAGTTTATAGCTTTAATATATACAGCATTTAATGGATCCCATTAAACAGGATTCTATTCTTTTGACCTAAACAATATACGAAACCCCAGTTGCCTTGGCAAATAGTACCTGGTAACTAATGGCTCATTGCATAAATATTATTAGTTCAATGGAAGATTTTTCCAAAAAAGCTCAACTTTCAAAGTTCAATTTTTGATACATTTATCAGTGTGGTGCATTATTCCTCCAATAAAGAAAAATCAAAGATTCCTGTCAACATAATTTAGTAAATTTTAAAATCTACACTACCTATTTTCCTTATTTAGATGTTCCATTACAAATGGCATCATTTTGGCCAATGAATATACTACTTTAGAAAGTGTTGAAGCAGTATCTTCTTAAAATTTGACTACCAATTTATTTTATTACACTGTTCTATGCAAGGGAGAGAGAGAGAACATGGTAGAGAAGGAGGATCCTCATCCCACAGATACAGGTAGATAACCCACATCAGTGTAAATAACCCAAAGAAGAGAGTAGGAAGAGCAGAGATGTGGTCAAGAGCTAAAAGGACCTGTGGGACTGTCCACAGGAGGAACCCTGTGGTTGTGGAGAGGAGACATAAACAGACCTTCATACCAGGCACTCCAGCAAGGGGGAGCCACACAAGGAAGATGAATCCCCATAACATTTGACTTTGAAAACTTTGAGGGCCATAATTCTGCAAGTTCTTACAATCGGTAGGGCTGTATACCTGGAACTTTAAAATCATCTTGTTTGGCTCTGGGAGAGCCAGGAGGGTAATAGGAAGCTGAGTCTCTGACCTTAAAGAGACAGCACAGCCAGCACAGCCCCACAGAGATACAGCATAGAAACAACAACTTGAAAAATGCCTGGAATATATGGGAGGGAGATTTCCTTACTAATCTCAGAGTGTGTGTGCTGGAGAGACAAGGATTATTGAGGAACTTCTCCAGGAACAAAGTAGCTGGTGATTGTCATTTCCCTCCTCCAAACCCCAGTCTAGATACAAGGACACCTACAGGAACCAGCAGAACACCCACACTCTCCACCTAACTTGCTAACTCATTTGCTAACAGTGTGCCCTGCCACTGCATTCTCCTGCAGACACTCCCCCCTCCAGCCAGACCTTAGCTCCAGGTCTCTCCCATAGCAAACCCTGCTAACACTGCATGCCCTACTCCTATACTCTTCTGTGGACTGTCTCCTCCAACCCTGCCCACCCCAGTCAGGCAACCTCAAGTGCCCTCCTGCAGTAGGCCACTGCAGACCTTGCTGGCAATGTGCATCCCAGCCCCATATTCTCCTACATTCTTGGCAGGAGCCATCCAAAATGGTGCAACAAGCTGGCAGTGTGCAAGCAGCCATGAGAAGGACCAGCACCACTCCAAATGACTCCTGCCCCTGGAGAAGATAACCACACACACACCAGTCCAACTTCAGCCCCAGCAGTGGACAGGGACAGAAAACTGATCTGACTGCAGGCCCTGTTTACCAACAAAGTCTTCTCAGGGGACAACTCAGGGAAAGCACCCTGCAGTTCCATGTTATTGCATCTCTGGTTAACACCTGGTCTGACTCAACTCAAGCCCAAGGTAGCCCAGACTAGTCTACTAACAACACAGGGACAAAACCCTATCTGCAACAGGCAAAGAAAGCCATTGCAGATGACTAGACTGAAGACAAATGCAGCTAAGCCACAACAGTATGGCATATGCAACACACATAAGAGACACCCTTGAAGCACCAGGTTCTAGTGAAGAGGGGACACTGCACTGCAGGGCCCTACAGGACCTCTCTTCATCAGGCCACTACTTTCAAGAGCAGGAGATGTAGCCGACTTTCCTTACACATAGAAGCAGACACAGAGAGTTAGACGAAATGAGGAGACAAAGGAATACGTCCCAAATGAAAGAACAGGACAAAATCACAGCAAGAGAGCTAAACAAAACAAAGATGAGTAACATGCCTGATAGAGAATTTAAAATAAGGGTCATAAAGATATTCACTTGACAAGAAAAGAGTGGAGGACCTCAGTGATATTCTTAATAAAGAAATAGAAAATATTAAAAAGGACAAATCAGAGATTAAAAAAAAAAAAAGGAATTCATGACCACTAAACCAGCCCTATAAAAAAATGTTGAAGGGAACCTTCTGAGTGAAAAGGAAAAACCATAAGTATAAGAGCAAGAAAGTAGGAGACACAGAAACAGTAAAATTAAGTATATCTATAAAAATCCATCAAGGGATTCACAAGATAAAATCATATAAATTATGACACTATATATCTTAAACAGGGAGGAGAAGTAAAGAATGGATTCAAACTTAAATGACCATAAACTTAATTTAGGCTGCTATATGCAAAGATGTTACATATAAACCAAACAGTAACCACAAATCAAAAACCAGTAATAAATATGCAAAATATAAAGAGAAAAGAATAAAAGTATATCACTAAAGAAAACCAGAAAATGGAGAGAGAGAAAAGAGCAAGAGAACATAAAACTACAAAACCATCCTAAAATAAGTAACAAAATGGCAATACGTATACACTTATCAGTAATTGCTTTGAATGTAAACGAATACACTAAATCCTCCAATCAAAAGGCCCAGCATGACAGAATGGATAAAAAAACAAGATCCATCAATATGCTGCCTATAAGAGACACATTTCAGAATTAAAGACATATTCGGACTGAAGGTGGAGGAATGGAAAAGCATTTACCATACAAATGGAAGTGAAAAGCAAACCAGGATAGAATATTTTTACCAGACAAAATAGACTTTAAAACAAAGACAGCAATAAAAGACAAGGACGTTATATAATCATAAAGGAAACAATCCAACAAGATATAACAATTGTAAACACTTATGCCCCCAACATGGGAGCACCCAAATACCTAAAGCAGTTAATAATAAGCATAAAAGAAGTAATTGATAGTAATGGGGGGGGGATTTTAACAGCCCATTTACATCAATGGACAGATCATTTAAACAGAAAATCAACAAGGAAATAGTGGATTTGAATGACACTTTGAACCAGATGGATCTAGCAGATATATTCAGAACATTCCATCCTAAAACACCAGAATTACACATGCTTTCCAAGTGCACATGGAATATTCTCCAGAATAGGTCACATATTTGGCCACAAAACAAATCTCAACAAATTTAGAAAGATCAGTCATACCATGCATCTTTTCCAGCCAAAATACTATTGAAACTAGAGGGCGCCTGGGTGGCTCAGTGGGTTAAAGCCTCTGCTTTTGGCTCACGTCATGATCTCAGCGTCCTGGGATCTAGGCCCTCATCAGGCTCTCTGCTCAGCAGGGAGCCTGCTTCCTCCTCTCCCTGTCTCTCTGCCTGCCTCTCTACCTACTTGTAATCTCTCTCTGTGTGTCAAATAAATAAATAAAATCTTTAAAAGAAAGAAAGAAAGAAAGAAAGAAAGAAAGAAACTAGAAAACAACTGCAAAAAAAAAATCTGCAAAGAACATAAATACATGGAGGTTAAATAACACACTACTGAACAATGAGTGGTTCAACTAAGAAATCAAAGAGGAAATAAAAAGATACATGGAGACAAATGACAATGAAAGAACAATAGTCTAAAATCTTTAGGATGCAGCAAAAGCTGTTCTAAGAGGAAAGTTTGTAGCAATATAGGCTTACCTTAAGAAGCAAGAAAAAACTCTCAAATAAATAACTGAACCTTCACCTAAAGGAGATAAAAAAGAACAAACAAAACCCCAGACCAGTAGAAGGAAGGAATTATAAAGATTAGAGCAGAAGTAAATGAAATATAAACTAAAAAAATTATAGGACATATCAATGAAAACAGGACCTGTGTTTTTGAAAAGATCAAGATGATACACATTTAGCAAGATACACTTAAAAAAAGAAAAAAGATAAATGAATCAAATGAAATTAAAAATGAACAAGGAGATATAATAACCAACATCACAGAAATACAAAGATTGTAAGAGAATATTATGAAAAATTATATGTCAGTAAATCAGACAACCAAGGATAAATTTCTAGAAATAGAACCTCCCCACACTGAATCAGGAAGAAAGGGAAATTTGAACACACTGATTACCAGCAGTGAAACTGAGTCATTAGTATACGAACTCCCAATAAATTCATGACCAGATGGCTTTACAGGTGAATTCTAACAAACATTTAAAGATTTAGTACCCATTCTTTTTAAACTGTTCCAAATATATAAGAGGAAGGAAAGCTTCTTAATTCATTCTATGAGGCCAGCATTGCCTTGTTACTAAAACCAGATAAAGAAACAATAAAAAAAGAAAACTACAGGGCAATAGCTCTGATGAACATAGATGCTAAAATCCTCAACAACATATTAGCAAACTGAATCCAGCAATACATTAAAAAAGATCACTCACCATGATCAACTAGGGTTTATTCCCTAGATGCAGGAGTGGTTCAATATTCACAAAGCAATCAAATGATAAATCACATCAAAAAGAGAAAGGATAAAAACCATGCAATCGTCTCAATAGATACAGAAAAAGAATTTGACAAGTACAACATCCATCCATGATAAAAACCCTCCAGGAAGTAGGTTCAGAGAGAAGATACATTTACATTACATTTACATTTACATTAAAAATATTGTTAAAATGCCCATACTACCCATAGCAATTTATAGACTTAATGTAATTCCTATCAAATACCAACAGCATTTTCACAGTACTAGAACAAACAATCCTAAAATTTGTATGGAACTACAAAAGACCCCAAATAACCAAAGCAGTCTTGGAAAAGAAGAACAAAGATGGAGGTATCACAGTCCCAGATTTCAAGATACACTACAAAGCTGTAGCAGACAGAATGCTATGGTACTAGCACAAAAATAGACACATAGATAAATGGAACAGAATAGAGAGGCCAGAAATAAACTCATGAATATATGGTCAATTAATCTTCAACAAAGGAGGCAAGAACAAGGAGTGGAAAAAAGAAAAATGGTGTTGGAAAAGCTGGACAGCCACATGCAAAAGAATAAAACTGGACCACTTTTTTATACCATACACAAAAATAAACTCAAAATGGATTAAGGACCTAAATGTGAGACCCCAAACCATAGAATCCTAGAAGAAAGCACAGACAGTAAGTTCTCTGATGTTGGTTACAGCAGTATTCTTCTAAATATGTCTCCTGAGACAAAGGGAACAAAAGCAAAAAATAAACTATTAGGACTACATCGAAATTAAAAGCTTCTGCACAGAAAAGAAAACAACCAAGAAAACTAGAAGGCAACATACTGGTTGGAAAAATAGAAAAAGATGTACAAATGACATACCCAAAAAAGGGTTAGTATCCAAAATATATAAAGAACTTAAACAACACCAAAAAAATCCATTAAAAATGGGCAGAAGACATAAACAGACATTTCCAAAGACAGACATTTCTCCAAAGAAGATATACAGATCCCCAACAGACACATGAAAAGATGCTCAACATCACTAATCATCAGAGAAATGAATCAAAACCACAATGAATCAAAACCACAATATCACCTCACACTTATCAGAATGACTAAAATCAAAACACAAGCAACAAGTGTTAACAAAGATGTACAGAAAAAGGAACACTGTTGGTGGGAATGCAAACTGGTGTAGCCACTGTGGAAAACAGTATGGAGGTTCCTCAAAAAATTAGCAATAGAACTACCATATGATCTTGTAATTCCACTACTGAGTATTACTCAAAGAATAAAGAAACAGTAATGTGAAAATATATGCACACCAATGTTTATTGCAGCGTTATTTATAATAGCCAAATTATGAAAGCAGCCCAAGTGTCCACTGATAGATGAATGGATAAAGAAGAGATGCCACATACATAACGGATTATTACTTAGTCATAAAAAAAGAGAATACAATTTTGCTATTTGCAACAGCATGGATGGATCTAGAGAGTATAATACTAAGCAAAATAAGTCACTTAGAGAAAGACAAATACCATATAATTTCATTCGTATGGGAAATTTAAGAAACAAAACAAATAAACAGAGAAAAAAGAGAGACGAACCAGAAAACAGATTCTTAACTATAGAGAACCAACTGATGGTTACCAAAGGGAAGGTGGGTGGGAATATGGGTAAAACTGGTGAAGGGGAGATTAAGAGTCCACTTCTCATGATGAACACTGAATAATGTACAGAATTATTGAATCACTACTATATTGTGTATCTGACAGTAATATAACACTGTATATTTACCAGAATTTTTTAAAATGTTTTATGCATCTCACAACTTTTATTTGGAATTTCAGGGAATATTAATTGTCATATTGATAACTGAGTTCCCAATAACTCTACCTTAGATAATTTTATCAATCTAACATTTTAACTTTGTCTTTAATTCTAAAGAAATTCTTCATTCAAAACAAATTAAGTTGAAATCTTACAACAAAACAAGAACTTTCTCTTTTAATGAACAACCAGTGTAAGGAATTGGATAAATTTGCTGTATTTACTATATTCAAAAATCCTGTTTGGGTGAGTCTGAGAGGATGTTAGTCAATGTTGAAAGTATAAGCATCGGAAGGATAATATATTCCGGTTTGTTTCCCCTAGAGCAAAAAAATGACATAAAGTTTTTTAACATCTTAATGTAAAACACTTATCTAAAGTTGTGGAGGTGTTTTTTGTTTGTTTTTATCTGTTTTGATTTTTCCTCAGTAAGGCACTGTTGAAGGTTGGGTACATGGTTGGGCTTTTTGAGCTCTAACAGAATAAAAGCTGCTTTTCTAAGTCCCGTCCTTATTCCCAGGAAGCTAATTGTACAATAAGATTCTTGGAGTCAATAAGTGCCATTAGGGTAACCACAGAAATGAAATTTTGAAATATTTCTTGTACTTAAATAGAAATTAATTTTAAAGTATTCCTAGGAGCAAGCACAGATGTAGCTGGAAACTGGAGCTGCACACCCAAGAGATGTTTACTCTGACTCATATTGCATTTTAGTAAGGGCAACTTAATCACAGTAGGAGAGACAACATTGAGCCAATCAATAAAAATTCATCCGAAGGTATTAGGGCATGACGTAGAGGATAAGAGCATGAGATTTGGAGACATACAGCCCCCAAGTCAAGACTCCAATACTTAAGTTGTGTGGCCTCGGAGAAGTTGCTTTCATCTCTAAGCCCCATTTTCTTCTTGTGTGAAGGAGGATATGTGCTAGCCCTGTCCAATAGAAATATAAGATGAACCATATAATTTTACCTTTTTAGCAGTCATGTTTTTAAAAAGTGGGTGAAATTAATTTTAAAATATATTATCATATGTAATCGATATAAAATTACAAATAAAATATTTTGTATTTTTTTCCTGAAGTCTGAAAATGGTGAACATTTTATAATTATAGTGCATTTCAAGTTGCACCAGCTGCATTTCCAGTGTTCAATAGCTACATGTGAGTCATAAATGCTCTAATAGTATAGTGCAGTTATATATCTACCCCATAGTGTTTTAGTAAGGTAAACTGAGATAGCATGTATAAAGGGCTTAGAGCAGTTGGACTAAAAAATGTAGTCATGAAAACTGTTACTATCACTGAGGATTGATTACAACAGCCAATGTATTAAGCTGGGGGGAATGCAAAAATATGACATGTCCCTGTTCACCAGTAATTATTAAGTTAAGAATGTAAGACAAATACACAGTTAACTATAACTTATGGTATCTTATTACCTCATGAATGGTATCAATAAAATGCAATGAATGCTCAGAACAGGGAAATCTCCCCTAGGGATGCCATATACCAACAAGATGAAGAAAATAATTTTGAACTGGGACTTAATACATGGACTGACTTTTACTATGAAGACATAGTTGAGGACCATGGAAATAGCTAACAAAAATATTTTACCAGAGGGAATAACAGAAGCTACAATCCAAAGATAGGGAAATGAAAAATATATTCAAGAAATGATGACATATCATTTGATGGAGAATACAGGATTCTTATAAAATTGTACTTGGTTGCATACATGCCAATTTGTATGGGAATGTAGAGGTCTTGAAAGTCATACTAAGATACTAGAACAATATTCAGTGTCAGAAGACAATAGTAAAAACACAGATCTGACTTTAACCAGACTCCTCAACAGCCATAAATACATTTTCTTACCTTGGGCAAGTCATTTCATCTCGACTTTAATATTGTGGACATAACAGTTTTAAATTAGTGAACTATAGAAAATTAGTAAAAAAAAAAAAAAAGAATGGATAGAACTTGCGCTGAGGATAGAGAAGGGGAAAAGGTGAGAAATGAATGTCACTATACTTTGAAGTCTGGAAAACAGAGATAATATTGTATCTAAAATAGAAATAGAAAAACTAAAGAGATAATTTTGCTAGAAATGTGAGAAGGGATTTAACATGAATCCTTATCAGTTAGGTATGATTTTTAATATGTACAATATATGCATTAGAAGGTTATGTATTTAAGAATTAATGGAGATACGTATGTCTCCTACAAAAATATAGATGTTTTAGTTTCCACAAAGTAGTAAAATCAACACTGAAAAAAAGACTTCTGAGATTAACATAAGCATTAAGCTTAAGAGACTATTTACCTATGAAATTCAGTGGCATTCATAGAAAAGCCCCAAAGTGTCACACTTATCTGAATCTTAATTTATGAAAGACAAACTCAATTGAGTAAATGAAGCAATACTTTTAATAATAAAGATTTTGACCCAAATCCCAGATTTACCTTTTCTGAGTGCCATTCTCCACTGGCTTGAAAGAGAGAATCTCTACCGCAGAGGGTTAAGTACAGAACACGTGGAGTCTGTGAAAGGTGTAAGCCTGATGATTCACAGACCTGTACCCCTTGGGCAAAGAATTAAAAAAAAAAAAAAAGAACACGTGAAGTAACATATGGAGCTCAAATGCCCAATAAATGATGGCTATTCTGATAAACCTGAAAGACAAAGAAACGTACTCATATCCTATCTACTTAAAAAATGTCCTAAGAGTCTTTGTTTCCTACTTATATCACACCTTAACTCCTCACAATTGGTGTCAAAAATATTGTAACCTTGAGGCAACTGGCCAGCTCAGTTGGTAGAGCATGCGACTTGATCTCAGGTTGTGAGTTTGAGCCCCATGTTGGGTGTAAAGATTACTTAAGAATAAAATCTTTTAAAAAATATCTATACATATAGTAATCTTTTTTAAAAAAATATTTTCTTTATTTGAGAGAGAGAAAGGGAGAGAGCATGAGCAGGGGACAGGGGACAAGGGAGAGGGAGAAGTAAGTTCTCTACTAAGCAGGGAGCCTGACCCCAGGGATCAGTTCCAGGACCCTGAGATCATGACCTGATCCAGAGGCAGACACTCACAGACAGAGCCACCCAGGCACCCCTGTTTATTGTAATCTTAAGAATTTGTCTTGATTAGGAGGTGAGTAAGTGTTGAAAAGTTTAAAATAACTCTTGGCTATTCTAGGTGTGTATTCTTAGAATCAAACTGAATTTTCAGACAAATGTGTATCTTTAATGAATTAAAAACTCTTCATTTGAAAAATTGCTGATATTTCATTAGTACATTCTATTAGCATGGGGTTAAGACTTCCCAATTTGTTGGTTTATCCAAAGAGGAGACAAACCATAGGAGACTCTTAATCTCACAAAACAAACTGAGGGTGACTGGGGGGTGGGAGGGTAGGGATAGGGTGGATCGGTTATGGACATTGGGGAGGGTTTGTGCTATGGTGAATGCTGTAAAAGGTGTAAGCCTGATGATTCACAGACGTGTACCCCTGGGGCAAATAAAAAAAAGTGATTACATTATACCCGGATAAACTTTTTTTTTATTTGCCCCACGGGTACAGGTCTGTGAATCATCAGGCTTACACATTTCACAGCACTCACCATAGCACAAACCCTCCCCAATGTCCATAACCGATCCACCCTATCCCTACCCTCCCACCCCCCAGTCACCCTCAGTTTGTTTTGTGAGATTAAGAGTCTCCTATGGTTTGTCTCCTCTTTGGATAAACCAACAAATTGGGAAGTCTTAACCCCATGCTAATAGAATGTACTAATGAAATATCAGCAATTTTTCAAATGAAGAGTTTTTAATTCATTAAAGATACACATTTGTCTGAAAATTCAGTTTGATTCTAAGAATACACACCTAGAATAGCCAAGAGTTATTTTAAACTTTTCAACACTTACTCACCTCCTAATCAAGACAAATTCTTAAGATTACAATAAACAGGGGTGCCTGGGTGGCTCTGTCTGTGAGTGTCTGCCTCTGGATCAGGTCATGATCTCAGGGTCCTGGAACTGATCCCTGGGGTCAGGCTCCCTGCTTAGTAGAGAACTTACTTCTCCCTCTCCCTTGTCCCCTGTCCCCTGCTCATGCTCTCTCCCTTTCTCTCTCTCAAATAAAGAAAATATTTTTTTAAAAAAGATTACTATATGTATAGATATTTTTTAAAAGATTTTATTCTTAAGNGTTTTCTGACTTGTTGATTTTAGCCATCCTGACTGGTGTGAGGTGGTATCTCACTGTGGTTTAAAAAGCAAATTTTGAAAAATATGTTTAACAATGTCTTGAGCAAATCTGTCTCAATTGGATTTGGTATAAACACTTGAATATTTTAATATACTTTTTAAAACACATTAGTAATAGAATCTCTTGAAGAAGTTTATAAAGTCAATTAGCCCATTAAAATCAAGTGGTAAGGTTATATATAAACAAGAATTCCCCCAACCTCCTCCCCTCTAAAACCCTCAGTTTGTTTATTGGGAGTCCACAGTCCCTTGCGGTTCATCTCCCTCTCCAGTTCCCGCCCCCCTTCATTTTTTCCTTCCTTCTCCTATTGTCCTCCATGCTATTCCTTATGTTCCACAAATAAGTGAAACCATATGATAATTGACTTTCTCTGCTTGACTCGTTTCACTCAGCATAATCTCCTCCAGTCCCATCCATGTTGATGCAAAAGTTGGGTATTCATCCTTTCTGATGGCTGAGTAATATTCCATTGTATATGTGGACCACACCTTCTTTATTCATTCATATGTTGAAGGGTATCTCAACTCTTTCCACAGTTTGGATATTGTGAACATTGCTGCTATGAATGTTGGGATGCATATGGCCTTTTTCACTACATCTGTATCTTTGGGGTAAATACCCAGTAATGCAATTGCTGGGTCATTGGGTGGCTCTATTTTTAATTTCTTGAGGAACCTGCACACTGTTTTCCAAAATGGCTTCACCAACTTGCATTCCCACCAGGAGTATAAGAGGGTTCCCCTTTCTCCACAACCTCTCCAACATTTGTTGTTTCATGCCTTGTCAATTTTTGCCATTCTAACTGGTGTAAGGTGGTATCTCAATGTGGTTTTGATTTCCCTGATGGCTAATGGTGATGAACTTTTTTTCATGTGTCTGTTAGCCATTTGTATATTTTCTTTTCAGAAGTGTCTATTCATGTCTTCTGCCCATTTTTTGACATGATTATTTGTTTATGGGTGTTGAGTTTGAGAAGTTCTGTATAGATCTTGGATATCAGCCCTTTGTCTGTAGTGTCATTTGCAAATATCTTCTCCCATTCCATGGGTTGACTCTTTGTATGTTGACTGTTTCCTTTGCTGTGCAGAAGCTTTTTATCTTGGTGAAGTTCCAAAAGTTCATTTTAACTTTTGTTTCCCTCATCTTTGGAGATGTGTCTTGAAAGAAGTTTCTGTGGCTGATGTCGAAGAGGTTTCTGCCTATGTTCTCCTTGATGGATTCCTGTCTCACATTGAGGTCTTTCATCCATTTTGAGTTTATCTTTGTGTATGGTGTAAGAGAATGGTCAAGTTTCATTCTTCTGTATATGGCTGTCCAATTTTCCCAGCACCATTTATTGAAGAGACTGTCTTTTTCCATTGGGTATTTTTTCCTGCTTGTCAAATATTATTTGACCATAGAGTTGAAGGTCCATATCTAGGCTCTCTGTTCTGTTCCACTGGTTTATGTGTTTGTCTTTGTGCCAGTACCATGCTGTCTTGGTGATCACAGCTTTGTAATAAAGCTTGAAATCAGGCAACATGATGCCCCCAGCTTTGTTTTTCTTTTTCAACATTTCCTTGGTGATTCAGGGTCTTTTCTTGTTCCATACAAATTTTAGGATTGTTTATCCGAGCACTTTGAAAAATGCCGATGGTATTTTGATCAGAATGGCGTTGAAAGTATAGATTGCTCTGGGCAGGCTAAATGACATTTTAAATAATCTATTCAGGAATTACATGTTACAAGATAATTGTTTTGGTTAAATTGTGTTATAACATCTCAACAAAATATTTAAAGTAAAAATATATAATTTATCACTTATTTTTTGTTATTTCACATTTTTAAGGAGGCATATTAACTTTAACATAAGCATTAGCTCAAGTTTTTATAAATTCTCATGGTACTGCTAAAAATTTTATCTCTACCATATTTTTATTCCATTGACCAAGTTCCTAAATTTGTCACTAAGACTCTGCACCAGGATGACAAATGATTTATATTCTGATTTATTTTTCATTGCCAATCATCAGGATATTTAGAGAGATACTTCTACACATGTCTGTAAATACTCCACTTTCTTAGAGATGGTACCACTAATCACACTGTAATTTATTTATTTATTTTTTGAGAGTGCCACCTCTCTCATACAAACTAGATTGTAATTGTAGTAATTGACCCATCCTGGTAAGTAATTCTGAAAATCTTCTAGCCTAGAAAGGGTTTAGCATCTCAATTCCCAGTAAAGCTAATTTTAGGGAAGACATTGTATGCCCTGTGATAATCCCATGTACTTTAAATAAAGTTGAACATGATTATACATTTATACATATTTTAGAAATAAGTTATACATATAATCGCAATCTTGCAAGTCAAGTAAACCCAAAAAAACCTCACCATAAACTTACTAAAATCTGTTCTATCAAAGACAAATTTTTGAAACACCTGAGGCATGGTGCTGCTGAATTATATAATCCTGCCATTAGGTTCTAATATTATAATCTCTATTTCATTGAATTTTCAGAAATTACCAAGAACCTTCATAAATGTTTCCAATTATGATTTTTACTGATTTGACTTCAACAAAAGATAATGATTTAAAGCCAAATCTTTTCCTTTTCTTTATGATCTTTGACTCTGTTTCATTTCAAAAGTAGAAAATAATATTTACCCCTTTCCTGTATGAAAGACTGTAAGTATGAAGACAACAAGAAAAAAGCTATTTGTTTGACTCTTAGGAAAGTCACAAACAGCAATTGTCTATGGAATGAGGCTAGAAGTGGAATCCATATTGAATGCTTCTGGCAGCAAAGACTTAGTAGAAGAAGGTTTATAATAAATATTCACATCTGCTTCTTTGGACACTCTAATCCATCCTAAGGATCTTTGCTGTGTCAGGTTTTGTTCTAGATGAAGAAGCCCCGTAGTTATAAAGGTTTCCAAATAAGCCATATTTATCATGGTTAGCTTTCTTTTATAACTTTTCTCTGTTTTCAAAATATTCATGGTATTTTGGGGTATAATTTGTGATTAAATATTTCACTGTGACTTTTATGACAACATCATTAAAGAATTTTTACTGTAAAACAGACAAATTTTGTTTTCACAATATATCACCTACTTAAAATCTGTCAGGAAGGCATCACTGATAACAATACCATGCTGGATGTGGAAAACACAATGACTAAAAGCCCAGGATCTGGATTCAAAGTGATTGTAATTTAATGACACCTCCCTCCATCCTCCATAGCATGCATACCTCCTCTTGAGCAAGCTACTTCATCTTTCTAAACCTCTCTTTGTACATCCATGTAATGAAGTTAATATTTTCTCATTAGCTCTTATAAGGATTATATGAAATTATTCACATCAGGTACAAAATCTAGTATCTAGCTTGTTGGCAATTTAATCAGTTTTAAATATTATGGGTGCCTGGGTGGCTCAGGTCATGATCCTGGAGTCCCGGGATCCAGTCCCATATCGGGCTCCCTATTCAGCAGGGAGTTCGCTTCTCCCTCTGACCCTGCCCCTCTCATTCTCTCTTTCAAATAAATAAAATCTTGGGTGCCTGGGTGGCTCAGTGGGTTAAAGCCTCTGCTTTCTACTCAGGTCATGATCTCAGGGTCCTGGGATGGAGGCCCACATCAGGCTCCCTGCTCAGCAGGGAGCCTGCTTCCTCCTCTCTCTCTCTACCTGCCTCTCTGCCTACTTGTAATCTCTCTCTCGCTCTGTGTCAAATAAATAAATAAAATTTAAAAAAAATAAAATCTTTTTAAAAAACTTTAAATATTATTACTGGAATGATAATATGCCTTCTAAGTATAATTAGATTATCCCATGGCTAGTCCTATTATCATGCTTTTTTGCCCCCCATACTGACTTTATGTGAACATATTCATTATTTTTACTTACCTCTAAATTTCCTGAGAGTTTGTTATCAGATCTCTTTATAAAAGCATTAGAATTTGATTGCTGATATGTTTTTCATTTGAAGGAAATTATTCACTAAAAATTATACAGTATAAAAATTGAGAATACTCTGTACTATATTTAGCTCTTATGTAATATAAACTTGGTTTAACAGAGTTTTGAATTTTAAATTAGAGTAAAAAACCTAAGTCATCCTTGAACTGGAGGTATTTATTTTCACTTCACCTCCAAAAAAAGTTCATAAGTGTTGTAATTTTTAAAGCATAGATATATATTATTATAACTAAGTAAAGATTTAGCATAATCATAACAAGTTAAAGTACAATGCAAAATTAAACATGTAAATTATCCATTATATAGGGACATAGATTTTAAACCTATGCTTTGGACATTTTTTCATAAATAATTCAGTTGAAAAAGAAACCTGCATTGCTTAGTTGCTTTCACCCTCATCTTCTCAAAATTATTTATTAATTCCAAATATAAGGAAACTAGGAGGGCATTTGATAAAGTAGGTATGGCATTAGGCTTTACTTCCTTATTTTAAAATTTTATAATCATTGACATGTCTTAATTTTGACTGGAATTATTTCTTATACAAATGAGAGTTAGCTCATATTTAATGACTGACATCTAATATGAGTCTCTTGAATTACAACTGAAACCAAATTGTGTATTTCATTGCTTAGAAACTATGACTGTTTGAAATTAAACTTTGATATTCTCTCTCCCTCTCTCTTTCTCTCTCTCTCAGGTCGAGTTTTAGCTCAAGCGAGTGGCAGTGGGGTTATCCATTTGCTAGATCTTAAATCAGGGCAGATTCACAAATTGATGGGCCATGAGACTGAGGCTCACACAGTGGTGTTTTCTCATGACGGAGAGTATTTGTTTTCCGGAGGCTCTGACGGCACTGTTCGAACGTGGTCTTGAGGTCAACATATCCAACTGCAGACGGCATTCCCTTTAAGGCTTGAAAATATCTTACGTAGTCAGTCCCAAACCAGGAAATATCTGGTTAAATATGCCAGCAGGTAACATTTACAATTTGCTTTAAAACATGCTTTGGACATGTATTTTAGTGATCGTGCTGTTACCAATAAAAAAATAACTTTTTGCTCATTTATTTGTGTCTGGGTCTTTTTTTCTTTTTCATTCTGATAAGAATTTAGAGACAGAGCATCTTTGCTAAGGGTTTGAAAGAAACAGCTTTACAATGACGCCTAATGACAGACTAGATGAATTACAGGAGATTGATTTTGAATGTTAGAGAACAAACTGCAGGAGAACAGGGCTACTTTTTTTTTTTTTAAATCAAATCCAAGCTGCAGGAAGACCTGAAGTTTAATCATGTAGCATGGAGAAAGTCTTTCTGCAACCAAAGGGTCAAATAGAAGCGGGGAACATACATTTTCACAGATTCTTTGACAATGATTATGCTTTATCTATTAATAATAATCAAGACTGCAGATGGCTTAAATCTAAATGCAATGCTCTTCCAGAACTTTCATCTCTGCAGCCCATCTAAGAATGCGTTAGGTATAATTACAATGTTTTGTATTTTTTGTTATAATTTCAATGGCAATAAGTATCTCGTGTGTAGAATTTCTTTCCCACTCCTAATGCATGCATCGGCTGTATAAAGTGCGACTGCTTTAGAGAACACTCTAGCCTCGTCTAAAGAAGCAGCTCCGGATTTCGACCGAGCTGGGCTCAGAAGCCAGTTGTTGGCGCTGTCCGTGGTGCTGAGGAATTCCCGGCTGCCGGCGAATGAGCTCCAAATCAGCAGTCTGCAAACTGCTCTCAGTGATGCAGAAACCCAGCTAAAGTTGCTCCTTTCCTTCACGTCCACAGTTAGTATTTTCTGGTGTGTAAGAGGGGATTCAAGCAACATATTGTGGATGATGCTGATGGTACTGCCAGCGGAGTGGGCTTTAAGCTACAGCATGCTATTGCTGTTTGTGATCCTCAGAGCCTAGCCAAATCACCTCTACTGCCGTACCAAACACGGTGTAAGTGAACTCATGTGTGGAGGAGGCGTAATCAGCCGGTAAATTTCATAGAAGGATCTGAGAAAATGCTAAAAATAAGTTCAACATGATTCTGCTACTGGGGTCTGGATTTCTACAGGACCAGCATTGCTTCTTGCTTTGAATTCTGAAGAAAGGTCCAAAGCATATTTCTTATGTGTGTCTGCTGTGTTTCTCTCTGGAAGGGCGGGAGACTGCTTCTTGACTGTGTTTTGAAATGGGAGGTAGAGAGAATGGATTACCTTTAATTCATGCCTGAAAATGTATTTTTTGGATAATTAAAGAGGAACTGCTTTCCTAAAACATACCTGATCTTTTAGTTCATATTGGTCTATGACTCCCACCACCACCATTAACCTCCAGAGTGATTAGGTAAGTGTATCTTATGACATGAGTTATGTTTGTTTTCTCAAAGAAATAGATGCAGTCATTTTAAATCATATGTAGCAATATGGGGAGGGGGGAAAGTTTAGCTGGAAAGTGATCCTCAGTTTAGCAATGTTTGCTTACTTATTAAAAATCTTCAGATAAACATTTTATTTCATTTCTCTAATATTTCTTCTCTTAAATAGTGTTTTTAACTACACCAAAGCAGCTCAGTTATGAAAAGGGATTTTTTTTAATAACCAAAGAACTTTGTTTTATTAAAAAGAAAACCTTGTTTTCTCCATGCATATTTTAAATTGTATTTCATATAATAAAAGCATATTTAAGGTTTATATAAAGTAAACATTACATCCCTATTTTTACCTTTAAGTTTACATTTAATACAACCTGATACAATATATTAATGCCTACCTGTAGCTTTCAAAGAGATCAATTTCTGTCTATGTCCTTTTGAAGTAGAATGATATGTGTATTTCATATGGCTTATCTTGCATGTATTGGCAGACACTACTGGAATACGATAAGGAAGCACAATAGCTTCCTTTCTTCCAAATAAACTTTCTAAATATGTGAGAGATTTATAAATGCATGATTTAATCAGTAAAAATATATTTATGCTTTTTTCAGAAGCTTCTGTTATGTTTGTGGCCTCTGTAGTAATTTAAGAGAAAAAAAATTCTTTGTCAAAGGGAGCTTCCAGCTTCTCAAGTAGAATTATAGGTTTGCATTTTTTTATTCTGTCATGACTCATTATTTTTGACATATTTTAAAATAAATCTCTCTCTTTTATTATTACCTACCCAAAAGGAATTCTAATATCAAAGAGCAGTTTTCTCTTAAAGGAGGGCATAAATATACTACCTTCCATTTTACTATTACTTTGCATAAGATAATTTGCATATGTTACTTAAAATGCAAATATAATAGTTGATGAAGTGTCCTTATGCCATCTTTATCTTGTTTTTGAATTATCATCTGTATATGTTATACTGAAAAGGGATGATTTATCATTACTCATTATATTCTGAAAATATACCAACAAATAACATTTATAAATTATCTGAAAATGTCCTATATACAATCTTAGCAATATTGGCATAAAGCCAATAGCATTTAAATAGACAAATGAACTATCTGACAACACTTTTTCTTCTATTACTCTCTAAAGTCACAGTTTCCCCAGAGCCTTTGTATGAGTTAGTCACTCTAAACATTTAAATAAGAGCCCACTACCAATACTCCACACCAAGCACTAACACTAAATGAAGCTTATGAGTCAATGTCACCAAATTAATCAGGCATATTTTCTGTGAATGACAACACCACATTATTATTTTAAGAAATTTCAATAACAGTTTTATACTGGCATCTTTGTGCAAATTGACTAAATGCAAATATGTTTGGGATGTCAAAAGAAAGATATGCTCTCAAGACAATGTGAATGGTATATATTTTATATTGAAGTAATTAATTCAAATGGTAGTCCATGAATACTAGATTCAAGTTGCCATTAAAAAAAAAAATCACAGGTCCATCTTTCCTGCCCACTAGGAGCTTACTTCCTGTGTAAAATAAAGTTGTGGATAATGATACAAATATTTTTTTAATAAATTCTTTTCAATATGTGGAGTTCTCTTGTACAGTTTATTACATTTTTCTCTTAGTCACTGTGAAATAGTTGCACTATTTTTCTTCCTATCTAAGTTTCAAAATCCAGATTTATGTTTTCTGAAACAAGTAGCCCATTTGAGACCATTGTCGTTCTCCAGTTATGGGAGTAAAGAAGTAGGAAGGCCTTTGTATTAGCTCATCTCACTTATAATTTATATCCAACTATTGGTCTCCTCCCTTTCTCTTAGAAGTACATGTTTTCTCACTCGTCTCTTAGTTTTTATACAGATAACTAGAGAATATACATTCTATCACTAATTTAGTGGTAGTTAAAGAACAACAGAGAATGTGAATTCAAATATTATTAAGCCATTTGCAACTACTTGTAATCACCTTTTGAGGCTTAGTAAAACCACTTCTTACAATTTAAACAAAGCCAGACCTTTGAAATTCAGAAGGTAAATTGGAGCTTAAGATTCCCAAGTGAAACAAAGGACAAATTTTAATGCATATATTGCCAAGAATAAACTCTCCTAACTTCATAATGAAGTGTAGATAGTTACATAAACTTAGTCTATTTAAGGTCTTAGTGTCTTCCAGATAGGTCCCAAATAAGCAGGTTAAGAACATGGGCTTTCATAAATCCATATTCTCTTTATATATGTCAAATTGTTCTTTTTAAATATTTATTTTCAGCCTACCCTTCTTGTATTCCCATGGAAGGAGCTGAGTATATTTAATATTAGGAGCACATCCAGAAGCCTTTGAGGAGGGGGATGGCTCTTCATATTCATGAAGCTTGCATACTTCTGTTGGTCATCCTTGGATTGGTCACCTCTGCTGCCATCAGTCATGAAGACTATCCTGCTGATGAAGGTGACCAGACCTCCAGTAATGACAATCTGATCTTTGATGACTATCGAGGGAAAGGGTGTGTGGATGACAGCGGCTTTGTATACAAGTTGGGAGAACGATTTTTCCCAGGGCATTCCAACTGTCCATGTGTCTGTGCTCTGGATGGACCTGTTTGTGATCAGCCAGAATGCCCTAAAATTCACCCAAAGTGTACTAAAGTGGAACACAATGGATGCTGTCCTGAGTGCAAAGAAGTGAAAAACTTTTGTGAATATCATGGGAAAAATTACAAAATCTTGGAGGAATTTAAGGTATGAGTTACCCTCCATATTTATTGAATACTAACTTTTCACACCACATACTTAGTAGGTTACTACATTATAATTAAAGTTGGAAAAACTTATTTTTAAAATTCCCTTTAATTTATATTTTGATTCCAGTTAGCCTAAGTACCACTGTGGTCACTAAATAACCAATTGACTTGTTGATCAACATCTTTAAGGTTTCACAATAATGTCTTCACTCAGAAATATTTAGGGCATGCTTAACACCTTTTTATTTTTTGCCCTTAAGCATTTCTTCTGTATTATTACAAAATGTTTTCTGAGGGAATTTTTTTGTAGGCTGTGTGTTTATTTAAAGTTAATATTTAAATATTGTGAGTTTTTTATGTGGGTGTGGCTTGTTAGCTTGTATTTGGAGTCATTTCATTATAGTCTAGAATTATATTTAGTGTGTGGAAATGCAAGTACCACTAGGTCACACCTCCTAGCTGTGGTCTATATATTAAGAATATGCATTGGGCCTACTTGTTGTGGAGGACCATCCCCATTTTGTTCTCTGCTCATTGGATTTTTTTGCTTGCAGGACCCCAAAGAGAACTGAATTTTTGTCATAGTCCACTGTCAAAGGTAGTAAAAAAAAAAGAGAGAGAGAAAGAAAGAGAGAAAGAAAGAGAGAAAGAAAGAAAGAAAGAAAAAGAAAAGACTATTTTTCCAGCGTCCATAGTATTTCACAGTCTTTCTTTTATGCCTCTATCATATTTTTAAGTAATTTGGAGTTCATTTTTATCTCTGCTGTAAGTCTCTTTTCTCAAATGGTTAGTTTTAATTAGGATGTCCTACAAGCTAGATCTGAACCCTAAGGGTATAAGTTCTTATATCAAAATGTTCTCCTTAAATGTAATGGCATTTGTGTCTTGGAGTGCCTGTCATACTGATGGCTTGATATGAAAGATCTTCGTTTCATCTAACCAAATTCTGTGAAAGGTGCTCGGAACCTAATAAGCAAAAGAAGATATAGTTTTCAGTGTGACTGAGAGAAGATTGTTTAGTTATTAGCACTAACCCAACTTCCTTCTCTACAACAGTCAAACACTGGAAGAAATCAATATGGGGAAAAAGGTTTAAACTGATCATGATCAGAGTATTCTATATATCGGCATTTCATTGCATTCAGTCCATTCCAGGTTATGGGTTCAAACCAGTAGTAATTTACTCAAGAATACCCAGTCACTTTAACTAGATTCCTTAGGACATGAAAGGAATTTCAATAATTACTGTATTTAACTTTCTTATACATAAATGTTATTCTAGACTTTTCTCTTTCATGTATTATCATACTTTGTCGCACAATATTGAGAAGTAAAAGGCTTGAAAGTCTAGTCAAATTACCATTATTTATATCAAATGATAGTTAACAGTATAGTATATTTATTAACAGCTTTATGGTCTCCAAAATATTGGATATATTTTGACATAAGCTATTTTCACTTTTAGATGAACTTCACTATTCAGTGAAATAAGTGAAATAAGCTATTTTCACTTTTAAATGCAAGTACTCAATATAACTTGATTCTAGACATGGTTCTAGAATCATGTCAATCTTCTCTAATATGCATAGTTATTGAGAGTAGAGTGCAAAGAGACACTATAGAATAGCCTTACCCAAACAAAAAAGTACGTTGAATAAAACTTCTGAGATTTATATAATTTGGTAATCAATATATAATAAATAAGAGACTGATTATTTGAATTTAGTCAACTCACTACTCAAAATGCTACAGATGTTCCTCTATTTATTAGATTTTTATTATATTACAAATATCTATTTTACCATGTCAAACAATAAGAGATACAGAAAGAAAAAGTTAATAAATACTTCACTCTAATTATATGTCCTTGCTATAGTCAATATACAACCCATTGATGAGCCTAACTTTTCTACCTCTCTATGTCACGAGATTTTTAAACGTGATTTTCAAAAATCAGAATGAAAGAAAACAGTTGCCACTTTTTCACAAGTATTTAGTTGTAAGAGCTACAGAGATTATCTAGGGCAAGCTCATAACAATGAAGAACCAGACCCAAGAAAGTTTGTTACTTGTCCAAAATTGTCAAGTTATTTAACCTACCTCTAAATACTGCCATTCTAACAACCTCTCAGAGAAGTTGGGCTCAGGAGTCAGATAAATATGGATTCAAATCCCAAATTCATCACATAGATGTAAGATTTTAAAAGGACTCCTTAAGTTTTTAAGACATGGTGGCACTGGTTATACAATGGCCATAATAATAATAACTTTTCTTGGAAGGAGACATTAGAAAGAGTTACTGAGATAATTTATGAAAAAAATAGCTGCCTTGTGATGATTGGTATACCACAGATATTGATTAAATGGTTGTCCCCTTCCACCTAAACTTTAACATCCAGGGATTTGCTCTAAGTTCACAATTCCTCTACGTCTTCACTTACATTTTATAATGGAAGCTCATCTTTAAAAGTCACTCAGTTGAAAGAATTCCAATACTTTTTATAAATGTTCTACTTATCTATGTAACTATATATACTTAAGTAAATATCAGCCATAATATCATATTGATTCTGTTCCAATTTAGCTTGCAGGAAACAAGTAACTAATTTCAAAAGATATATGGAACTGTCATAAAATTATCTTGGCATGTTATTAAGAAGATTTTATATATTTCTACATATAATATATTCATCCAACAAACATTTTGGGGCTATTTGGTGTACAAGATTCTGTAGATGTACATACACTGTAAAGTAAGATAACTAGAAGGCAAAACCTCCACTCACAAGGAAGGCATGAACAGTAGGGAAAGAGAATGGAGGGAAAAAGCAGTTTAAAGTATGTGATTGTGAAGCTCAACACTAAGGCACTGTGGTGTCAGTAGCATATCAACATGTGTGAAGTTTGTGAAGTTTGGTTAAACAAATTTTCTTTTTCTTCAGCATGTTCAAAGTTGAACCGGTTCCTAAGGAAGTAATTCAAATTGATCTGGATATATTAAAATTCCAAAGAGGAAACTTCTTGAGCAAGATCAGAGATTAGTATGAAATCTGCAAAGAGAGGGAGATAGGAATAACAGGAAGTTGGATATTACTAGAATGCTATTATAACGAGAGAGGTAAATTTGTACGTGTGTTTTGGACAGTAGAGAGATGAACTTGAATACCAGGCCAAAGTATTTAAATTCAGTCTAAAGAATAACATGGGATAAAATTCAGATTGTATGTAACGATTATCTAGTTAAGTGTGTTTTTTGAACAAAATTACTTTGTAGCCAAGTGTAGAATTGAATAGAAGTGAAGAAATTAATGGCTGAGGACGTAGGTCTATTGAAGAAAACAGAGAATGAGATGATGAGCATGCAAGAGGATAAAAACAGAACTCTTCAAGATAAAAATCTAAATTCCCTACTGTAGTCTCAATTCTACTCATGGACTTCTCCAAGTATCCAAACTCTAAGTGATATCTCTTCCCTGCATGTTTGCAATGCTGTCTTACACTTTCTCACCATTGCATACCTGTGTAAGTCCTTCTAGACTATTTCAAAACCCCACTTAAATATCATCTCAACTGCAAAGCCCTATTCTATGTTGCATCCTAGGCTGGGTCTCATACCTTTCCTCTATGTTCCCACAGCATGCTACACACATCATTATAAACAGGAACATAAATCATAACCAGATACTATCAAGACCTATATGTGTATTACAACTTACTTCATTTCATAACAACACTATGATGATGATACTTTAATTAGCACTGTTTTAAAGATAAGAAAACTGAAGCACCAAAGTGTAAGAGTTTGTCCAACATCACACAGTTCTAAAGTAGAACCAGGATTCATACCCAGGCAGCTTGACTGCAGAATCTAAGCTCTTCACCACCTCCAGTGCCTTCATCACACTGTAATAACAGAATGGGAAACCACCCGTCTCTCCCACTGGAGAGTGAACTCTTTAAGGCTAGGGACAGTGTTTTCCGCTGTTCCCAACCCCAGCACCATGTGAATCATGTAACAGACATTCAATACATTTTTGATGAATGACATAATTGGTCAGATCTTAATTAAACCCACAGAATAAAAAAATTAGAGTTCCTTTAAAATGCCTTAGTTTCTTCTTGTTTATGTGTTGATCTCTTCCTTTTAATTAAAGAACCACTCAAAGTTCAGGTAAGGAGTACTCTTTGGATCCTTAAAAATGACACACATTGCTCATTTCCATCTTGCTTTCTTCTTCTCCTCATTCCCCTTTCCTAACCAGGCTCATCTTGGATTTCATCTCCATATCAGTGCTACAATGACCACCTGGTGGGTTAAAAGAGTTGCTCTGTCTCACTCTACATAGTTGCAAAACATATGTCCCTTCTTAATCTTTTCTGATCACTATATTCAAATGTAAATTGATCCACATGTGTCACCTGATGGGAAGAATAATGTTATTTGTAAAGATTCTTTTTTCAACATTAATTGATTCAAGCTTTGAAAATGGATTTCTCTGTATTCTTTTTGAAAACTCTAAATTTTTCAGTGTTCTGGTAATATTGTATTAAGATAAAGGTCACTGTATAGTAGGTTCTCTCATCTTTCTTTTATGTATACCCAGGCAAAATGACACTGGAACCTACTTTTTAAGACATAAGGAGCATAAATAATAAATTTCAATAGCATTGCCTACAAAAAAAAGGAAAAGTTGGTTGGAAACATAGACTCTATCAGATTTGGCTTGGTGGTTAACTATCTCATGCTGAGTTTCCCAAAGGGAGAAATAATTTATTTTGCTCAGTATTTTTATAACTCTCACTCAGAAAGAATTAGCCTTTTTGGATTTTTTTAATACTTTGAAACTTACACTGATTTAGTTCAGGTCAGACACTGAAGGTTATACTACATGCAGCTGAGAGAGCCTTTGCATAGCCGGTCGCATTTTAAAGTGATTTTCTGGAGGAAACGCCCAGTGTCCCTAATTCAGGATTTGGATTTGCCCACAACCTGCCTTTCTCCGTTGGCACTGGCCTTTGTGGTTTTCCCACTCAAAGCCAAAGATAGTTGATCAGGTGGCTGACTTTTAGTTTTAAAAGATTCAGTGTTCTGAATCACGTTCTCGTGCTGCATATTTTCTCTGTATGTGAACATTTTAAAGAAACGTGTTTTCATGCTGGGGTAAGCTGCCTAGTTTTTGCCCTAGAATTTATATTTAATATTTAAATCTCGAAGAAAGCAGCCAAGTGGACAGAAAAGTAATCACTTGGAGTATTTTGCCAAATCATCTCACCCTTAACAAATGTCAACGCCAGTTAAGGTTTAGGATTGACTTGCCTTCAATGGGAATATTCACAGGAAGACAGGCTTTCCAGCTCTCTCACTAATGTGTGGCCCCATCAAGAATGTCCATTATGTTAATAGTAAATCTGTGAAAGTGTTTGAGTATAAAGAATTATTGAATTTAGGTCTGTGTGATTTGTTTGATGTTGGTTTGTTTCTAAATGGAGAAAGAATGAAAGGCAACACGTACCAGGAGCTAATGATCAAAGATGTGAAAGAACAGGAAAAAATGGAAGCTGTAAAGAAATCTCAGTCGAGGGACTGAGTTAACACTTTACAGAAACACAATTCACTGCATCCCACCCACCCTCTGCCATTGTACCAGTTTCTATGAAATGCACAGAAACTAAGATTTCTGCACTAAGCAAAGAGGTACAGAATGCATCTTTCCAGAGGTGTGGAGGTTTTATTTATTGCAGTAACAAAGAAGTAGGTAGACTTTGAGAATATGAGCGGGATTTTTAAAGATTTTTTCCAAGAGAGGGTTTACAAATTCTCTATAATGGTTGAAGGGGTCACCAGGGGCATTTGTAAGACTCTATTCAAAGTCCTAAAAAACATCATAATTTCATACAATAAAGATAAGTGAGGATAGTTGTTGAGAAGTTGAGAAGACTAATTCCGTAAGTGTTGACTTTGCAAAATACAGTTTCTGTTTTGCAGAGTATGTTGCGTGTGTTAATGTTAAAATTGCCTTTGAGTGAATTCAGGAATGGCTTCTCCTTTCAAGTTGCTATAAAATACAAAAATTAAGTAACGCTAATCAGTAATGCCTCTTGTTCATCTAAGCATCCACCCCAGCATGAAGAACAAAGTGAATATTCCCCATAGGGAATTCCCATCTTTGTAAGCAACTGTGGAAACTCTACTTAATTTGTGTAATCTCTGACCAATTTCAGAAGTTAGAAGTCAATTTTGTTAAAACTTAAATTTATAAAGTTCCTCTTACCCTCTCTCATTATTTTTATATTGTCCTCCCTTGGCATTTTTTAACTCTATAGAACTGCACTAAATGGGAGCAGATCAGATTTTTTAAAATTATTTTTTCAAAAGCTCAGGATAATTGGGAATGATCCTCTTCTTCGAACGCCTTTAACATGAGGGAAGAGAATTGCAAGAATAAATGTCTTCCAAGTTAACCCCCCCGAGTGGGGTAAAATAATCTGTTTCCAGTCACAAAAAGTCTCTTGCTTTAAATTTTTAAGAGAATTAATGGTCAGTGAGGTCTTTGGTTAGCTGTATGTAGGAATAGTTTTTCATGCTCACCCACAGGTATTTATTGCTGTCCTTCATATTGCAAGATGCTGCTGTTAATGGGGATAACTGTGTGATAAGTATGACTACAGAGATTTGTGACTGGGCTGCTGTGCCCCGTGCACAGGGGCTGATCGGTGTTTGATTTGCAGCCACATCCGAGATTTGCAGCGCTTGTCACTGTTAGTGATTACCTCAGACTTGAGGTCAGCCATCAGCTGTTTATAGACGTTGCTGCCCACTCCTTACTTTCGAACAATATAAGAAAATGAAACTGAAAAGAAAGACCTAGTAGTCTCCCTTTCAAACTTTCACTCCCACTTGTACAAGACATTGGATATGTTTAAAATTTGCCTGTTTTTAACAGTGGCTTTACTCACAGAAAGGCCTAATCGGTCAGTGGTATGATATTAACAAGCATCATTTTTCTATTTTTCACATCTTATTTCATAACTCAGGTCTACATATTTTATGCTAATTATGTAGATTATTCTAACATACATCATCTCAATGGAAACTGCTCCATACATGCAGTGATTTGAGTGTGTGTGTTTACGTGTGTGTGTGTAAAAGAAATGTGAGGGACCAGGAATGTTTTTACTTAAAGAAAATCTTACTGTAAGATTAGATAATCCCTTTGTTTCTGCTCCTCCTTACTCACCCTGACCATATTTTTGCTTAGTTTTGTTTTCCTACAACTTGACTTATACATCAGGTCGTGTGTTTTATGAAGGGCAGCACAAGGAAAACTTACTGATTTATTTTTTTAATTGTGCTTTGCCAAGAGTTCCAGGAAGAGCTTGAAACAAATAAGCAAGAGATGGTTTGAAGTGATCAGTAGGTTGGCTTATCCAGGGCATCTTTCTCAAAAATAGCCATTGTTAATTGGAGACTGGTTTATTTTAGAGTCTGTACTTTGGACTTTTATCATCACGGCTGATTAGCATCAGTAATTTCACTCCAACACACCGTCCTTTGTGGATACCCTTGCCTCTAGCCTGCTGTATCTCATATCACAATAAAGCCTTCTTTGCAAGGATTTAATGACACCATGAAAAGAGTGAATAAAGTACTAAAGTAACAAGAAAAATCATTCATCCCCTTAAAAATTTTTCAGATGATATTATTTTATGCCTATAGAAAGCTATCTAAAGTGGAAAAAAGTCCTCTGAACACAACTTCTAATTTTTTCCCCCATTATGTCATGTGACCATAAACAAAACTCAAATACTTTTAATTGTTCTAACTATAGAATAGATACAATAAGGTCATTATATATGTCTTACAAAAAATTAATAGCACTGAGAACTTGATAATTACAATATGACATATCACTCTGTAACTTAACAATTTACCTGTTCAAAGTTTTGTTGTGTTTTTTTGTTTGTTTGTTTGTTTGTTTGGGATTTTTCAAACTGTTTGTTTTAAAACTGACCTGTGACTACCATTGTTACTTCCTGGCATGAGACTGGCCTTCTAGTATATGAGTTTGCATGTATTCTTCTATTTATAAAGGCAAGCATAATGGTTTCTTTTTTGTAGTTCAGATCCTTCCTACTTTTAAGAGTTGACCATAGAATTTTAGATCTGAAAAAACTTTGAAATTATTTTGTCTAATGTCCTTATTTTACAGATGATAAAACAAAGGCCAACTGAAACTTACTGAAAAGACCATAATGACATAGCTCATTATTTGCAAAAGCAGTATTAATACATTGCTTTCCTGTGGTCTTTTTTTCTACATTTCACTACCTTCAGGTTTAACAAGAAAATGTCACTCATTTGCATCTTCCTTTCCAATAAATGTGTTGGATGCAAAGATTTATTTCAGCTAATTGTCTATAGAAATGTGATATCAGGACCTATCACCATGACAACACAGAGTTACAAGTAGACAAGAACAATAAAATATTGGCATATCTAAAATCAGTCTCTGACATAGATAGAGTACAATTTGCAAAAAAGGATCTAAGTTTACAAAGGCTGTGTTAAAAAAGGGATCCTTTGTCTAAAAATGAAAAATTCTATAATTAAACTAAGTAATATAGGCCAAAATAAAATAAAACCCCATTAGATTAACAATACCTGTTTATTTTCATGGATACTATTTTATACTAGGAAGTAATAAAGCAACTAAATCAGCTGTTTTTGCCATATACTTGGTGATTTTAGGAACTAAAGATTCATGTTCTTGGTGTCACTCTGTAAGCACCTGCCACTCATGATAAGGCAGAAATGGAATGTGAAAAATGGGTGAGGTAGGCAAAAATCTCTAGTTCCCTGGCATTAGAACGAAGGAATATCCCTAAACTGGCATATGATCAGTATCATCTCAGGAAGGAATGTTTCAGAAATTCAGATTCCTTGACCTCTCCCTAACTCTGACTGAAATTGTTTAAATTTATGTGTTTCTGAAGTTTCCCAGATTATTCTAATGATCAGCTAGATTTGGAAATCACTGTCATGATGAATGTAGCCTTTTCCAGACTCTTTTCTAGGGAACACCAGCACTTTGTGATATTCATAATAAGGATTTCTGATTCCTTTTCATGGTCAAGTAAATCTGAGAAATGATGTATCCTTTAATGGCTCTCGGAAATGTGAAGTGCACATTAGAATATTGACACTGCTTGAGCATTTTTAAAAGGTTTGTTTGAGAGTCAGTATGTATTATTCAACAGCTATGAGCTTGACAGGGAGTTGAAAACTGGATTTTAGAGCAGGCTCTACCACTTACCAGCCAAGTGACCTGGGTGTGCATCACTTTACCTCTGCAGGTTTTAGTGTACACACCCCTCAAAGACAGATAATAGCAGAAACTACTTGGCATACAATAAGGGATTCATACAAGCTACCTGACATTTTTACAACTATTACCACTAAACTGTATTTAATACAGGATTTCACAAATTTATGTGACAGAAGAACACTTTTTTTTCCTCAGAACAACTATTAACATCTTAAGGTTCATAAGAGTTCAATGAAACATGGTTTAAGAAATACTTTACCAATGATTCAAGATAACTTAATTTCTTTATTTGACTCTTATGGGCAGCTAATGATAAAAATCTATACATCTCAGCTAATCTTTTATTTTCTGGCTCTTTTTTAAAGTTCCCAACATGTAAATTAATGTGACTGTTTATGGTAGTTAATTTGTGTTGCATAAAACAATTTATTTGAAAAATTAGTTCTTCATTATCATGCCAGTTACATATAACCAAAAATCTAAGAGATTGACAAACCGTCATTCATGAACCAAATCCAGCTCACTTTCTGCTTTTGTGAGTAGAGTCTTATTGAAAAACAGCTATGGTTATTCATCTCTGTATTGTCTATGGTGGCTTTTAGGCTGCAGTGAATATCTGAGTAGTTGCCCCAGAGACCACAGGATTCACATGGGTCAAAAATATTTACTATCTGGTCTTCTACAGAAAAAGTTTGCCAACCCCTGATCTATGATAAAATTATTCTTCCCTTATTATTCTCTCAAACTGTGTTATCAGATCTTTCCAATCCACATTCTTGAAGGTTAAACATTCTTTGGCTACTGATAGATAATGGGTCCAACTTCACTTGAAGGTGGTCTCAAGTATCTCTTTTCACATATGTAACTTTAAAAAAGCATTAGATTCACCTATTTTAATTGTTGTTACACATACTTGACAACAATAATATTAAGCTATATATCTCTTCGCACACTTGCCTTCAAGCAGTACAGCTTGGTTCTTTGCATTGATGAATAATAATTTAATAACTTCCCACTGAGAATTCTCAGATGAGACAGATAAGCAAAGATGATAAAAATTTCCATTATTTTGCTTTACTTTGTGCTCTCCTTTGATAGTGTGACAAGTCAAGGAGGTATTTTTAATTTGATGTAATATAATAAATATATTTCCTGTTATAATAATAAATGAAAGTATGTATACTGTCTGCTTACTTAGGTATTCAGTTATTTTTATAACTTTTCAAGTCAACTCACACAATCGATAGTTTGATTTCTTTTTTTTTTTTTTTTTTTTTTTTAAAGATTTCATTTATTTATTTGACACAGAGAGAGAGATTACAAGTAGGCAGAGAGGAAGGCAGAGAGACAGGGAGAGGAGGAAGCAGGCTCCCTGCCGAGCAGAGAGCCCGATGCGGGCCTCGATCCCAGGACGCTGAGATCATGACCTGAGCCGAAAGCAGAGGCTTTAACCCACTGAGCCACCCAGGTGCCCCGATAGTTTGATTTCATTAAATATTCTAAATATCACTGACATGTGGAGAAGTGGTAGGTTTCATGAGGTTGTACCAAACTATATCAGACATAAATCTGACCCTCAAAATGCTCCTAGTCTATCAAAAGGAATAATACAGTTACTACTAATAGCAGGTGGCTTGTGATGACTGTACTAGAAGCTCATATGAAGAAAGGGGGAATTCAGTCTGGTGGACTTAAGGTATCTTAAGAGCAGGGATTTCAGCACACTGAAAGTATTTCACACAAAATTGGAATATTGGCAAAAATAAGTACGAAGCACATGCAGAGAAAAATGAGTAAACCCAATGAGTTAAGCCAGAGCATAGGGTATAAAGAAAACAAAACATGAGAGATCAGAGAAGGGGACACAGGTCCAGCTCACAATGTGAATGTCATGCCAGGTCAAGGAGCTTTGGTCAAAGCCTGGACTGAGCAGGGAGCCATTAAGGGGCTCAGATCAGGAAGTGACACAACCAGATCGGTGCCTGAGACAAACACCAAATAATAGCTGACAATTTTTTTTAATAAAGATTTTATTTATTTATTTGACACAGAGAGAGAGATTACAAGTAGGCAGAGAGGCAGGCAGAGAGACAAGGAGAGGAGGAAGCAGGCTCCCTGCTGAGCAGAGAGCCCGATGCGGGCCTCCATCCCAGGACGCTGAGATCATGACCTGAGCCAAAAGCAGAGGCTTTAACCAACTGAGCCACCCAGGCGCCCAATAGCTGACAATTTTATAAAATATTTTGCACCTGTGTTCCCTCAAGAATTATTTAGTTCCAAGATATTTTTATTTTCATTTTATAAATGAGAAGGAAGGGCTTCTGACTAACTCTAGTTCTCTTCTCATTACATCTGACCGGCTTCCACAAGTTCACTCAGGATGTTTTGCAAGACGCCATTGAGATGGCTTTGTTTTCATGTGTCTACATGCCCTGTATTTTTCTATAGGTGTTCAATTATAACTCTGAAATATTTCATAGTAAGTCCTGTATCTTTCTGGTAGAAATGTATACATGCTAAAATGAAGAAAATTCTTTCCCCGTGTCATGTTTTACAGGCTCAATTTCTCTTATTTTAAAAACTCTCATTGCCATGAAGAAGTATGAATCTAAGGCACAGCCCTATCCATTAAAAATTAATAACAGCTGTGTTCTGAATACAGTGAGAATTGCCCAAGAGTATTTTTGCTAATTTAGAGGGTTTTCCTAAATCTTTACATCAGTGAAATACAAATTTAACAACAACAACAACAACCATGGATTTTGATAATGGTTTTTGCAGTCTTAGAAATACCATAGTCATCACAAAAACTTCCAGTGGTTACAAAATTAAGTCATTTTTCTTTATAGTGAGAGAACAGCCACAGCCCTCTGGAACTCCATTTATTTTCACTGCATATTAGTTTTATTTCCCCTTCCTAAATATGATAGCGGAAAAAAATTAAAAGTATTCAGCCTAACTTTAATTTTCTCCCAACATCATAAATAAAGTCCTACTAAAATAGCAAACATTTGACTGCTGAGATGTAAAAAGCTTCATTAGGGAGAAAAAGGACAATCACAGAGAATCTTCTTTTGTTAATGAGACTCTGGGACATTCACACTGAAGCTAGAACATACCTAAACCAAGATTCAAAAAAAAAAAAAAAAAAGTGAGCTAAAGTTACCCTGTTAAATATCTGTTTGGGCAAAGAATCTGATTAAAGATTGAAGTTTCATCTCTGTAAATAGGAATTTAATTAACTATCTAAAAATGTTGCCCAATGTCATCCTCATCTAACCATAATATGAGTGCATACATTGCTACATTTTAAAGAAGCAACCCAAATGGCTTTTAAACCTCTAAAAGATATTTCCTTTACAAAGTCAGTATTTCAAATAATTCACGATGGAGATGATCATGCATCACCTCCTACACCCTGAAGAGCCCTGAGTCCAGGGACATTCAGGCAAGGCACCTCCTTTCGATGTCTCTCATAGAATACGACTGATTCTTTCTCGTTGTAGAATTCTAACGGTGATATGTTCTCCCCCACGCACACATGGCCCTGTTTTAATGCTACTGTAGATGACTGGCTTTTAACTATCAACAATCTGTTCTTTTCAGTGTCGACAGGAAAGTTTTGGAGCTATATAATTGCTCATTTTTTTCCTAGTGCATAAATAGGTGATAAGTAGAGCATCCTTAGCATGGAGATATACCGGCTCTAGTCAAAATATTCTGTTCACTCTCAAGGCCCTTTTTTGTACCAAAGCCGAAAGTCAATCCAGCTTATCAGTGAAGGACTAAAGGCTGCTGCTTTCCTAGGCTATTCACACAAGGATAGGTGTGACACTTTATCAAAATCTTTACTTCATTGTGAATCCTCTAACCTTCATCAATACCTTTTGGGTTCTCCTTTGAAGACTGCAGAGGCCACTAAAACATCCTTTCATTTTTTCTTAAATACATACTGATATTTCCTTAATAAACATGCTTTGCCAATTTAAATAAATATACCTGTGACAGCAACTAAAGAAAGATATTTTTGCTTACATTCACCTTATCTATAGTTTATTTTTCCATATGCTATTTTTCCTATTTCAGAAAAAGCTACATTTTATTGTCATGAAATTCCTTGAAAATATTCAGGAAAAAAATTGGTTCTATATAACATCAGTTTATTAGAATAGGCAACATATAATTGTAGAGGTGCCTCCTCTTAAAAAATAAGCCAAAATGTTTAAATAGTTTTTTTAGGAAAAAATATTTTTTTAAATATTTATTTATTTGAGGAGGGGGAGTGGCAGAGGGAGAAAGAAACTTAAGCAGACTCCATGCTGAGCATGGAGCCCAAAGCAGGGCTTATTCTCACAAAGCTGACATCACCACCCCAGCCAAAACCAAAAGTGGGATGCTTAACCGACCGCCACCCAGGCGCCCTTAGGAAAAAAATATTTTTAAAGAAACAAATAAATCATTAATATGATGCCACTGTTGTGTTGCAACTATAATGGTAAATTTCAAGATTGAGTGAACTTTTTTCGTACTTGATAATTAATGATTTTAGATTGGGTATTTCAACTGCTTTGCAATATCCTTGTGTTATACATTAAGGTCAGAATAAATGCAAATAAAAATAGAAATATTAACTCCTATAATTCCGTCCTCCATTATAATAATACCATCAGTTATTTTTATAAAAAATCATTTGTATTACAAAATCAAAATTTATTTCTATGGATATCTTAGCTCCTCTTCAAGATTAGCATTTATTAAGGGCAGGCGAGATATATAGTTCATCTTGATATACTTTATATACCTTATCTTATATATAATACAAATTTAATAGAATCAATAAAAATAGTTTTTAAATTCATGTATCTTATTTCTGAATTTGAGTTTACTATATCTACATGGGCAAAGGTATATGTACTCTTTACAACCACCTGGCTAAAAATGTTTGTTTTCAAGAAACATAAAGTGGTTTTTGACACCCAAGAAATAATATTCCAGAATGTATTATCAAAATACCAACTTCTCAAAGTCAGAGCACCTGTCATTTAACTTGTTAAGCAAATGATAACATCATACACATTTGCTGACAAACTGAGGTTGTTATTAAAAAAATCTATGCGTCCGGTTTTCTTTTTGTTTGTTTGTTTGTTTGGTTGGTTTTTTAAGATTTTATTTACTTATTTGAGAGAGAGCGAGTGAGATCATGAGCACGGAAGAGGGACAGAAGGAGAAGCAGAGTTCCCGCTTAGCAGGGAGGCCAATGTGGGGACTCAATCCCAGGACTCCAGGATCATGACCTGAGCTGAAGGCAGATGCTGAACCGACTGAGCCACCCAGGTGCCTTATGCATCCAGTTTTCTATTTAGTTTAGTAGTATTAAAATTCCTAAAGAAATTCCAACTCTGTTCATAATTTGTTAAGACCTACAACCTCAGTGTTTCAAATGTGCTCCAATCAATAGGGCAGATCACTGAAGAGGTCACTACAGTCCCATTTGATTGAGGACACTGAGAGGCATTTTAATCAGTGATGCAATGGGCTTTCTTTCAGAGGATTGTGAATTTTGTTTAAAATCCATTGGCTCTATTGATTAGTAAGTGACATCTGCCACGTCCAGATTACTGGCTATAAGAGTGGCAGTGGATGCTAAATACTCTTGTACTCTGTAATTTAATGTATATTTTAATGAAGTGAACAGTGAGATTCCTGACAGGCATCAGCAACTTTGAAATAGTCTTCCAAATTTCTCATACAGTTTGAAAGTAATGAGATTTGTTCCATAAAGTGATAAAATTTATGCCATAAATTATCTCTAAAAGAAGAGTGCATCTTAAAGCAGTATCTTTTCCTTGGTAGAGATCAAATTTTTAAAGAGTTGTTTAATGGGAAGTTTTTAGAAAAGCAATCTGAGCTATATTCTGTTTGAGAATTTTTGCCAAAATTATCAAAGGAATGAAGCACCATATGGTATGTGAAGCCTAATATCACTTGGTCAGAAGGAAAGCCATTGATATAGTAGTTAGTGTGCTAAAACTTGGCACTTAGAATATATCCCATCCATGCATGTATCCATTGCTTCAGCCTTCAACAACGCTCACAAAAGACTTTCTAGGAATCAAGCTTATTCCTCAGAATATTCAGAATATGTTTTGTTGGGCTTTGTAATCTAACTCATCCCTTAGGAAAATGGGCTTGTTCAAAATCAGGATTGTTATGTATTACTTTCCTGAAAAATAGTTTATAATAAGCTAAAATCACTTTAAGAAGAAACCATTAAACTTTACACACATTATAAAATGAGACTAGCTTTTTCTCCGACCTTTTAAGAATTCCTCTACACGTATTCTTACCTTAAATTTAGTTATTTACTTATTACCTTAAAGTTAGTTATTTAGGTATTTGCTAGTGCAATATGTCTGTAATTATCTACTGTGAGAAACTCTAGTCAATGGAGTGCTTGCAGATTGACTTAATTAGTGACCCACACAGTGGATACAGTGAATTTCAAATTGCCTTTAGAGAGAGAGTTTATGTTCACTGTTATAATATTGGAACCCAAATACTTATTTCATGACTCGGTCAGAAACCTTTCCCCATAAAGTACCCTTTATAGTACTTAAATGAAATATCTTACTGAATCAGAATCCTACCCCATGTATGATAAACATATATGAAACTGCCCAGAAGTATGGTTTCACAAATAAGAAAACATAGATTATGCATAAATGAATATGCTTATGTTAACAAATATTTATTGAATGTCTACTATGGCTAAGATATCTTCTTGGTGCTGAGAATACAACAATGAACAATATACTACAAGAAAATTATAATCGATAGGAAAGGCAGATAAAAATAAACATATCATCAAACCAGTAAGATAATCTCGTGCACTGATAAGAGCTCTGAATGAGCAATGTGAGGAAGAGAGATGATGGAAAGATATTCAGGGAAGACCTCCCTGGAGAAAGGGCGTTTGAGGTGATTTCTAGATGCTGAAACATTAGGAAAAGAAAATGGGTTTGTTACTTTTCTCTTCTTTTTTCTTTTCTCCTTTTTTCTTTTTTTCCTTTCTTTTCTTTTCTTTTCCTTTCTTTCCTTTTCTTTTCCCTGGGTGATTTATAATGCTCATTTTAACCATCCACAATTAGCCTTTATCTAGAGGCTTCTTATAACAATTTTTCTTCACTGTGTTCCTGACATGACTAATTCTATTGGTACACAAATCCTCCCCCCAACCCCCAACATAAAACTTTACTGCAACCACATCTGTAATCAGATTCCACTTCGAACAAGAAAAACAACCTAAATATTCCTTTAAATCTAGCCTTATGCTATAGTCTGATTTTATCCTTTTAAATTTTTTTTAGAAAGTCATCAATAAGTATGCAAGTGAATGATAATAATAGTATTACAATATTTCTTGCACAGTTTATGTGCTTCACAATAACTCTATGAGATTGGTAATACTGTCATTCCCATTTTATAGATTAAGAAACTCAGGCACAGAAAGGTGATCTCATTTTCCCAAGAATCACTCTTAGTGATAAAGCATCTGAGACTAGAACTCAAGTATTGAGACAACAGAGAACTGTTCTAACCAGGATATCACAGCCACCCAAACAAAGCCAACTAAATATTTTTTTCTAATCTTCCTAATTCAGTTTCCCAGCTTGCAAGAATTGTGTTATCTTAAACTTCACCAAATTAAAATAGTAAACTGAACACTGCTCTCCACTTGTCCCTCTGAGGTTTGAATTTGGGTAACAGATCTGATAAGCTGTGACTATTTCCTTGTGAACAGTGTAAACAATGCCAGGAATGGCCTCCACATGAATAATGATGCTACAGGTTATTATTACATAGACCAAACACCCAGGCTTTCCTCAGGTACGGAAAGTAAGTCTCGGTGTATTCCGAGGACAAGATAAATGTGCGTTTTCTACAAACGTTTGAAAATTCTCTGCAATCAGTCTGCAATAACATGTTCTCTTAATCCTACGTCAACTCTTAGTGTGACTACTTTTGCTTCCAAATTCTCACAAAGAGCATACTTGGCAATTTTTCTGGAGTTACTCAGTTATTCCAGTAAGCTAAGTTACTAGCTCTCAGGCTACTTTCTGCATTTTAAAAAATCATGGAGCATTCTTTTGTTCCCAGTGTTTTGGAACCTCCCCTCTGATTCTCAGAGTTCTCAAAAATCATGGACAGTGGCATTGGGATTTCAGCCTCAAGGTCTTTAGAAGTTAACCACTGAAAAAATGATACGTATTGTCATATTTCCATTCTAATACTAAGGAGAAAAATTGGGATTCTTAGTCATCTAAACCAGTATTTAAAAAAGAATTCCCTTCTACTCTATTATATATATATCTATATATATCTAGATATATATCTAGATATAGATATAGATATAGATATAGATATAGATATATGGAAACCCCTTTGAAATTTGGGGGCAGCTGGGACATCATTTGGATTTGCCATGCAAATATATTCAGGGATAGCCGGAACTACAGATAAAATGCACTGTTTCTACTTAAATAGAGTGCCATATTAGATATTCAAAACTCCTAAGCAAAAGGTGTACAGAGTCCTAAAAGACATAAAGTACTCAGATTATCTAATACATACATGAATACAATATTTGACCCTAATCTTAATTTCAATTAAAATTTATGTAAAGGTAAATATAGTGAATGCTACTTTATTTTCCAGTTTTCGCAGAAATGAAATGTTCTGTGAGATTTCTTAGGAACAGATTTTTCTTGTATAAAATTTTCGGAGGGTATCATTTAATCATCTTACTTACCAAATCTCTAGTTGACAAAAGCCATGTTCTAGTTGTAATTTCACATGCTCTTCTAAAAAAAAACGAGTAAGAATAATTTTTTCCAAGTACTTGTTCCAGTATCCTCTGTTCCTTTAAGGATAGCTTTATTGTTTAATCTTTGGTTTTACAGGGACGGTTTCAGGTTTAATCTATAGTTTTCACATTGAAGAGCCTGATAAAAGCAAATTTGCAACCAGCTCAGTCTTAAGATATAAAGATTATTCAAAGCTCCAAACCTTTCAGTTTTAGGCTTCAAGGTGGGAAGGATTTTTAAACTGAACTTAATGTCCAGGGAGCACACTTCTCATACCCAGGGACTTCTTGCTGCTTAGGCAATGTCTTTTCAGAAGTGCAGGAGAAAGCAGGGGCAGTGAAGGAAGTCAGCGTGGGCAAGACATCACTGGTATCTGAACTGACGAAGTCGTGAAGGCAAAGTCCCATTAGGTTGGAGAGAAAAGAAGAGCATTTGGCGTGAGGTCACTGGGTTAAATCTGATTGAGTGATCAGAGTGGGGGTGAGGCACACATGGAAACTGCGTATGAGAAGAAATGGACTGAAACAGATCTGAAACAAACCAAAACAATTTAATGAAAACAAAAGAGGAAATGACATGTTTCTGACAAGAGATTCTGGGTCAGGAGGGGTGTGGCATATGAATAAAGTCAGGGTCAGGGGAGGACTCAAAGACAATGTCACTCAGTGGCTAGGGTGATATTCTTACGTTTTGAATTTATGTTTCTCATTATTCAAAATTCCTTCAAAAATCAGGTGTACTTTTATCACCAAAGCTTTTCATCCTAGCTCTTCCTCAGAACACTTCTCAGAATTCCAGTGCACACACATGCAGTCTCCACTGGCTTCACGCAGATGCCCCAGGCCATTATCAGTATGTGCTTCTCCCAGATACCCATGAGTGGAGTTACCAGGCTAAAGATGCCAATGCTCCCAAGAACGTGAGCCTCATGGCAACCTAACTTCAACCCACTATAGTTTTCTTACTAATTTACATTTGCAGAAGGTTAAAAAGCTCTGTGGCTCCATGATAATCTCTTTATGCACTAAATACCCTAGTGAAATTCTCTTTCTTAGCAGAAGTACGTATCTTCCATGAATCAATTATTCTGTTCCTAATGGCTATTCCACTGGATTTGGCATGCATGGAGAAGGGTAGAAACCACTGGAAAATGAACTACTCCAACGGGAGTCCCCAGAGTAGTGATTCTTGCTCTCACTGGCAGTACGGTATAGCAGGTGTGCTGCCTGGGTTCAAATCCTGCCTCTGCCCCTTACTACCTGCAGGACTGGGAGAGTTATTGACCCTCTCTCAGTATGTCCTCATCTGTGGGATGGAGATAATAACAAATCTTCCTTCCTAGGGTTATTATGAGAAATAAGTTGATATAAGTCTTTCATTCGGCATGATATCCAGGAGTTAATTGTGTACAAAAATATTGTTTGAATTAGAATGATGTTTTTAACAGTCTGTATTGGGATTCTAATAGTCTAATAAATCTTTCTCAAAGGCCACAGTTACTTTGAGGCAAACATTTTGCATTGGAAAAGTTAGGAGCGCTTTGAGATTTTTAATGCCAGAATCAGTCCACTAGAGTTGAACAGATCAGCCCCTGCTTCAGCAAGAAATGAACCCGCAAGAACAAAGAGTCACAGCTGTGGAAGGGCAGGGAGTGGAAGCGAGATTAGTGGCTCCCACTTTGTCTCATGTTACAATAAATGCAGGCCAAGTGCTTACTGTAATCCAGAAGGCCATGCAAAACTACTTCCTTGCAATTAATCAAAGAAAAGTGGACAACTTTTGACCATTTTGCTTGGAGGTTTAAGATATCATAATGGGGTTTGGAAAATAAGCAATAGAGCAGCAAGAATTTTCCTTTTCACAGTATTTCTCACATTTTCCAACAAATAATGTGTTGTGGTATCAAATCTCTTCCTTAATTTACTGAGATTATTCAGTAGAGTAGCTTCAAGAAAATCCCAGCCCTTAGGATGATCCAACACATTCCTTTGAGATACTTAACCCATTTTACCACACAGCAAGGAGATTAACTATACCCTTCAATAAACTTATTGGCTATGTTAAGAAATACGAATACTTTTCTGACAGATTCTATGACTAATTCTCTTATTCCTACTAAATTTGAAAGTAAAATAATTGAGAGCTAGACTATCATTCTTCAAGCAGAAAGCAAAGGCAAAATTAATTTGAAAATAATTAGTTGAAAGATAGTCACCCCCACGGACTAGCTGAGTCAAGAAGCATTAATATTACCCAAACGGTCAGGTTCAAGAAGAAACAAGACCTGACATAGACAGTAGCCACTGAGACAAAGGCAGAGAGTTTTAACTAACACATCAGTTCATTCACAGAGCAAGCAGGCAAAATGAAAGATACTCACTAAATCTTTCAAGAGGCAGTACCTGGGTGTTTGGATCCCAAAGCAATCTCTTCTAAAACTCATATTGGAAAAAAATGCCATTTAGAGTCTAGGTTAGCTTGGAAAGGAGTTCCTACAAAGCGTAAGGATATCCATTTACCATTTTCTTTTTTTCTCAGTAATCTTTGTCTTTCTTAGGGGAAAAAAAAGGGACAAATGGCAAAAACTTATTTCACATGGTCCAGTATCATTCCTGTTTGCCAGAGGAAGGCAGAGCAATCGGTGCATCTGGAAACCAAACCAGGAGGTGACATACTAGTTGTCCAAGCATTTCTTTGGAAAGTAGGAACATAAGTCATAGGAAGAGTCATCCCCACATGCTCCAGTTGCTCATGGCAACCAGAGCAGCACATGGCGACCCACTGTGGCTTGGATTTCCAGGTTGCTTTCCATTGGGCAAGAATGAATCACACACATGGTAAATGGAGTTAATACAGTAAAGCCAATATAAACACTGATGTTTTATCTTCTGACAGCATATGAATGTACAAAGCATTAAGTTATAGGAGAAAAGGGGCTAATTTTAGATTTGTTCCTAGCCCTCTCCATGTGAATGGTGTCGCTGTGAGCCCAGCAATGAAGTTCACTGTGTTGTAGCAGACTGCGCAGTTCCTGAGTGTGTCAACCCAGTCTATGAACCAGAACAATGTTGTCCTGTCTGCAAAAATGGTAAGACCATACCGCATTAGCTTGCAAAGAGGGGTTAGTGCAAACTGCAAATATTTCACCACTGCCCACCATTTGATGAAAGACCCCTCTAAGGTCTGCCTGGGGTTCTTCGTTATGGGCATGGAGAATTTATACTTTTATCCCACCTTAATGTGAAAATAAAACAGCAATGGGTGCATCATGAACCTTTCCATTTGGGGAATTAAAGTTCTTATAAGCTGACTTTGTTGTGATCCCTATTATTTACTGTTGATTTATAGGGAGGATATTGGAAAGGACACAGAACCATCTTTTTGTAATGACTTAATTTGTCTCTTGTGGAAGCTATGAAGCAGTTCTTCCCATTCCATAGTGCATAACCCAGGAGAGAAAGTAGGGTAAATGCCAGGTATTTAGCTTTGGGGATAGAATTTAACTTTAAACCCTAAGTTTTCTATCAAAGAAGTACAGAATTTAAACATTAATGCGCTTAAGTTGAAGTAAGAAAGACTAGAAGATTTGGGGCTTTTATTCTAGGTTTTTATTACGCTGGAATCTTACCCTCATAGTAATTAGACAGAGGAGAACTTGGTTTATATGATTATGGGTTTCTTTTGGCCCTCATGGAATGGAGAGGTTGAAATGCCTATAGTGTGCTGATCATGCTGGTCACTCAAAATCAAAGTGATGCCACAGAGAAGACAATGCAATGCCATAGACCCAGGACAGCATATCAGCAAAGCTAGTATCATGCTCTTCCTGCAAGTCATGTACTACCAAAAAAACAAAGCTACACTAGGCAACAATCCACAAATGCCCCTGCCTGTCATTATACCTGCTTGAAAAAGTGGTTCTAACTCTTAATTAAGCTGAGGTCAGTCTAATGCTGAACCCCTGTGCCTTTCCTTGAGTTAGCAAGTGCTCATCCTCCTCTATCACCCACTTCTTTATTTTTTTGTCCTGAATTTTCCATTATGCTAATTCACCTGCTAATCCTTTTCTTTATAGAATTATAATTAGTAAAAAGAGGTATCCTTTTATTTAAAGAAAGAAACAAAAATAGTTCTGGTTGTTTTTATAATTTTTGTGTTTTAGTGTCTTCCAAAGGAACACATGATATTTTTGCTGACATAGTTTTACTATTTCTGATCATATGAATCCACTGAGTTGAATATTCAACTGTTCATCTGCCTTCTCTTTTTATTCTCATTCCTTTCATCCAACTGACCTCTGTCACAGTGACCATCTTTTCTAACTTAGAAGGTGGAAATGAGTATCATCCTGAAGTCCTAACCTATCTAATATATGTAAAGATATACAATTTAAGGCTTTATATTTTTTAGAGGATTTTGAAAAAACTGGAAAAGATGCAGGAAAGAACAATAAGATGATTTAATGATTGAAAAATAGGACCTATGAGGACAGACTCAAGGAGTTAGCATAATTTGTCCTGGAGAAGAGAAAGCTCAAGGGAGACCTAACCGTCATAAAGTATATGAATGGTTAGTCTAAAGTGGAAGAAGACCTGTTATTTTTCATTTTCTCCAAGGACAGAAGGAAGAAAAATTCAGCTACCTAATCAATCTTTAAAAATAGGATTGACAAGTCTTTGACTGAAAACTGTTTTTTTTTTCTAGAAGCAACTGTCTAAACAAGTCCTTGAGGATCCTCTCTTCCCTAGGTATCTCTGGTTGGATTTGTTTCACATTTATGGTATACAAAATTATGCTTAGAGATAAAAACTCTCATCTGGACATACTTAGAATACTCATAGAACGAAAGCATATTAGACCACATATTTAAAACACAGTGTTTACACATGCACTACTACATCCTCTTAGTGACCCCACACCAAAGCCCAGAATATATCCAGTTAATGTCTACATCAAATGTAAGATCAGCCACTACCAACTTATCACCTTTAATTTGATGTCACCCAAGATTATTTGACTTCTCTCCATGTGCCAGAGTAGAAATCTATCTTCAAATTAAACCTTCTTTGTATAAAAACATCATATAATAAATGGACCTTAACTGTTTAATTAATTAATGTCACCCCTTATATTCCTGAAACACATGTTAAGAGAATAAAATTAGTTAAGTTTTCCAGAATTTTGTTCATGACACACTATAATTTCTGTTCCTTTTTGCCATTTCCAAGCAAACTTTTTTTAAATAAGGGAAATGAACCTGAATTAGATTTAGCAGGGAGACAAACTCTGATTGTAATATTATGACAAATTATCTTTTTTTATGTGACACTAATTAGTCACTTGCACCCAAAAATTGTAGCACAATCATTGTCAAAGAAAAGCATATTAGGGATCATTGAAGAACACTTATGACCACCAATGATACTGGTACTTTTACTAAGAGAACAGAATGAGCTCCATCTTGCTTGCTCTCATTCTAAACTTAGCCCAGGAAACAGAAACAGATGACCCATGTATGGAAAAGCAGGGATGGGGTGGGGGTACATGTTTACTATGATGGAATACAACTGGAAAAATTCTTTAAATTTCCAACACATGGTAAGCCTTTTTCATTCTTTACGACAAGATTAATTTTCTTATTATAGTGTAAACTCTTAAATTGTGCCACTAATTTCTTAGATTAAAAAAAAGAAAAACCCACCCTATGGATTCAAGGTGCAGGCAATAAATCTTAATTTGTAAACAGCCCTATAACATTTTCTACATTTCTTAAATCTTCATAAATGTTGAACATTTTTAGTTTGCATAAATGCTGATTATCTTGGCTGCCAAATACTTTGCTTTTGCATACTAACATCAATTTCTCTGCCTTCCTGAATTATAACTTGCCAAGAGCAAGAGGCTTTAAAGATATAAAACAAAAGTTTAAAATGATAGAATCTACCATACCTGACCTTAAAACTCAATATTCATCTAATATAAAAATCCTCATTCTCAGATTACTTAAGAGCAATCAAATAAGAGACATTCGGGGAAAATGTAAATGATTGGGCACAAACAAAATAAGAGGAAAAAGAAGAAAGTACTTTTTTATTTGGCAAGGACTGGGGGGAACTGACAAAGGAATTTATTGCTTTTTAAAATATGATTAAGCATTTGCTTCTCCCTCCTTTATATCTCTACAAGAGCTAGCAATCCAAATGTCTTCCTGAAGAATGTAATATTTCCTGACTGCCCATCTTTCCCCAAGATTGTGTTACTTTGACCTGTCTTTCAGACCAAGTCCTTTCTATGTGAATTAATGAATATTCTTTATGGTTTTCTGTCTTTATAGTATAAAAAAGTAAAGTAGCACAGCAAGCTTTAAAAAAATTTAGTTTGGAGCATCATATAAACACTTTGAATATTTGGTAAGTGAAAATACATTTTATTGATAAAATATTTGTTCATTAGAGCATCCAAATAACTAGCTGTATATTTTACATTTGATCAGCCAGTATGTCAGTGAGTTCCACGTTTTCACTGGGATATATAGTCAGTCATTATTAATGGTTCTGAAGGAAAAGTCACTTTGTGAAAAACTGGAATAGACAGGAAGCACCCAAAAAATCCACCATGCACACTGAGAAGTTTCTATATCCCTTCTAGGTAAACTGAAGGCCCTATTCAAATATTTAATTCCCTTTCCCTTATCCTCTTCTAGTTTAGTAGTGACACAAATAAGGCAGGAAATAGACTAGGCAAAAGAGAAAATGGAAAGGAAGAAGACAATGGAGGGTATGGGCAGTGCACAAATAAGAGAGAGAGGGGACTTTAAAGGGGCCTGGGAGCAAACATGTGACACACGTTAAGTGTTAATATCTCTAATATACAATGAGATAAATGAGAGAAAACAATTCTATAGGGAAGGAAATGGGCAGAGTAGAGAAAGGAAATTCACAGAAGAAAAGCAAATGTCTAATACATACATGAAAATATGCTCAGCCTCACAAGGACCAGGGAAATAATAATTGTAAAAATGAGATACCAATATTGTATTAATAATAACTTAGAATTTATAATAGCCCAAATCAGCAAAGATATTTTAAAAAGGGGTGAGAAAATGTCCAAATAACCTTTAAGAAGGTGCTTTCCATCAAAAGTTTCATGAACCTTGAAGTCAGCAATCTTTCCTCTTGTACTTTTCCCCACATTCATGCACTACATTTTTACTACATTTTAAGAGCAAAACAGTGGGAGAAAACGTAATAGTCTTTAATGGACCAATGAAATATATTGCAGTCTTTAAAAATATCCTACTGGCATTTTTAAATGCTATATAAGATAAGCAGGGAATGTATAGTAACTATATATTATTTTATGCACAATATACTAATGCATGTCATATATAATACATTTTAAGTGATATACATTTTAAACATTTTTAATTAATGTACAATTTTAAGTAAATATTAAAATTTGTGTGTCTATAGGAAAAGAGCTAAGTAGATACACAATAGAGCATTAGCAATGATTCAATGGGTGCTTTTAGGGAAAAGTGAGAAGGTAAAGTGGGGAAAGACAAGAACTAATCTCCTTAAAACTTTAACCTTTACAGACTGTTCATAATAGAAACAACAGAAACTTTTCCATTTCACAAACAGCTCACAAAATAGAAACGTTCAGGGGCACCTGGGTGGCTCAGTTGTTAAGTGTCTGCCTTCAGCTCAGGTCCTGATCCCAGAGTCCTGGGATCGAGCTCCGCATGGAGCCCTTAATGGAGCCCGGCATCAAACCCCACATCAAGCCCCGCATCGGGTTTCCTACTGGTCAGCGGGGACCCTACTTCTCCCTCTCCCACTCTCCCTGCTTGTGTTCCCTCTCTTGCTGTGTCTCTCTCTATCAAAAAAATAAATAAAATCTTTAGAAAAAGAAACAAATGTTCAAAAAGTATAAAAAGCTGCTCAACTTAATAAATCATATTTTTTTAAAAAATTTTAAAATCCTTCTTTGTTGTTTTGTATGAGGCATAAAGAGAGTTCTGAAAGAATCCAATGATCAGAATGGTAACTAAGAATAAAAGTGCAAAGGAAAAAGCAAAAAACTTTGATTTTTTTTTCATAAGCCTCTTTACTGAAAGAATTTTCAAAAAAAACCCTTTTATTTTCATAATTTAGGAGGTTGTATCAAACTATTATAAAAATAATAATTCAAATGTTAATTAAACTCTTCCAGAGGAGAGACAAGAACAAAATTTTCTTTTCTTTTCCCTGGAGTATCATACTGATACAAACTAAAAAATACAAACTAAGAAAATAAGTGAAGGACAACTTTACTTATAATTGATAATAGGGAACTAATAAGATACAAAATCCCCAATCAAAGGCCCTTGAGTTGTGGATTTTACAAAGAGAATGGAGTTCATATATTGTATAATATAGTACATGGCCAGTGGGTCCAGAGCAGTGATCTTCAATCAATCACCTGGACATTTCTACAACATATGTAATAATCATACTGAGACTGAATAAATATAGAGTCCCACACCATCTCAAATCAGGTTTTAATACCAACTGAGTTTTGGTATCAAGTTTATGGGAAAAAATTGGGTTTTCAGAGACTGTGGGAATGGGATTGCACATTTGTGTTAGCACAAAGAATCTAGAAGAGGATTAAAATGATTAAGCATCCTGACCAAGTGGAGTTTACAAAAAGAGTTCAGTATTAGGAAATACATTAATATAACTTATTCTGTTTCTAAACTGGAGAGAAAGATCATATTATTTCTATATATAAAGATATTAGACATAAATCAGCAAAAACTAGTAACAAAAACTCTTGATAAAATAAGACCAAGTAGATAATTTTTGCATTATAAAATATATCTACCTCAGTCCAAAAAGACAGAATTGTGTTTATTAGGTAAACACTATAGGCATTCTCAATAAAGTCAGGAAAAAGACAAGGATGCTCACTATTATTTAAAGTTTCAGATAGAGAGTAGATATGAACTAGCTAATATAATTAGAAAAGAAAAAATTTGGAAGAAAAAAATTGGGAAGGAGGAAATACAGCTGTTACTATTTGCACGTGATATGGTTGTGTACTCGAAAAACCCAAGAAAACAGAGTGAAAACTACTATAAGGACAATTTAGTAAGATAGCAGGGTACAAAATGAATATACAGGTCTCTCTCTCTCTACACACACACACACACACACACGAAATATATGTATTACTAAAATAAAATTGTGGCACAGTTTATGATGCTGAGATGTCAACGAAATGTAATAAAGAGTTCATAGACAGACCTGGCAACACATGAAAATTTGGTATATGACAGATAAAGTAGTATTTCAAATCAATGGGTAAAATATAATTTATAAAAGAAATGGCATTAGAACAACTGGATAGTTGTCTGAAGGACATAATTTTAAGCTTCTGCCTTATCTCATAACTCAGGAAATTTTTCAGTTCAACAAAGATTAAAATATAAATTTATTTTCCAAAACAGTGCAAGAAGAGAATCTGGACAATTTGATTTATAATCTTAAAGTGGCTATATTTTGAAAACAAACAAAAATCTCCACATAGCAAAACAAAACAAAATACCATTGTAAAAAAAAATTAAATCTTAATTACAAATTATAATCTTATATCCCAAAGGGTTAATCTCACTCATACATAAAGATCTCTTAGAAATTGGTAGGGGAATATTTCTCAGCCATCAGAAATGATGAATACCCAACTTCTGCTTCAACAGGGATGAGACTGGAAGAGATTATGCTGAGTGAAATAAGTCAAGCAGAGAAAGTCATTTATCCTAAGTGAAAGTCAGTTTCACTTGTGGAACATAAAGAATAGCATGGAGGACATTAGGAGAAGGAAGAGAAAAATGAAGGAGGGGGGTAATCAGAGGGGGAGACAAACCATGAGAGACTGTGGACTCTGAGAAACAAACTGAGGGTTTTAGAGGGGAGGGGGGATGAGGAATGGGTGAGCCTGGTGGTGGGTGTTAAGGAGGGTGTGTATTACATGGAGCACTGGGTGTTGCACATAAACAATGAATCATGGAACACTACATCAAAGACTAATGATGTACTGTATGGTGACTAACATAACATAATAAAAAATAGTAATAATAAAAAAAAGAAAAAAATTAGTAGGAAAAAAACCTCCAACAATTCTATTTTGAAAATGGGCAAAGAGGGATACCTCGGTAGCTCAGTTGGTTAAGCAACTGCCTTCAGCTCAAGTCCCACATCAGGCTTCCCGCTCAGCAGGGAACCTTCTTCTCCCTCTCCCTCTGCTTGTGTGCTCCTGCTCTCTCTCTGTCAAATAAATAAATAAAATCTTTTTTTAAAAATGGGCAAAGAATTTCAAAAATCATTTCACAAAAAATGAACTTAAAAGACTTCTAAAACATGAAAAATTGCTCAATTATAGAAAAAAAAACACAACTAAAAATTTGATAGCTTTTTTTTACTTACACATTGGCATATCTCCTAAAACTTAATAACCCATTTTATTGTTGATACTGTGGTAAGACAGGCAAACTCTCCTATAGTTGGTGGATGTATAAATTGGCACATCCCCATGGAAGGAAACATGATATGTCAAAATTACAGTATATGTATCTTTTACTCAGCAATTCTATTTCTCTTTACAGATATTTGAAATGACAAATGAGCAGGCACTAGTATTCATTTCCTATGTTGTATTTTAAGTTTTATAATAAAAATGTTTAGAAAATTTGTAGAAATATCTATAAAGTTAAATTTTCTTTTAACATGTTATTAGTTGACAATTAAAAAAAGAACTAATTTCTTCCTCTAAATACTCATTGAGGGGATGCCTGGGTGGCTCAGTTGGTTAAGCAGCTGCCTTCAGCTCAGGTCATGATCCTGGGGTCCTGGGTTCGAGTCCCAAATCGGGGCTCCTTGCACTGGGCTCCTTGCTCAGCAGGGAGCCTGCTCCTCCCTCTGCCTCTGTCTGCCACTCTGCCTGCTTGTGCTCTCTCTCTCTCTCTCTCTCTCTCTCTCTCTGACAAATAAATAAATAAAATCTTTAAAAATAAATAAATAAGTAAATAAATACTCATTGAGGTAATTTTACTGGATTACAATTTAGCTTCCATTTACCTTTCATTTATTTTTTCATCGCATATAATACATTTTTAAACTTTAATTTCACATGGTTCAAAATTGTGAAAATAAATCTATTTAGCATCAACAGGTTCTAGGCTATTTTTAAAAGAAAAAACATTAAAGTAAATATTAGTCTTTGGAGGATATATATGCATACAGTTTAAAAATCAGAAAAACTTACTAAGAACTATTCAAAAAATAATAAGGAAATATACCAAATTTCTAAATGTGAAAACTCAAATTTGTTAAGTTGCTATTTTTGTAATGATTGATTAAATGGAAATCTTACCAAATTTTTATATGATGTAATTTTTTTTGTAAGTTGACAAAACTTGGAAAATTTAAGTACATGAAAAATAATGTATTTGGTAAGGTTAGGCAATTCAATCTACCAGATATATTAAAATAGTGTATAAAGATATAATAATTTTAAACAACACTGGAATTAAATAGATAAATAAAATTAAAAATTAGAAATTAGCCCACAACTTAGCATACAGTTAAGGTGACATCCAAGGATCTGGAGAAAGAATGTATTATTCTAAAAATATATCATAAAGATTAATCATTTTTTAAGTGAAATTATATTCCTGTCTCACCCATTAAATAATACTAAGTTTCAGTTGGATTAAAGATCTAAATATAAAAAAAAGATGATATCATAAAGTAATTTTTAGAATACTGTAAACATTAATTTATTCTCAGGATAAGGATGGTCTTCCTAAACATAAAAACAAAACAAAAATCTGTAACAGGAAAGATTTAAATGCAAATTAAGTAACATAATTTTATCCATAAATTTCTTCATAAACTAAAAGAAGATAGCGTCCAGTTTGGGGAAGGTAAAATGCAACACTCCCATGTCTTACTGGTAAGAGTATAAACTGATATAGCCTCCTTGAAGGGCCAGGAAAGTGTTCAGGACTTTGACCCATCAATGTCACATTTAGAAAGTGATCAAAAAGAAACAATCAGGTAAGCATATAAAGATCTATATAGAGAGATGTTACACAGTCATTTATAATAGCATAATTTGGAAAACCTGAAATTAAATATTTAATAATAAAGTGATTGTTTAAAAAAACCATAGTATATCTACATAGACTGACAACTAAGAAAATATTACAAATAATAGTATAGAAAAAAATTAAGGACATTCCCCACAGACACAAAACACATGTTCAGAGTATATTATTAAATTAAACTATGGGCCAGAAGTCAATGCAAATATGACCCTATTTTCATTTTGAAGAAAATGTATCATACGTATAGAAAGAGACAGGAAGAACTACTTCAAAATGTTAATAGTACTTAACTCCATCGAGTAGGATAATAGAGGATTTCTACTTTTTTCCCTTTGCTAACCTTTCATGTTTTTTTTTACATGTCCTACAACAAACATGTACATCCCTGTGATTTACAATTACAGTTTAAAACAGAAAATAGACAAGTTCTTTAAAAAAATCATGCATAATCTTTCTGGTTTTTTTTAATTTAATAATAATCGATGATGTGTCACTTATTAGAAATGGGACTATGATTCCTTGTTGTAAATTTGTAGTCCATCAATTAATTAACTAATAATTCTACCACTTGACTTTCAACTCCCGCAATGATGAAATTCTTTACAGAGCGTTTAGAAAACCTTATTACCCATTTTATGCACCTATTAGGGGCAACTGCTAAAATATTCACTTAATTATCGGGGCAATTGCTAAAATATTCCATTTACATTTTCATGAAACTATTTCACAAAATCAGCCTTTTAAGTCTGAAAGTTGGATGCAAGTCTTTCACCTTAATTTGATATTTTCTCACTTCTTCTTAGGTAGACAATTAGTAACAGGTGAAACATACATAAAACAAACACGTGGAAGGTGAAAAATTTTCTGGCAACAACACATATCCATTTGCTACAGAGCCCCTGAAATAGGTCATGATGAAAGAACAGCCTATGAAAGGCAGTTTTAAGGTCTGCATTTCACTGACTCCATAACTGAAGGTCAGAATTATCATACTGGTATAAAGTAGATGTCAAAACATAGTAATTATAAGTAGCTATTTTAATGAGCTACAAACAATAATTTCCTATTGCTTTCATAAAGATTCCTCCAAAATACGAAGGGGAATATTTATATTTATGTAGTCTTAAACCAACAGGATTCCCTCTTATTTCATCAGCAAATTAGATTTCAAAAACATTATTTTACAATGTTGGCATAATGAAATTAATGTCACATGTATTTCCTGCTAATCACATCTCTTCTTTAATTATCAGGGATACCCGGCCCTTCAGAAAATGAAGGAAGGCAGGCCAGCTTGTTCAGAAACATGAACTTTTTCTCAGTGTTTCCTCCTCATCATATAGGAAATGTTTAGCAACTAATTTTTCCCTACATAACCAATTGGAACGTTGAGTCTGGTCATCCCACAAAGCACACACTTGCTCCCTTGAGGACAGAGTTGCATACACACCTTCAAGTGTCATGGATATTGTTCAGGACACCACCCTATGGGGTGCCTGAGAGATTGGAGGAAAATACCAAATTGGAGGAATGAACACACACGTACTGAATGTCTTGTTCCTAAACATTCATATAACCTCAAAGATAATCTGGCTCAGAAATAGTAGTTTGGCAGAGTGTTGAATATATCTTCCAGAACTGACTGTGCATTTCTATTCTTAACTCCACCTTCTTCTCTCTTACTCTTGAGCCTCTCTTCCATTATGTTTCTGTAGAATATTGCTGACTTCTAGGATTGTATATAGTAATCTCTAACTAAGATACCTCTACGAACCGGGGATGACAGTAAAGGGGCAATGGGAATCACTGATGGGTTCCACGGGAGTTGGATTTGATTTTAGGAGTAATTACGTGGGGGTCGGGTCTGGCTGGGAAGCCAAGGTATTTAGTCTTGCCAAGACTCGTGAACTCCTAAAAATAATCTTATGTCTCTAAGGAAGGCTTAAGTCATTGGCCATGGGAGAGCTTCACTGAGGGTGTAGTACAACTGCTCATCTCAGGAGCATGGAGTGAGCCAGCAGTCCGCAATGAACCCCAAGCTCTTCCTCACGTGACCCACCTATCGACATGGCTCTGAGAGGCATCCAGAGAGACCAATGGGTCACTGCTGACCATGAAGGCACAAATTAAGGTACAGAATCTTGCTTCCTCCAAGCCTCCTCTCTGATGTAGACACCTTAGGAAGTTGTCCTCCTTCCTCTCATGTCTGCACTGGCAGGCAGAAGCTCAGGCTTTTGAGAGAGGCCCAGAGCGAGCTGTGTCCCACCACCCCCACCACTTTGCCCCCTCCCCCCACTAATTAGTATCAATGTTGCAGAGTCAGGTAAAAATAAAACAAAGTTACAATGTAAAGAGTATCCCTTGACCTTTGAATTTGAATGACTTTGGAAGCACTTAGAATGAACCTGGAGGGCCTCTGGGAAGCTTGGACTCTCTTCTCAGAAGCTTCAGAGGCCTGGAGCAAGGGTCTCTGACAGACTTATCCCCGAGGCATAGATTCCCAGATTCCCTTTCTCACGGAAAAGACCAAGCCTCCTGGGCTTTCTACATCCCTTGTCATTAGTGAAGAAGAGACTCAGAATTCTGGGTTGATCATCCCCAGACTCTGCCCCACATGGTTCTGGAGCTATAACGTAACACCCAAACCAACCCCTTTCCATTCCTGTTCCCTGCTTTTTCATTCTTCACCACACCCATCATCATCTGCATGGTATACATCTTACTGAGTAAGTTGCTGGTCCCCGCCTCCTCACACCAGCATAAACTCCATGCAGGAAATGATGTTTTGTTTACTGTTGTATCCCCACTAATTACAACATGTTGTAGGTACACATATATGTTTTCAAATGAGTAAATAAACCCCCATATTGTGCCTTTGGAAGAGCTTGGATTAAATAAGAAATTTGATCCTTTAAGTTATTTTAAACTCAGTTGCTTTTGTAAATTTTTAGTCTTCCATTTCATAGAGGTTTCCTATGGAGAGTCTAGGATGCTTTTCATGATGGGAAGGAAAGTGCTTCTCAGATTTCTGTCCTAATTTAAGTTTGCTTTAGTTTACCACTCACATTAGTGGCACTTATATTGATGAGAGGGACACTGGTGTGATCTAGTAGAGACAGGCTGATTGCCAGGGGGAACTGAGTACAGTTTGCTTATGTACTGTTTTATGATCCTGCCACAGACACCAAAAGCTTCTTTTTCTTAAGAAGCGGCCTTATGTAACAAATGGGTCACTTTAGTGCAAAATTAATATAACACTTTAGCCAATATTATCCTTAATGATATGTTTTATCTAACAACAGGGATTGGACTTTTTAACAATTAAAGAAGCCACGAGCATTGACGGAATATGTGATTTGTCAGTATTTGGTAAAAACTACTGCACTTAATGTGAAGATATAAAAAAATTCAGAAAATGGGACTTGATCCCAGGGCCAGAGGGAGAAAACCTGATTGCAGGGGATAATATTTCATTCTAGGAGTCAGACTGTGCAACTGGAAAAGAAATCAGAAATAGGGTGAAAGCAGGGACAAAGGAAACTTGCTAACCAGTGTTTTTTCCAGCATGTAGCAACTGGGAGACCCTCCAAAGATCGCCGTGACTGAGGCAGGAAGCCCTTGCAGTAAGACCTCTGATATTTAAATGTAGCTCTGAGCTGCTTCAAATCAATCTATCAGAAATGTTAAGCCTTTTTTGAAACATATTTATGGTTGGATGCCCCTCAATTGAGAAAAGGGAAATGGGAAGTTCCTGCATGCACACTTATTTTGCTTACACGAGCTTCATTTGTACAAGGTGATGGCACCGAGCGGCCATAAACGCGGCTGCTTGTCAGGGTAGATAACCAGCCAACCCTGAGTCCTCCCTTCCTTTCACCCGTCACTTTTATGTGTTCTGCAGAAAGGTCCATAAAGCAACCCACCTGTCTTCTGGAAGGCTAAGCTCAGTTAGTTTCCCTCATCATTAAATAACAAAATGGTCAGCAGTGTTGTATCCAAATCTTGAAAGCCGGCCTCACTCCCAACTTTCTGTGTGAGGATTTTAAATAGAAGCAAGGTGTAGCACTAGGGCCTGATGTCCTGTGATTAAGGTGTGGCATTCTTGGTGTCGGCTTGCTATGAACCATCTGCTTTGATTTGATTTGATGCTATCTTTAAGAGTGGGGACCGATGAGAATGAAAAGCAATGCAGGAGGAGACCTGCAGTACAGAGGAGAGCACGCAAGCCTTTCAAGCCACAATCCCTGCAGGTTGATGGCAAAAAAAACCGTAACAGAACGTATTCTGTTTTAACTCCCAGTGAATACAATACTTAGGTCCCTGAGCTTAGCGAAGCAATCAGCCCCCGATGCGATGTCATCTGAAATGTACCCCCCCCTTCTGGCCTGCCAAAGTACCGGTCCACATACACACGCATTCACAAACGCTTCCATGCTCACGATTTCTTTCACTGTTAAAAGTGATGTCACTAGAAACTTGAGGAAGATAGCTGGGAGAAACACCAGGTATTAACGACACCAATTAAGCCACATGTGTTTTCTTAGACTTATCAGATGATGAAGTCATCAAACACAGGCTTAATTAGTTTAAATGTGGGGAAGAGTAAACCTGGGATAACAGGGAGACAGTAGGAAGACACTGGACCAGACAGAGAATGCCTGGGTGCCGGATGGATAAAGGAGGGAACAGTGAGTCCTAAGAGAATGAAATAGAAAGAGATGTCTGCTCGTGGCGCATGCTGAGGGAAGTATTTGTCTTTTTCATATATTCTCTCAATGAGCAGCCTAATAATGATAATTCATCTACTAACAGTAATGCTAGCTTTTATTTATTAAATCCTCATACATTATAGGTGCTTTTCAGATATTAACACATTTCATCTTTACAATAATCCCATGAAGAGGTAACGATAATAATTGCTAATTCGCAAGGGAGCAAACGGAGACTAAGTAAATTACCTTCAGACTCGTAGCTGGGATTTGAACCCTGTTCCATCCAACTTCAAAGCCAGTTGTGTTTAAGCAGTCGTTCTCAAAGTAGCACCCCCTTCCCCCACCCCTGGGCCTGTGATATCATCATTATCTAGAAACTAGTTAGAAATGGAAATTTTTGAGCCCATCTCCAAACTACAGAATCAGAAATTCTGGGAGTGGGACCTGGTATTCTGTATCTAGACAAGCCTTCCAGGTGAGGGTGATTCTGAACATCAAAGCCGGAGACCCATTTACATCTTCTCTGTTATCTGTTAGAGGATCTGTTCTCTTTCAGATGAAGGATGGGTGGGAAGAGGATAAAAGCTGAAATAATTACCAGCCATGTCATCTGAAATAATGTTATACCAGGACAAGAAATACAACAAGGCTGAAATGGAAAGGCCAGATCACAAAATACTTCGTAGTTAAAGCAAGGCCACTTTGTTGGCAAAGATCTCAGAATGGTAAATCCCAATGTGGGCCAAGGCAGGTCCCCCAAGGATTAGAAATGATATAGGTGGGGGGTACCGGGGAGATGATACTCAGGTTAAGCTATCAAGGATGATCAGACCTAAAGGTATTTCTTAGAAACAAAGCCATGGTCATTGAAAGCTAAGTTCAAATGATTTTTAAAGGAAGCAAAAATCACTAGAGAAGGCACAATAAGGAAAGGAAAAGCAATGTGACATGAACACAACTCCTGATAATTCATTCTTCATTCATCATGTTTGCCTTTACCGAGCTATAGGAAGAAGCGATTGTTTCAGCTGAGTTATTCTTTCCGTAGTTAGGTTATGGTAACTATTTACATTTTATAAGTCATAACTATATTTAAGACTATTTTCATCTTTTTAAACAGTGTATTGGGGTCTAATCAACATGAAATGAACTCTACACTTTTACAGTGTATGGTTTGCTGTTTTGACGAATGCACACCTGTGAAACTATTACTGTAGTCCAGAAAATGCCCATGTTTATCACTCCCACAACTTTCCTAGTGTCCCCCTGTCCTTCTGTCCAGCCCTTCTCTGCCCCATCCTATCCCAGGCCACCTCTTTTTGGCGTTCAGTCTTTACACACAAATTTGCATTTCTTAGAACTTTGTACAAATGGAATAATTCAGTATGTACTTTGTTTTGCTTGAATTATTTCATTCCGCATGATTATTCTGAAATTCATCCATGTTGTAGCATTTATCAATAGTTTATTCTTTTTTTATCATTGAAAAGTACTCCATGACATAGCTATACCACATTCTCTTCTCGATGAACATTTGGGTTGTTTTCAGTGTTTGACTATCATAAATAAAACTATAAACATCCTTACACAAGTTTTTTTGTGTGTGTATATAAAAAATATATATACACACTTTATTTTCTATTTCTAAAATACTTATATGTAGACTGCTAGGTGGATAGGTAGGTGCGTATTTCTTTTTTTTTATACCAAAGTTTCAAAGTGGCTGTATTATTTTGAATTCCCATCAAAAATGCTTTAGAGTGCCAGTTCCTCAGCATCCTCACCAGTTCTTGGGATCATCAGTCCTCTTTAATTTTAGCTACTCTAATAGAAGTATATTATTATTTCATTATGGTGTTAAATTGCATTTTCCTAATGACTAATAACCTAATGTTGAACATCTTTTCATATGCTAATTTCCATCTGTATATCTTTTTTAGAGGGATACCTGCTTAAATTCCTGGCCCATTTTTTTTTAATTGGGTTGTTTTGTATTATTAAGTTTGGAGAGTTTTGTATATATTCTAGAGACAAGTTCTTTCTTGGACATATGCTTTGCAAATATTTTCTCCCAGTCTGTGCTATATCTTTTCATCCCCTAAACAGTATCATTTGAAGAGAGCAAGTTTTTAAGTATGATGAAGTCCAATTTACCAATGTATTCCTTCATGAAATGTGCTTTTGATGTTTTAACTAAAAAATCTTGGCCTAATGCAAAGTCAAAAACATTTTTCCTATGTTTTCTTGAAGAAATGTTTTAGTTGGGCTCCTGAGTGGCTCAGTGGGTTAAAGCCTCTGCCTTCGGCTCAGGTCATGATCTCAGGGTCCTGGGATCGAGGCCCGCATCGGGCTCTCTGCTCGGCAGGGAACCTGCTTCCTCCTCTCTCTCTGCCTGCCTCTCTGCCTACTTGTGATCTCTCTCTCTCTGTGTCAAATAAGTAAATAAATAAAATCTTTAAAAGAAAAAAAAAGAAATGTTTTAGTTTAAGATTTTTACCTTTAGGTCTGTGATTCATTTTGTGGATATGATGCAAGGAATTGATCGAAGGTTTGTTTTGGTTTTGTTTTAATATGTATATCTAGTTGTTTTACTTTTCTATTTTTTATTTTTGAGAGGGAGAGTGGGGGGAGGTAAGGAAGTATAGAAGGAGAGGGAGAGAGAATCTTGAGCAGGGTCTGCACTCAGTGCAGAGTGCGATCTCACAAACCTGATATCATGACTTGAGCCGAAATCAAGTCAGCTGCTTAACTAACTGAGCCACCCAGGCACCCTTATCAGTTATTTTGCACCATTTATTGAAGTCTATTCTTGCTCTACTGAATTTTGTTTGTACTTTTGCTAAAAATCAGTTATCCAAATATGCCTATATACATTTTCACATATTTCTGAACTCTCCATTGTGTTCCACTGAAGTTATTTTTGTTATTCTAGGTCCTTTGCATTTTTAACTAAATTTTAGAATCAATATACTAGTTTCTACCCCAAAAAGGTCTATTTTGATTGGCATTACATTGAATGTATACATTAATTTGAGGAGAACTGACATCTTAACAACATTTAGTCTTTTGATTCATGAACACGGTATGTCTCTCTGCTTGTTTAGTTCTTTAATTTCTCTCAACACTGTTTTGTAATTTTTAGTGTACAGGGCTTTCACACCTTTGGTCGATTTTGTCCCAAAGCATTTCTTTCTCTTTTTAAAATATTATTGTAGTTAGTACGAATTTTTTTAATTCCAATTATTTGGTGTTAGTATATAGAAATAAAACTGTTATTTGTACATTGGCCTTAGGTCCTGTAACATTGCTAAACTCAATTATTATATCTTTTTGCTTTTTTTTTTTTTTTGGACATTCCACTGACCTTCTAGATAATTATTTTATAGATAATTATTAAATAATTATTTTTACCTGTAAATATATCTTCTTTACCATTTGTAGGTTTTTTAGTTCTTTCATATCTTGTTGCTCTTGCTAGAACATCTCATACAATGTTGAATAGAACTGCCAAAATCATATGTCTTTTGTTATATGGATGTGAAAGGGAAATCATTTGGTCTTTCCCAACTGCTTATGATTTTACCTGTAGGTTTTTCATAAATGCCCATATCAGGCTGAGAAAGTCCCTTCTACTCAAACTTTGCCAAGAGATTTTTATCAGGAATAGAGATTGGGTTTTGTTAAAGAGTTTTTCAATATCTATTAAGATGATCATGTAATTTTCTTTTTATATTTTCAAATACTAAGACAACCATGCATTCCTAAGATAACCTACATTGGGTCATGCTTTTATATATAGTTGAATTAGATTTGCTAAAATGGGGGGGGGCTTTAATCTAAGTTTATGAAATGTGTTGGCATGCAAGGGGTTTTTTCTTTTTCTTTCTTTCTTTTTCTTTTTTTTTTTTTTTTTTTTTTTTTTGTAATGTTTTTGTTAGGTTTGGGTATGGAGGTATTGCTGACCACATAGAATAAGTAAAAGAAATATTCCCCTTTTCTCAATTTTCTGGAAAACCTGTGTAAAATTAGTATTAATTTTCCCTTATTTGTTTGGCAAAATTCACCAATGGCTTATGAAGTTATCGGAGCTGGTTATCTCTGTGGAAATGTTTTTAAAACAAATTTAATTTACTTAATAGACAGGGTTATTTGGGTTATTGGATCTTGCATAAGCACTGGAAATTTATTTTTTCAAGGCATTACATTTCCTCTAAGTTGCTGAATTTCTAATCATAAAGTTGTTAATGATGCCTTACTATCTTTTTAATATCTTCAAATTCTATAGTTATTTCATCTTGTTCCTAATATTGGTAATTTCTCCTTTCCATGGTTGTTTTTTCCTAATTTATCTGGTGAGAGGTACATCATTTTTATTTTCTCAAATAATGAATCTTTGGATTTATTAATCTTTGCCAATATTTTTTTGTTTTCTATGTCACTGATGTCTGCTCTGGTCCCTAGTGTTTCCTTTCTTCTACTTAGTTTGGGTTTAGTTTCTCTTCTTTTTATAGTTTCTTAAGGTACAATATGGCATAATCAATTTGAAAACTTTCTCCTTTTCTAAAATAGGTGTTTTCTATCAACAGCCTATGTTCTACTTTAGCATCATCTGCCACTTTTGAAATATTTATATATTCACTAAATTGAAAATACTTATTTCCTTTTTAATTTCTTCTTTGAACCATGAGTTGGAGTATGCTAGTTTCCAAATATTAGATATTCCCTAGGTATCTATTTGTCACTGATTTCAGATTTAATTCCACAAAGGTGAAAGAACATGCTTCTATTATTTGAATTTTTTTGTATTTATTGAGATTTGTTTTGTGGCCAAGAATGTATTTTATCGTGATAAATATTCCACATGTACCTGTAAAGAATGTATATTCTGCTGCCTCTGAGTATGGTATTCTGTAACTCTTAATTACAACAACATGATTGATAGTGTTAAGTGTTTCATATCCTTATTGACATTCTGCCTACTCTGTTTTATCAATCACTGAGAGACAATTCATGAAACCTCTGATTATTTTTAGATTGCTGTATTTCTTCTAGCAGTTTATTAGCTTTATTTCATTTTTTTAGTTTTCTGTTATCTTTTTTAAAATTATGTTATGTTAGTCACCATACAGTATATCATTAGTTTCTGATGTAGTGTTGTATGATTCATTGCTTGTGTATAACACCTAGTGTTCCATGCAATCCGAGCCCTCCTTAATACCTATCACCAGGATGACCCATCCCTTTACCCACTCCCTTCTAAAACCCTCAGTTTCCAGAGTCCATAGTCTGTTGTGCTTCATCTCCGCCTCCAATTCCCTCCCTTCATTTTTCCCTTCCTTTTCCTAATGTCCTCCATACTATTCCTTATATTCCACAAATAAGTGAAACCATATGATAATTGACTATCTTTAAAAAATGCAGATTAAATATTTTTTAGACAAGAAAAAGCTGAAAGAATTCACAAATACACTTGCCCTACAAGAAATAATAACAATAGGGCACCTGGGTGGCTCAATGGGTTAAAGCCTCTGCTTTCGGCTCAGGTCATGATCTCAGCGTCCTGGGATCGAGGCCCGCATCGGGCTCTCTGCTCAGCAGGGAGCCTGCTTCCTCCTCTCCTTGTCTCTCTGCCTGCCTCTCTGCCTACTTGTAATCTCTCTCTCTCTGTCAAATAAATAAATAAAATCTTTAAAAATAATAACAATAAAAAAATAATCCAGACTGAAGAAAAGCGACATTCGATGAAAATATTGATCTACATAAAGGAAATGAAAAGCATTGAAAATAATATGAGTTGCATATATGTACTATACCATTGTGTCTAAGGACCACATCATCTTTATTTATTCATCTGCTGAAGGGCATCTCAGCTCTTTCCACAGTTTGGCTATTGTGAACATTGCAGCTATGAACATTGGGGTGCATATGGCCCTTCTTTTCACTGTGACATCTGTATCTTTGGGATAAATACCTAGTAGTGCAATTGCTAGGTCATAGGGTAACTCTATTTTTAATTTTTTGAGGATTCTCCACATTGTTTTCCAAAGTGGCTGCATCAACTTGCATTCCCACCAACAGTGTAATTTCTTATACTTAAGCCTTTTATTATATAATCCAACATTTAGGATTCATTATGACTTCTTTATAAATTGAGTCCTTTAGACCTATAAAATGACAATCCTCGTGCCTTATGTTATTTGCTCGGTAACCTTATTTTGACATTAATATATTCAATCCAGGTTTTTTTTGTTGTTGTTAGTATGCTGTGCTTTTTCCATCATTTTACTTTTATCTATTTGTATTTGTATTCTTCAAGTCCTTTTCTAGTAGGCAGCATAGAGTTGTGTGTTGTTTTTTATTCTCTGCCTTCTAATTGGAGTAGTAAGCCATTTATATTTGACTATTGATACATGGTTATGTTTAAATCTATCATATTAATTATTTTCTTAATAATCCCTTTTCTTCTTCCCATTTCTTTCCCTTTCCATCTACTTCTGCCTTCTTTAGAATATATTATGATTGTATTTTATCTTTTGTTGGTTACTTAAATTATAGTTACTTTGGTTAATTATAATTATTGGTTTCTTTGGGCTTATAGTATATATCTTTAACTCGTCAGACTTGACATTCATGTGATATTAGATCACTTCAAGTATGGTATAAGAATCTTAAGAATGGTACACTTGAATTTAAACCCTCTGACCTCTCTAAGATTGTGGCCATACATTTTACTTTTACATATGTTATATACCCTACAATACTTTATTTTTTATTTAAATAATAAGTTGTATTTTAATGAGATTTAAATCATGGTGGAAAATTACATATATACAACTCATATTATTTTCAATGCTTTTCATTTCCTTTATGTAGATCAATATTTTCATCTAATGTAGCTTTTCTTCAGTCTGGATTATTTTTTTATTGTTATTATTTCTTGTAGAGCAAGTGTATTTGTGAATTCTTTCAGCTTTTTCTTGTCTAAAAAATATTTAATCTGCATTTTTTAAAGATATTTTCACTAGTATAGAATTCTCGCTTGATAGTTATTTTTCTTTCAGTACTTTGAAGATACTGCTCCACTGCTTTCTCCCTTGCCTTTATTTTTTCTGACAAGATATCAGCTGTTCCCTTATTTTTGTTCCCATGAATGCAAGATATTTTTCCCCAACCCCACCTCCAGCTGCTTTTAAGATTATTCTCCATCACTATTTTTGTGCATTGTGATTATTATGTGGCTTGATGTGGTCTTTTTAATGTTTCTTATGCTCGTGATGCATTAATCTTCTTGTGCCTGTAGATTTGTAGTGTCTATAAAACTTGGAAATTTTTCAGCTTGTATTTCTTTAAATATTTCTTCTCTCTCCCCCACTTTGAAAACCCCAATTATACATATATAAGCTGCAGAAAATTGTCCCACACCTGATGTTCTGTTCATCTTTTCACTTTGCATAGTTTCTTTTCATTTTGCATAGTTTCTACTGTTATGTCTTAAAAATTACTAATATTTTCTTGTGCGATGTCTACTTTGGCAATAATCAAACCCACACTTTGTAGTTTTCATCTCTAGAGGTTAGATTTATGTTTTGTTTGGGTTTGGTTTTGTGTTCCTGGCTTCCACTTAATTTTTTTGAATATATGGAAAAAAGTTATAAGTGCTTTAATGTTCTTTTTTCTGTTCATCCTAGTATCTGTGTTAGCTCTAGATCTTTTTTATTGATTGCTTTATCTCTTATTATGAGTCATATTCTCATGCATATTTTCATGCCTGGTAATTTTTTATTGGATGTCAAACATTGTAAATTTTATCTTTTTGGGTGTTGGACATTTGCTTTTCTATAAATATTTTTGAGCTTTGTTATAGTACAAAGCTAAGTTACTTTGATCCTTTTATGTTTGGCTTTTAAAGAAAGGTCAGCAGACTAGAACAGTGCTCAATCTAGGCTAATTATTTCCCATTAAGACAAGAAATGTAGAGTACTGTACCCAATACCCTATTAATCATAAGGTTTTCCAGTCTGGCTGGTGAAGACTGGCACTTTTCCCAGCCCTAATCCCTGGTGGTTCTTCCTTGGCCTTGGGTAGTTTCCTCGCATACATAGCTGATCAATACTCAGCTGAATACTTGAGGGAAATCATCTGCAGGTCTCCACATCTCTGTCTGTGGGCAGCTCTCTCCTCACCAGTACTCTGTCCTGCAAACTCAAGCTGCCCTGTTCTCCCCCAAATCGGAGCTGTGTAGACTCAACTCTAGGAAGCTTTACAACTTAGCAGTATGGCCTAGAAATTCGGAAAGTAGAAATACTGGGCAATCCTAGAGCTTCCTGTATCGTTTCCTCTCTTGCCTGATATCCAGGATCTTGAAAACCATTACTCGTATATTGTTTTTGTCTTTCATCAATTTCTACTGGGGAGTGTAAATCTGATCATTTACTCTATCTTGGACATAAGTGGGAAAACAGAGTTCAATTTCATAACGTGTATTTTCCAATAGAAACCCAAAGCTCATTCAATTTCTTTCACAGCAATGCTGAGCAATTCATAGCTAAAGAAATTAGAATGATAATATTCGGCACCCCCACAATAAGTGCCAAATGGTTATCACTAAATACAGTTCCTACTATGTCTTGGCCATTTTGCTGGATAGTTTAGACAGATTATTTCTATTCTTACCATATTATGAGGTTTTGCCTTTTGTTAAAATTTAAATTCAATTAGCCAACATATAGTACAAAATTAGTTACGGATGTGGAGTTTAGTAACTCAACAGTTACATACAATGGCCAGTGCTCACCACATCAGGTGCCCTCCCTAATGCCCGTCACTCAGTCACCCATTCCCCCACCAGCCTCCCCTCCAGCAACCCTCAGTTTCTTTCCCATAGCTAAGATTCTCTCATGATTAGTCTGGTTTTACACTTTTTTTAAAAAAATTTTACCCTTTATATAAATGAGGGAAATTAGGTTTAGGGATGTGAAGTAATATGCCATATACCCAGTAAATGATGTATTTAACTTTCATATCCAGACCTTTCTAATTCCAAAAACTTCATACTTTTCATAGTGCTATAGTTATTATTTACTATAAAATATAAACAGAACATTTAATAATGGATTTTCTAATTATGCTTCCCAGCTAAGGACATTAAAACATTTCCAACTTAACCACCTTAAAAGATTTAGCTGACTAGCAGAATTTTAAAAGAGACATTCTGTAGATGAGCAGGGAAAGAAAATTTATATTGCAAGAATGAAAGTGATAAAATGGAAAGAATGTAAAGTGGTTAATTTTATCACTCAGTTTAATGCCAAATACTGAGAACAAGAATTTGCAGAAGAGAAGGGGACCCAGAGATGCAGAAATCCAAAGGAAGACTCAGAGGAGGAAATTGGTTCATTTGACAAACCACAAAACAGCACATGATTGCTGACTGAAGAACACAACTTTGAGACTCTTAAGAAGCTATGTTATTCTGATGGTTTATAAACCACCTTCTCAGATGTTGAAGATACAAGGTTTTAAAAAATTAATATTACCAATCTGATCCACATGAAAGGTACCAAATATTTTTTACTTGAAAATATTTCAAAAATTGGGCACCTGGGTGGCTCAGTCGGTTAAGCCACTGCCTTCAGCTCAGGTCATGATCCCAGGGTCCTGGGATCAAGTCCCACATCGGGTTCCCTGCTTAGCAGAGAGCCTGCTTTTCCCTCTCCCTCTGCCTGCCGCTCTGCCTACTTGTGCTATCTCTCTGTCAAATAAATAAATAAAATCTTTAAAAAAGTTTTTCAAAAATCTATGTTCTTTTTACTGGAAGACACTCTTAGATCTTGGTTTAATTATTTTAAATAAGTAAAAATTTAATACTTTCAGTACAAAGAAATAATTTTTAAAATTTTTGTTATTGTAACTATTAGGAAACATCAATTATATTGTACTACTGCATCAAATCAGTTATGAAAAATATACAAAATATAATAAAGCTGAACAAACATCCCATACGTATTATGCAAATAACTATCCAATAGTCAAGAATGATCAGTTAAGTTCTACTGTAATCCATGTAGTCAAACACAATAACCTCACATGAGACATGGGTTTGCTTTGGAGTATAATATCTATGAGTATAATATCTATGACTATTATGGTACAATATATATGAGAATATAAAAAAAATCTATACAGCATTTGAGATTTCTATATTCCCTTAGGGAGGATAACTGAAAGTAAAGTATTACCTTGAAAGGCATTAGGGAAAAAAAATTTTGCAGAACTACTCTCCATTCATTACAGCTATTTAAAATTTCCTACACTGAGGCAAAATATAAACTTTAAGACTGTTTCATTCGTATTGAACAGGAGCCTAAGAGAGAATCTTAACTGTACAAATGAATACTCATGATATGATTTTCTTTGCAGCCTGGTTGTAAAGAATAGAAATGGAACTGATTTTCAGTATCTCAGCATTCTTCAAACATCCAAGGAACTTAGAGCCAATACTTTCAGAGGAAGAAGAGACTTTGATATCTTTAAACATGGTTTGACTTTAAAAAAAAAAAGGCAAAAGGCAAAATGGTAACAATGATGTTACATGTATGTCCTCAAATGACCTATCAATATATGCAAAATGTTTTGGTGAGAATGTGAATACAGGTATGGACATGGTATACAACAGGTATTGTTCTAAGAGGGACAGACTACAGGCTCTATAAATACATTCTTCCCAATTACTTTCTAGATAAATCATTGAAGAATAGAAATTTAAAATTGAAAGAGACCTTGAAAATCACTTAATACAAATCTCTTAATTTGCACTTGAAGAAAACCCAAGGATAGAAGGTGAAGGTGAATTGTTCAAAATACTACAACAGAAAGAACTAGAACCCAGCTCTCCTCACTTTGAGGGGACCATGTTTTAAACTAAATAAGTACATATTCTGCATGTATTTTGCATCTCATAGGTATCTGTTGGTTTGTTTTCGTTTAACAGGAATGCTTGTACATTTTTAGGACAAGTATTTTATAGAATTTAATTTGTTTTTATATGCTGCTGGGTGTTGAGTGCCAATCAAATGATTCTTAAGGTTATTTTTTATTTCATAAGTACTTGTGCACCTACAAGAAAAATATATGTTTAGAATGTTAATTACAACATTTACTAAAGAAGACTGGGGGATTTGGCATGTTGAGAGGTTTGGGAAAGCCATGCCCCAGGGCCAACTTTGAAAAGAAAGAAAGAAGGAAGGAAAGAAGGAAAGGAAGGGGAGAGAAAAAACAAAGAATTTCAACCTCCTGCTAAGAAAAAGAGATCCCAAAATTTTTGGCTGAGATGTTGAAAATAGCTGGTGAAAGGAGCACCTGGGTGGCTCAGTGGGTTAAAGCCTCTGCCTTCGGCTCAGGTCATGATCTCAGGATCCTGGGATCCAGCCCTGCATTGGGCTCTCTGCTCGGCAGGGAGCCTGCTTCCTCCTCTCTCTGCCTACTTGTAATCTCTCTCTCTCTCTCTCTCTGTCAAATAAATGAATAAAATCTTTAAAAAAAAGAATGAAAGAAAGAAAGAAAGAAAGAAAAGAAAAGAAAATAGCTGATGAGGGTTTCTTTTTAGTATCCATATCCATCCAGTGCCCTGTGGCCTTTTTGTCATTGTCATGATGCATGTATTCCATGGCATAATAAAATTAAAATGTCAATACTTTCGTGCTCAATTTAGTTTAGCAAGTTTTACACTCCTTCACTTAGTTGACACATATGTATTGAGTACCCACCATGTGCCAGGCATTGTGCTAATGGCTAGAAATAAAATGGTGACCAAGATTAGTTCCTACCTTCAAGAAATTTCCAGCTTTAAGAAAAATCCAGGCAAACAAACAAGCAAAAAGGCAATTAATTGCCATTGCAATATGTTCAAAGAAAATTATACAGAAAATCTGCTAAAGAGTGCCCAGAGGGAGAAAAATAAATAAATAGAACTTTAAGTCACTTTGGCTCTATTGGAGAGAATCAATTATAAGTAACCAATATGGGGCAATCTATTGGTCCTTATGCTTTCCCTTCTGCAGAATCTTTGAACTATTGTGTCCACTAGTTTGAGCACAGCTGCAAAGATTGATTTCATGTACTTATAACTTAATAAATGTTTAAAAGCTTTTTATTGGTGTCTGGTTATATAGAGGATTGATAGAGCATTAGGAATTGGCATATTAAATAGATATTTGCCCTACATCCTTCTCTTTAGTCCCATGATGAGAAAAAAAACCTGATAGAGAATATAGGAAAAATAATAAAATAGGAATTAAAGATTAGAGCCCAGGAAATTATGAATATACAGATTAGAACATTTTTTTTGAAAAATTCTGTGACTGTGTTTCCTTCTCTTCCTTTCTACACCACTTGAGATTTTCCAGTCATCTTCCCTCTGTTCCTCTGACAGTCCTAACTACTTAAATCATCTATAATTTCACTTAAAACACCAGCAGGTAAATAAAAATCTAATTTCAAACGATAGCATCTGCGATTTGTTTCCTTAATTGTTAGAACTTGAAAATATTGACTTCCACTCTTGTTTCAGGGAGTTCAACAGCAAATACCTAAAGTCTCTTGGAAGACTCTCCATAGGAAAATAAAAATATTCACTTTTCAAAGAGTAAGTAAGCAGAAATAATAGAACCTGACTTTGTAGCTCCCTGTTGAGAGAGCTGGTCAACATGTCACGGGCAGATTAAGACTAGGTTAAAAATTAGGCTCAAGGTCATACATTAATGAGATATATCCTCTTGATTAAAAACTACCTATTTCCCCCACAAAATGTTTCAACAGCTATCTCAATGGTTTCTCGGTAATTTTTATTGTTTGTAAGAATGTCTCAGTGATCTTTCCAGCTTGAGGAAGATGGCACTGTCCAGACTGGCCATGCTCTAAACTGAATTACATTCCTGGAACCTATTAGAAGAAGACAAGTTTCAACACCTAAAGCAGGCCCCTGTCGCCCTGGAGACTGCAGCCTCTTTACTTTGCATCTCACGGGTATATAATCATGTGTAACTTAAATAAAAGACTAAGGTTATTTACAGGTAGTCACTGGAAACTAAAACTGATAAGTGAGTGAATGAATATGGTAAGGCAGGAACGGGAAAGTAGGCATTGTCTCATGCACCATAGGGTGAGCAGGTGAGATGAATGTCAAGCTGTAAAAGGTAAAGTTCTCCGTTAAATAGACATTTATTGGCTAGCTAGGTCCCTTACTGTATACACGTGATCTCATTTAATCTTCCCAGCAGTCCTTTTACAGATGACAGGGAGGCTTAAAAACTTAATTATAACTGAACCTCATGACAGGAAAGTTGTGGTATCTCTATTCACCAGTTTCCTGTCCAAAGCTCATGGACTTTGGACATATGCTCTATTAGCAGACTACCTAGGTATTACCCTGTCATTCATGTGCTCCATTAACAAAGGTCAACACTGAATAGGAACCTGAGGCTCTAGAACAAACACATGGGACTTTATATGTTTTAATACTATAGAGGTGTTCTGCACTCTACCTTCAGCTTCCATATTTTCTTTTTTTTTTAAGTTTTTATTTATTTATTTGACAGAGAGAGATCACAAGTAGGCAGAGAGGCAGGCAGAGAGAGAGGAGGAAGCAGGTTCCCTGTCGAGCAGAGAACCTGATGTGGGCCTTGATCCCAGGACCCTGAGATCATGACCTGAGCTGAAGGCAGAGGCTTTAACCCACTGAGCCACCCAGGTGCCCCAAGCTTCCATATTTTCTCTGGCTGCACTGGTGAGGACCAGCTCAGATGCAAATGACAAAAATCCAGTTCCAGCTGACTTAAGCTAAAAAGTTTCACCTAAATGAAAATCCAAGGGCACCTTGCTCTAGATGAATCAAGGAACTCAGACAATCTGAGGACTTAATTTTTTGTCATTTTTCTGTTCTGCCTTTCTCTTGTTGGATGCATTTTGAGGTCCTTCATGGTGACAAGATGGGGACCAGCAGGTTCAGGCTTTCTTCTTTGTATGTGTATATCTAGTTGAGAATAAAAGAATGGATAGATCTTTTACATAACATTTACTATGACTCACACTGACCTGAATTAAGAACAAAAAGATTCCTGCACAGAAGTATGTGATGCTCAGTTGGCCAGGATGGAGCTACATTCCCATTCCTAAAGATGACAATGGAGACAATACCACTAAAGTCATACGGTAGTGAGTATGGGTATTTTCCCAAGAAAAACAGGAGAACAGGAGTGTTATACTCAGAAAAATAAAAAAAGGTATTGTTCCCTAAATGTCAGAAAACATGACATTTCCACTACAGTTCAGAGTTAGGAAGAAAATAGAAATATTTGCTATAAAAAAAGTCTGTGGGCACATGCACCAAAACTATAGGTATTTGCCAATACCTATGACAAACACATCCCAGATAATTCAAGACCAAGCAAACTTTGATATGAAATATAGCATGGTCATGCTGCTACATGTTCAACTCATACCTGATGAGTAAGAACCACCTTTGGATACAAATAATTCTGATGGAGAGCATCACCCCAAAACAGGCATCAAAATGAAGAGACCTAGAACACGATTCATATCTTTAATAGACTAGCATCCATGTCACCATAATGGTAATAATATCCTCAAAATAGATGCTCAGAACATCTATTAGCATTTCATGAAGCACTGTTTGAGAAATCTTGCATTTTTTATTTCATCTCCTTAGTGAATATTCATATAGAAATATATACAGAGATACACCTAGTTTATGAATAGTTTTTGATGTCCTAAGTTTGGGAAGGAAAGTGTGGAGTTTTATAATTTTGGTATCTAAAAAATTGGTCCACTTTTCTTGTTTTTCCTGTGACCTTTGGGAAACATGGTCAAGGTCAGGGGATAATCTGTGGACATGAGCAAAGCTAAATAATCATTTTGGTCTTATTAGCATATGTCTAGGTCTAATCAATAACAAACAGCTTCTCTGACACTATGAGAAAATAACTTAATCATCACAGACACCTCTGAAAGACGTCATGACAGTCTGAAGATTTTATCCATGAGAGATAGGATAGTCTGTGAGTTCCAGATGAACAGAATCTGTATCAATATAACCCAAATTTCCAATAATATTTTTTATTGTCATCCACATCGTAACACTGAAAGAAAAGTGAAAGAAGAAAATATTTGACTGTTTGCATAGAAAACAGATCATTTTCTTCACTTTGTAAGAGAATAAGCTCTTACATATGGAAGCTTACCAACCACCTAGCCTACAAGGAGGAAGGTAATGGCATGCTGGCAAGTGATGAGGATGTAGCATATGAGGACTGTAGTTCAAGTCCATTAGCAGCATGACCTTGAGCAAGTCACTTCCTCTCTAGAGCGCTCCATTTGCTCACTTGCAAAATGAAGCCACTAAGACCCGCCCTGTCTGGCTCCTGAGTCTGACAGTTAAATGTTATGAAAACTATTTTGCCAAATATTTTTTACAAGTTTACAATATTTTTACAAGTATGCACAAAAACACATACTTGTAAAAAATATATTACAACATTTGAAAGGACAAATATTTTCTATTATTGTGTAAGTAAACCATTCATTTTGTTCCCTGATTTTCTTTTTCAAAACCACTAAGACCATTGTATAACATAGTGAAGTGGTTTCAGGCAGAGCCTGTGGCAATAGAGAGATCAACTCTCCAATGCTACTTTGTGTGACTGACCCAGCTTTTCGACCTGTCATCACCTTAGATTTCCCGTGTATTTTGAAATAAAAATGATGAGGATTAAATGAGATGATGTAGGTAAAATGCTTTGCATAGCACCTGGCACACCATAAACACCAGCAATTTATTGTGTCCATTATCAGAAAGGTCTGTGATTCTATTTTCCTTAGGCTTGCTTCTCCTGGCTTCCCTTTTAGTCAGGTCCCTATGATTCCCAAAATAGCTCAATGCAGTGCCAAGCAGGACAGATATCTTTGGTCCACAGTAGAAATTAAAGGAATACAGGGAGAAATGAAATGTGGTTTGGGAAAACCATTCTCACTAGCACACAGCGGTCTCCCCAAAGTCCTTGAGTTGAAGCAAATTCCTTTTAAGTATTTATCAAGCTATTTATCTGGTTCCCAGAGACCCTCTTTTGAATACTTTATATTGTGTGTGTAAAAGTCTTCCTCTAGCTCTTGGACCCAGACATCTTCCCAGAGAAATCCTCTTTGTTGTACATCAATGGGACATTACAAAGAAGGTTTCTATTGAGAAATTACTTTGTAAACTTATAGAATTGTAGCATTTTATGCCTAAATGGGCCACCAATGACAAATTTTAATGCCCAGAGGAGCCATCAAGTAACATAAATAAGAGAAGTAGGGTTTGTATTCTTTCAACAGGGATTCTCTTTGTTAAGCATCCACTTGGTGATTTGGGCTTAGGTATTGATCTCATGGGTGCTGGGATTGAGCCCAGAGTCCGGCTTCACCCTCAGCAGGGAGTCTGCTTGAAATTCTCTCCCTCTGCCCCTCCCCCCACCAGCATCCCCCCAAAATAAATAAATAAGTCCTTTAAAAAAAGATAGCCTTCATTACTAAAAGAATTATATTCTTTCCATATATTTTTGAAATCTGTTAATGTCTTGACTTATAGTTTTTCCAGTTTAGATGAATTTGTGGAAACTAAAAATATACCCATGTTATAAAGAAACTCAACAATAGGCAAAGTGATACTAGCATTTAGCCCCAGTATGAGGGAAAGAATAGGAACTGAGACTAATGGAAGAAAGCCCATGCCATTTGAAACAGAGGCACCATTCTGCTCTGGTCAATTCTGTCATGTAAGAATGTGAGATTAGTATTAAGTCTTCAATTTTTGAATGAAAGCCAGAAATCTGATTTTTAAGTGACTATACCAACTTTTTAGTGTTGACTCCAAAAAAATTTAAGAACATAATGCAGGTGAACAAAAAATATCTGTAGGCCAAATGTGGCTTTGGGATTGCTGACAAGTTTAAGAGCCCATGTTGCAGAGAAGCAACTGACTGTGACCTGCTCAAGGTCACACTGATACTGGCAAAGCCAGAAGCTGAACCTGGATCTCCTGATGCCCTAGCCCAGGAAAATCAGTCTAACTTCTCACAAAACAAACCAGCCACAATACTGTTGATGACAGAATGCATGATAGTAGAACACAGCAGTTAAATATATGTGTTCTTATTCTTCTTCCTTATTTTTTTCCTAAAGAGATGTCCTCATTTTCTCATGTATTATCCAGAACATGATAAAAACCCCTTTTCTCCTTTCTTAGTGTGATAATAATTCTCACACTCACAGAAAACAATCTTCTGCTTGATATCTAATGTCTTCGTAGATTTAAGATAATACACTGCAGCCAACATGCAGAGAGGTTTGGTACAAGATGCACATATTGTATCATTTGAATCAATATTTTCAATGATATATATTCAGAACAAGTCACGCACATTCTAACTGCTAGCTTGCATAGTTTTTAATACCCAGTGTGAAACTTAGAGGCCACATATTGACATTCTGGTCAAAATGATAGTTTCCATGCAGAATAGCAATTGCAAAAATACTCATTTGGTTACAGATCAGGACATCAAATTCAAAATACTAATAAAAAGAATTTTTTTCTTGGACATAGTACAGCTAATTTGCCCAGTCTTTCGTGCTTTAATGCACCACAGGTTTAAACTAAAGAGATTACTTGTGGTTACCTGGTAAGCTAATGCCACCCAAACCAAGAGCTATATGACAGCAGGTGCTGAATAGCAAATTATTAGGTAGTGGGGAAACAGTGATTAAAACCTGCAGCTGGCCTCGTTACATCCATAATTATATTTATTCAGCACATTTGGAAGAGAAACCACATTTCCCCCTGCCTTTCTCATAAGCAGGCTCTCTTTCTCTTTTCCTTTTGAGCTATTGAAGTATTTTTATATTTTATCTACTTATTAATAGTGTGGAAACTCAGTAAGAAAAGCTAAACTCCGAACATTTATTTTGTCAGTTGGTTACGTAGCTGGAACCAAGTTGTTCTCTCCCCATCCAAGGGCACTGATTAACTTCCCTTAAGAATCTAAGCCCCTTTGAGAACCCCATACTCACAGAGACTTGCTCTTATGCTATGATAAAATCAAAAGTTCTGAAGACAGGGGGGAAAAAAAAGAAAAAAGGTTGCCCATGTTAATTTCTCTTCCATCTGATAAAGCTCTATGACACCTCCGGCTAATATCATCTCTTCAGGAGAACTAAAGCATCAAAGGTACATATGTCAGGGGCAAAAATCACCTCAGTTAATCTGAAAAAGCCACTTGTGTGAATACTGCACTCCCTAATGAGGCTGTGAATGGAGTCTTTACTACCCTGTAACAGCGCTGGAAAATTTCGCAAGAAATGGAAAGGACCGGGATGTTCTCTCCTTCAACCCATCACAGTCCTGAAAGCTACAACTGTGCATTCATATTGCAGGCAAGCCTTGAGAGAGATGCAGAGGTCATCCTTAGTTCAACTCTAATAGGGACTTGCTTCTCTGGCACAAATCTTTGGTAGGTGATTTGTAACATCCCCTTGATTCATAAGAAAGTATCCTTTGCTCCTTTGACCACAACCTTAGCAAAGGGGCCAGTCCTGCTTTGTTTCATTATTGTCCCTGGAAACATAATGGAGACAACAGCTAACATGTGTCAAAGCACTTATATTTTATGGAGGAGCTCATTTAATCCCCACAACAGGCTTGTGAAGTAGCTATGATTATTGTCCCCACTTCACAGCTGAGGAGAAACAAAGTCTTCAAAATATTAGGTGTCTTGCCTAAAATCACACTAGTATGCAATGTGGCAGGATTTGAATGTAGGCAAGCTCACTCTTAATCTCTCTATTATGCTGAATGTACAATGAGAATTCTCATTATTTCTTGAATTTTATTCATTCTTAGAAAATACCACCCAGGGGTGCCTGGGTGGCTCAGTTGGTTAAGCCTCTGCCTCCGGTCCAGGTCATGATCCCAGTGTCCTGGGATGGAGCCCCGAGTCAGGCTCCCTGCTCAGCAGGGAGTCTGCTTCTCCCTCTCCCTGCTCTTGTGCTTTCTCTCTCTCTGCCTCTGTCCCCCCTCTCAAATAAATAAATAAAATCTTTTAAAAAATAGTAAAAAAAAATATACCATTGCAATATTAAAGGTACTATTTAGGCTATTTCCCAGCTGTGATTTTTTTTTTGGATTTTTGGTGGGGTTTTTTGCTTGTATTTTTACTTTTCACATATATATTTTATATTTTATTATTTAATTGTATTGTAAGAACACTTGAGATCCACTCTCCACAAATTTTTAAGTGTGAAATATATTTTTGTAGAGTACAGGTACAATGTTGTACAATAAATCTCTAGAGGTTGATCATCTCCACTGACTCAAAGTTTACTGCCTGTTGATTACTAACTTCCCATTTCCGCCCCCCCAGCCCCTGACAACCACCAATACATTCCTTGATTCCATGCATTTGATTGTTTTAGGGACCTCATATAAATGGAATCATACAGTATATGTCTTCCAGCGGCTGGCTTGTTTCACTTAGTGTAAAGTCTTCAAGATTCATCCAGGTTATTGCATATTGCAGAATTTTCTTTTTTAAGGCTGAATAATATCCTATTGTATGTCTATACTATATTTTCTTTCTTTATCCATTCATCTGTTGATGGATATTTAGGTTGTTTCCACATTTTGGCTCTTGTGAAAAGTGTTGCAATTAAGACAGGAATACCAATATCTCTTTGAGATCCTGACTTCAACTCTTTTTTGTGTGTGTGTGTGGGGGGGGAGATAGAGTTTATTGGGTAGATAGGTATAGTATACTTTCAAGAGTGAAAGTGGGCCACTACCAGAGCAAAAGTGACAATGGCCCCAAGAAGCTCTAGCTGCATCCTTTTAAACCTGCTTCCTGCATATGTATATTTGGCTTTGATTTGAGCTGGTGGTTATATAATATTTTCGCTTCTGCACATGTACCTACCCATGATGCATTGTTACTCTTGTATGTATTTATGTATTGTATATTTATGAGTTTCTAATTAGCTTTTGCTGTGACCTTAAGGGCAAGTGGCACTTTTGTGGGCATGCTCAGCTCCAGAAGTTCCCTTGTGGCTTCTGAGCCAGCTCTGTGGCTAGGCCTAAAAATATGGAACGCTTCGCGAATTTGGATGTCATCCTTGCACGGGGGCCATGCTAATCTTCTCTGTATCATTTCAATTTTAGTATATGTGCTGCTGAAGAGAGCACTGACTTCAACTCTTTTGGATAAATATCCAGAAGTGGGACTGCTGAATCATATAATAGTTGTATGTTTAATTTTTTTGAGGAAACTTCATACTGTTTCCCATAGCAATGGTGACATTTTGTATTCCTGCAACAGCATGCAAGGATTCCTGTTTTTCCTATTTTCCTGTTTTGCTAATACTTACTGTCTTGGTGGGGGTTTTTTTGTTTGTTTGTTTGTTTGTTTTTTTGATCATGGGCATCCTGACAGGTGTCAGGTAACATCTCATTGTGGTTTTGATTTGTATTTCCATGATTAGTGACATTGAGTCCTTTTTTCATATACCTGTTGCATATTTGCAGATCTTCTTTGGAAAAAATGTCTACTTTTAGTCCATTTTTAAATCAGGTTATTAATTATTTTTTACTATAAGTTGTTAGAGTTCCTTATATATTTTGGAGATTAACTCCTTATTAGATAGACAGCTTACAAATATTTTCTCCCATTCCACAGATCACCTTTTCACTCTGTTGATTCCTTTTTGTGCAAAAGCATTTTAGTTTGATATAGTCCCATTTGTTTATTTGTGTTTATTGCCTGTGCTTTAAGTGTCATATCCATGAAGACCAAGGCCATGTCATGAAGATTTTTGAAACTCTGTGTTTTTTTTTTTCTAGGAGGTTTATATAGTTGGATCTTATGCTTAAGTGTTTAATTCAGTTTGAGTTGATTTTTATGTATGGTGTAAGATAAGAACCTAATTCTATTACATGTGGATAAAAGTAGATACAAGTTTTCCCAACACCATTTGTTGAAGAGAATATTCTTTCCCCATTGTGTATTCTTGACAGCCTGTTGCAGCGTAACTGACCATACATCTGTGGATTTATTTCTGGATTCTCCATTCGGTTCTACAAGTTCGTCTTTATACCAATATCATCGTACATTGATTACTGTAGATTTATATTATAGCTTGAAATCAGGAAGGGTGATGCCTCTAACTCTGTTCTGATTTGGTTATTCCTGGTCTTCTGTAGTTCCATATGAATTTTAGTATTATTTTTATCTATTTCTGTTTAACAAAAAAATGCCTTTTGGATTTTGATAGGGATTGCACTGAATCTATAGATCACTTTGAGTAGCACAGACATTTTGACGATATGAAGTCTCCCCATCCATGAACACAGGACATCTTTCCATTTGTTTGTGTCTTGTTTCTTTCATCAATATTTTGTAGTTTTCAGTATATAAGCCTTCTATCTTCACAGTTTATTCCTGTTTTATCCTTTTTGGTGCTATTGTAAATAGGACTGCTTCCTAATTTCCTTTTCAGACAGTTTCAATGTTATTGTATAGAAATGCAAATGAATTTTTGTGTTGATTTTGTATTTTGCAGCTTTACTGAATTTGTTCAAACAATTCTCAGAGATGGGGGTGGGAGTGTATTCTTGAGCTTTTTATGTATATGCTCATGTTGTCTACAAGCAGTGATAATTTTACTTATTTCTGATTTGGATTTCTTTTATTTCTTTTTCTTGTCGAGGGAAGGGCTTCAAGTTAACTATGTTGAACAGAAATGGTGAGAGTGGACATCCTTGCCTTGTTCCTGATCTTAGAGGAAGAGCTTTTAGTTTAAACTGTTGGTTATGATGTTAGCTGTGGGCTTTTTAAATACAGTCTTTATTATGTTGACACAATTTCCTTTCTTCCTAGTGTGGCGATAGTTTTTATTATGAAAGGATGTTGAATTATGTCAAACACTTTCTCTGCATCTCTTGAGTGTAGGCATGTTGACAATACTGACTCCATCTTGTTCATGTCCATCCAATGGCCTCCCTTGGAGCTACACATTCCAGGCCCTTTGGAGGTTAATGTATGCCTTGACCAGAATGTTGGAAGACTTGTTCAGATCCTCTCTAAAGTTGCTTAGATAACTAGTAGAGATAATATAATTTCTTCCCTCTCCACCCTGTGCACAGATGGCACCATGAGGTCTGTTAAAGGTTAAACCTATTGACCTTACTACAGTGACTTCTGCACATCCCCTTACTCTATAAAATATGAGGATTAAGGTTTGGATTTAGAGAAGAGCTGTGCAGCACCTGGACCATCATCCACCTGATCCATTCTTCAGTATGTTACCTTAAATAAAACTCTATGTGAATGGTATGGAGTGGGCTTGCTTTGTTTTTCATTCCCAAAATACCTTCTCAATTTGGAGTATACTTTGGTGTCCCTCCTCCACCTTCTAATTATTGAGATGATTTGATCATGTGATTTTTATCCTTTATTCTGTCATTATGATATATTACATTAATTGGTTGTTGTTTGTTGACCCATCCTTTCATTGGCCATGGTGTAAGATGATCCTTTTAATGTGCTATTGAATGCAGATTTCTAGTCGTTTGCTGAGATTTCTGAATGTATATTCACTAAGGATATTCATCTGTAATTTTCTGTCCTTTTGGTGTCTTTGAATGGCTTTGATATCAGGGTAGTGTTGGTATCTTCAATCTTGTGGAAGAATTTGACAAATATTGGTGCTAACTCTTTATATATTTGGTAGAATTCTCTCATGAAGTCCTGGAATTTTCTTTGTTGAAAGGTTTCAAAAACAGCTCTTTCAAACTTTTTTTTCCCAGATGATGTTCTGCACGTACGTAGTTTATCAATCAAGGTTAACATAGATTATGAACAACCACAACTATACTTTTGACTCTTACCCCTCTTTAAATATCTCTGTTCTACATTACCTTTCCCAGGTCTTAGATGAAAACTCATCCAGGGCTTTAAATCATAAACATAGCCTCAACTCACTAAAGAAAATGTCTAGTCCAAGATATTAATCAAAACTCTAAACCTGGGCGCCTGGGTGGCTCAGTGGGTTAAAGCCTCTGCTTTCGGCTCAGGTCATGATCTCAGCGTCCTGGTCCTGGGATCGAGGCCCGCATCGGGCTCTCTGCTCAGCAGGGAGCCTGCTTCCTCCTCTCCTTGTCTCTCTGCCTGCCTCTCTGCCTACTTGTAGTCTCTCTCTCTGTGTCAAATAAATAAATAAAATCTTTAAAAAAAAAACAACAAAAAACTCTAAACCTGATTTAATGCCAAATCTCCACTTCCCTAGCTTCAGCCTGGAAGCCAGGAATGGGTGAGAAGGTGTGGTCCTACTGCTCTGTGCTTTCCCCATGCTTACCTCCTTCATCTGTTCCCAAACTTCAGTTTCCACTGAGGTCTCCTCATCCTCCAGGTAACACTAGGCAAAACCCAAGACAACCTCACATGGGTTCACTTTCTCATGTAGCCCACAGCCACGTAATAGGAAAGATAGTCAAGTCCATCTTGCTTTGACAATATCTCCAAGCAGTAGCTCTCTTGGTTTTGTCATAAAAGGAGCCAGTCAGCCATTCACTTGCCTTCCTTCTTTCCCAGTCTCTAATCCCTAAACCACTTTAGCTTTCTGAAGTGTAGGTCAAGCATCAGTCTCCTACATGTTCCAAATGCAGAAAATGTACTTTAAAGCTCTCAGTAAGGTCCTCTCATTAGGCTCAGGATCAGGAACTAATACCACTATTTGCCCTTATTCCAAAGTAGAGTATGAGAACTCAGGCAGAAAAACTATTCCCATGAAATTCTATCCAGCAATGTCCCCTCCCTACTTTGATCCGCTTTCTGACACCGTCTAATATACTCCATCTTGCAGAAGATCCCTAAAATTTGCACACTGGTGAGGTCATCTCAAACTCATCTTGTTATCCTGATACCATGCCATTCAAACCTGATGGAGCAAACTTCCCACTCTATTGTCATTCACAGTTACATTTACAAAATACCAACAATATTATATTTTACTATTTTATATTATCCATAAAAAATCCTTTCTTGTTATAGTCATTGTGTTTATCATCTTAATAACTGCATAATATTCCTCCGTATCTATTTTCCATTTTTACTTATAGGTGCCCTATTGTTGGGCTTTTGGATTATAAAACTTTGAATTTTTAGCTCTTTTTTCATCCACAAAAAGAAGTAATCAAAAATATAAAACCTGGGGCACCTAAGTGGCTTAGTCGGTTAAGCTTCTCCTTTCAGCTCACATTATGATCTCAAAGTCCTGGGATTCAGCCCCACATTGGGCTCCTTCCTCAGTGGGGTGTCTGCTTTTCTCTCTGCCTCTGTCCCTTTCCCCTGCTCATTCTCTCTCAAATAAATAAATAAAATCCTAATATATACATATATATGCACACACACATATGTATGTATGGATGGATATATATATATATATCCTATGGAAGAGGCTACCTTCTCAAAGAATTGACTATTCCTATTTTTTTACAATCTGAAAATAGAGCAAATAGTAAGATTTGATCCAATTATTTTTCATATGTTAATTTTTTAAAATAATGACTAGCTCCTGATTTTCTATCTTAATAAAAATAGATGACTTGAATTAATGAAACTAGAAAAATCCATAAGTCACTGATTTTTGGTGGTATTTTTTTAAGTTATGGTTGACTAAATGCAAGGAAGAAGGTAATTAAGTTCACATCCCTACGTGATATCAAAAGAGGAAGAGACAAGGACTTGATGATGGGTTTAGTACATTCTGAATGGCTTTCTAATTATAAAACAAAGGGAGATATGTTAATTCAGGTTCATCTGCAAAGATTGCCCAAGGAGCAGTGTTGAGACAACTTAGAAATGTATTCGTCTTTCATATTCAAGAAATCTAGAAGAAATCAGTCTAGAGCTTGTACAGCATTTCTTAGGATCAGAGACCCAGAGGTCCATGTGCCCAGCTGAAAAAAATAAATTAATTAATTAAAAAACCCAGAGGATTTATTTCTGATAAAGAAGGAAAGACTGGATTTTAGAAGACAACTAGCAGTCATCTGGCACAGAAAGATAAAGCAACTTCTTTACTCTTATAACTTTAGACCAAATACAGAGTACTCAGCCAAGTGGGAAGAAAACTGTAAGAACAGAGCAATACAAACACCCAAAGAAGAAGCCAGCTTAGAACCTGATGATAGGGATGCGCAGTAGTAACCCCAATGCCCTCCCTCTATGCAATTGTTTTCAATGTGACTTTCATCCTCTCACCAAGTAAGGATGAAATCTATTTCTCTCCCTTTTGAATACGAGTTGACCTTGTGAATTGCTTTGACAGTAGAATGTAGCAGATGTGATGCTATTAAGACTTCTGTGGTTAAGCCCTAAGAGGCCCTGCAGCTTCTGTGTTCATCCTCTTGCATTCTACTCCCACCAACACATGGGGCAGCCTGGTGAATTTGAAGAGAACATGTGAAGAAGGCCCTGCTGACAGCCAGCACCAGGATCTCAGACTTGTAAATGCATCTCTTTTTAGACCTTCCAGCACCATCTGAGCTGACATTTGACTGAAGTCTTGGGAGTGAACTCTGGAAAGGTCCACTGCCACCGAACATGAAAAATAACTAATCATTGCTCCTTTAAACCACTTAGTTTTAAAGTGGTTTGTTATGCTGCCATGGACAACTGGTACAATGGTATATTTGAAAATCATCCCCCACAATGGTTTGATTTCTGTCATTGGGATGCTGGCTTTTAAATTTTATACAAGCAATATAGTTCTGATGTTTAACTCTATTACAAATACTGAAAACATTGACTTGAATTCTAATTTTGGTGTACAACAGTATTGATACTATCAAGTTTACATTCTTGAAAAAGCATCACAAATACGTTATTGGTTTCTTGAAGAGAAAAGTAACATAAAGCCTCATTACCATGTTAAGTTATTAATATAACTTAAAAGAAAATGTTCTTGATTAACAAGGTAAAGAAATGTTCCATATAAAAAAGATAATGCAATAAATGGGGTGCCAAAGAAATATGGGTAAAAGCAAACCAACTTCTTAGTTTATAGCACACATTCCAAAGGGGCAAATACTGTTAGGATCTGGGATACTGATGCTCAAAAAATTGGCAAAAATATAAGAAAAATGATGCAGACGTACCAGACATGGCAGAATAACTAACATGAATAGTAAGGAAGACAAAGACAAAAATGACAATCCATATACTCATAACCTTAACAAAACCCTTCAAACCTTTGGCCTTCATCTTCCTCAATGCTTACCAATACCCCATACTCAATGCTTACCAATACCCCATACTCAATGCTTATTCAATACCCCATATATGGAGGAAAAAATTCTAAAAAAGCTAAATAAAATACCCCATGAAAAGCAGACCAGCTTCCCCCTAAAAATACTACTCCATTTCTTTTTTCTCACCTCTCCTCACTGAGGTTATAAACCATCCTCTCTCTCACTAACCTCTACAATTTTTGTTTCTCTCTTACTTTCTTCCTCAAGAGCAACACCTATGTCTGCATGTTGTTCCAAACTGATAGAAAAATAAGATAAGGTAAAATTTAAAATGTTCATTTAATATTGATTTTATCTACCTGATGGTCAGCTTGATTCCCATCCTCCCCCCCCCCATTTCTGCCGAAGACCGATTATCCTGGATTTGAAGCATTTATCCAATCAAGGGGCAAGTAAACTTTTCAAAGCCCATTTGCACTAGAAGTACTTGTGTTCAGTCTATCAGCCCACTCCTGACCACAAAGCATCTACCCCATCCTCTCTCTCCTCTTTGATCACAAGCAGCAATATTCAAGTGGTGGGCTTGACATCAACACACACTCTCTCTTCTAGCATCCCCATTGTAAGAAAGAGGGAACTTGGATGTGGAAGCTCTAATTGACTGGTTATTTACATGTCATCTAAGCAAAATCCAAGTGCTTCAGTCAGAAATGGCATTTCTGGTCACAGAGCCTGACCTTTCAACCCTACCTTATAATCCTGTGTAGCTGCAGATGAAGTACAAAGTAAGAGTGCCCGGCTATTGCTACAGTGTCTGAAAAGGCAAATAGATGGAGAGCTGGAGATTAGTTTTGACTGATAAATCATAATACAGTAATCTGAGTGAATGGTTCAACTATTTCCCCCCATGAGAATTCTACCTTCGATAAACATGGTAAAAATCAAAACAATCTGAGCTACCAAAAAAAAAAAAAGTGATTTTGACAATTGCAATGTGCCAGTCAAATCTGTGAGGATTTAGTACACAGAATATCAGTATTTCTCTTACCTTGACCTCCACATTCTATGCTTTCTTAACAATTCTACATTTTAAGACCCATAGCACCTAGGAAGTAATTTGTCCACATTCTATTCCTGTTTGGCATAAAAGCAGGCAGCAATATATTTACATTCAATTGAAATAGATCACTGCTTCCCATGATGAGATTTAAGGTGACTTATAGTTAATTGAAACAAAAACAACAGTAAGTTTGTTTGTCAGGTGTGAGTGGGAGAGCTATTCAGTTTATAGATTAAAATGCTATGCCTCATATTTGCCTTTCTGACTCTTACCCTACTGGCAGTACACTTTAAACTCTTTATCTAGTAAGAATGCCCAAGAGGAGCCATGGTTAAGCAGAGAGATTGTATTAGTTTCCTAGGGCTGCCATAAGTAAATGCCACAAACTGGGGAGCTTAAAATAACAGATTTTTTTCCCTCACTGTTCTAGAGACTGCAAGTCTGAAATCAAGGTGTTGGCCGAGCCTTCTTCCCTCTGAAGGCGGAACTCTCTCTTGGCGTTTTCCAGCTTCTGGTAGTTACCAGTGATCCTTAGTGTTTCTTGACTTGTAGATACATCACTTCAATCTCTCCCTCCATAGCCTTCTCCTTTATGTGTCTGTGTGTCTGTTTTCTCTTCTTAGAAGGACACCAGTCGGGGGCGCCTGGATGGCTCAGTCAGTTAAGCAACTGCCTTCAGCTCAAGTCATGATCTCGGGGTTCTGGTATTAAGCCCCACATGGGGTGCCCTGCTCCGTGGGGAGTCTGCTTCTCCCTCTGCCTCTGTCCCTCCCCCTGCTCATGCTCTCTAATAAATAATAAAATCTTTAAAAAAAATAAGGATGCCAGTCATTGGATTAGGGCCCCCACTAATCTAGTGTGACCTCATTTTAGCAAATTATATATGCAAAAACCTTATTTTCAGATAAGGTCACATTCTGACGTTTTGGGCAGACAGGAATTTGGGGGAAACATTATTCACTCCAGTATAGGGATGCTAGTGAAGGGATTCAGATGATCTGAATTCCTCCCTGAGAGAGATCTGTCACTACCTACTTGTGTGACAAAGGCCAACTCACTTCACCACTCCAGGCTTCAGGGCCTTGCCTTAATATGTAGAGCTTTTGAACTAGATGTTCTCTGAGAGCCCTCCAAACTCTAGCCATTTGTGATTCTCTAGTGCTCAGTTTCAGTTGTCCCAATTTTCCCTTATAAACAATGGCATATATTTACCGCCAGCTGGCCAGCCGGGGAGAGGCAGTCCTCATGCAACAGAACAATGGTAAATGGTCTCCTGTTAGGTGGCTTAGTCAGTGAAAGCATATGTTTCAATTAGGCCATTGTATGGGTTCTATCTTAAGATATTACACCAAGTAGAAACCAATGGATTTTTATGGCCCCCCAAAAACAGGATTTATTTCTAACACATGCACTTTAAAGTCCTTGAAAAATACTTTCTAAGACATAGTAAAGAGTGAAGCAATATGATAACATTTGTGTTATATTTTTCCATAATTGCATTTGATCTTTGCAAGTTACACGTTCTCACAATTCTTGGCATCAAGGTAATGTCGATGTCAAGCATACAATGAACTTTTAAACAACACCTTTGCCTGGATCATCTGTATTTTTATAAACATAAAAATGTATCATCATGAAAATGATTAAGGGGATGTTTAAAGCTGAGACATGAGGAACATTCCCTATATTTAGAATACTGCATCTTAACAAAAGTTGTTGGAGAAGAAATAATATGCCATAGTAGCAAGAGATAAGCCTGGATTTGATATTTTGCTCTGCCATTCACTAGCTGGGTGGCTTTAGGCAAATCACTTAACCTCTCTGGGTCTCTTTTTTCCTCATTTGAAAAATAAAGCAAATAAAATATTTTTCTTCATAGGGTGTCTGTAAGAGATGAAAAAGAATATATGAAACTCACTTAGCTCACCAAATAGGGGGAAAAGGAGAATCCTAATGAAAAAAAAAAATGTGGTGAGAGGCTGAAATTCACACCCTTGCCTCATTCCCCTAGGAAATGAGTTTTCTTCTTCCTCTGTGCCAGCACTACCTTACCCATATCTTTACCCACACTCAGTGTAGGACCGGAGCAGGTCTTGTGTTTCTTCTTCTTGGAGACAACCACCATGTCTCCATCTTTCTCTCTCCAGTGCCCAGGAGAGTCAACATTCTCAAATGAATAAGTAACTTACAAAGAAATAAATACTAGAGAAATTTTAATTTCATGGGTAGATATTAAAAGCTATAATAAAGCCTGAAAGAGTTTGTTTAGAGAAATAGATTATTAAAGGTACAGTTGTCATAGACCCCGATCCCTAGTTGATGAATTTGATCATTTCATCTGGAAAAAATTCTAAGAAGTTTTTTTTCTTCCTATATCATGTAACATATCTGTGCAGACTGTGTGTGTGTGTGTGTGTGTGTGTGTGTGTGTATAAACAGAAAATAGCCATTGCTGTATTAAGCTATAATTATATACTCGAAGCCCTTTTAATTGCTTATTTATCACAACCTGATGAGGAATGTCACCAATACCATCATTTTTTACAGAGCAGACCCCGAGTCATAGAAAGGTTAAGTGGCTTAGTGAGGCACATGCAGTGAATCAGTGGCAAAGCAGGAGTTAGAGCCTGCAACCCTTGAATCCTCTATTTACCGCTAGCACCACTGCACATGAGTTATCACTATTTGTAATACTATGTTCTTGCAAGAAATCTTGGGAGACTGGAGGTTGAAAATTGATCTGAGACAGGTTGCCACCTTCCCTTAATTCTTCTTCTGCCCCAAGCAGACTATCTTGTTTATCTGGCAGGTTCAAAGAGTTACTTAGCACAACACCCTTACTATCCTGGTGATTACATATCTCTGCATCAATGAGTAGAAATTAGCCATTGATGAAGGAGGCAGGGCCAAGCACCCTACTGGAAACCTAGAGGAAATCTTGCTATTTGCTGCCCATAGACTTTGTAATCTGGTACTTTCTACATTTTGGGTTTGTTTTTTTATAAAGTCTTATTTAGAGCAAGTTGAAGTCTACCACATAATTGAGGGGAAGCTACAGGTATTTCCTATAATGCCTCCTGTTCCCATCCACGCTATGCTTCCCACTATCATTACCACTCACCAGTATTCATCACCAGTTTTTACTAGGGATAAACCTGCACTGACACATCATAATCCACCAAAGTCCACAGTTTAACCTCAGAATTCACTCTTGGTGGTGTACATTCTATGGATTTAGACAAATGTATAACAATATGTATCCATCATAATATCATACAGAGTATTTTCACTACCCTAAAAATCCTCTGTGTTCTGCCTGTTCATCCCACCCCTACTCTCAATCCCTAGCAAACACTCAACTGTCTATTGTTTCCATGCCTTTTCCAGAATGTCATATAATTGGAAACATACATATGCAGCCTTTCAGATTGGTGTCATTGGTTTAGTTATATGTATTTAAGTTTCCTCTACACATCTTTTCAGGACTTGATAGCTCATTTCTTTTTGGTGCCAAATAATATTCTATTGTCTGGATGTACCACAGTTTATTCATTCACCTTTCATTATCATTCATGAAGAATATCTCTGTTGCTTCCAAGTTTGACAATCACGAATAAAGCCACTATAAACATCCATGTGAAGGTTTTTGGATGAACATAGATTTTCACCTCCTTTGGATAAAGACCAAGGACTGTGATCGCTGGGTTGTATGGTAAGAATAGGTTTAGCTTTGAAAGAAATGGCCAAACTCTCTCCCAAAGTGACTACACCATTTTGCACTCCCTCCAGTAATGAATAAGAGTTACTGATTTTTCACATCCTCGTCACCATGTGGTGCTTGCTGTCAGGGTTTGGGATTTTGGTCATTTTAATAGATGTGTAGTGGTATTTCACTCTTGTTTTATTTATTTATTTATTTATTTATTTATTTTAAGATTTTATTTATTTATTTCACAGAGGGAGAGAGATCACAAGGAGGAAGAGAGGCAGGCAGAGAGAGAGAGGGAAGCAGGCTCCCCGCTGAGCAGGGAGCCCGATGCAGGCCTCGATCCCAGGACCTGAGATCATGACCTGAGCCGAAGGCAGAGGCTTTAACCCACTGAGCCACCCAGGCGCCCTTCACTCTTGTTTTAATTTCCAGTTCCCTGATGACATATGATGTGGAACATCTTTTCATATGCTTATTTGCCATCTGAAAACCTTTATCAAAATCTTTGGCCCATTTTTCAATTTTTTTTCTTATTGCTGAATTTAAAGGTGCTCTGTAGGTTTTGAATAACAGACTTTTATCAGATGTGTGTTTTGCAAATATTTTTTCCCCAGTCTGTGGCTTGTCTTGTGACTGACTCTCTTGACATTGTGTTTCATAGTCCAGAAGTTGTTTTTGTTTTTTTTTTAATTTTAATGAAATCTAGCTTATTGGGGTGCCTGGGTAGCTCAGTGGGTTAAGCCTCTGCCTTCGGCTCAGGTCATGATCTCAGGGTCCTGGAACTGAACGCTGCATCGGGCTCTCTGCTCAGTAGGGAACCTGCTTCCCCCTCTCCCTCTGCCTGCCTCTCTGCCTACTTGTGATCTCTCTCTCTCTCTGTGTCAAATAAAAAAATAAATAATAATAAAAAATTTTTAAAAAAAACTTAAAAAAAAAAAGAAAAAGAAATCTAGCTTACCAATTATTTCTTTCATTTTCATGTATTTGGTGTTTTACCTAAAAAGGCATTACCATACCGAAGGTCATCCAGGTTTTCTCCTATGTTACCTTCTAGGAATTTTCTGATTTTACATTTAAGAATGTGATCCATTTTGAGTTAATTTCTGTGAAGAGTATAAGGTCTGTGTCTAGATTCATTTGTTTACATGAGGCTGTCCAGTTTGGGCCTTTGTTTTTCATTTATTGTTCCCCTCACTGTCAGCTGCAGTTTCTCTGTGTAATCACTGGGTCTGCTTTACATTGCCCTTACTCTGCCCTTACGTTGCCCTGACTCTGCTTTGCACTTTAATTTAAAGTAGAACTCAGACCTTCCAAGGAAATACCTGACCAAATTTGGTGATTTAGTGTTATGGGCTGAATTGTATCTTCATAGGTTGAGTCTTGATTCCACAGTAACACAGAATGTGACTGTATTTGAAGATCATGTCTTTAAAGAGGTAATTAATTTAAAATAAGATTATTAGGGTGGACCCTAATCCATTATAAGTGGTCCCTCTAAGAGAAGATTAGCATATACACAAAGAGGGAAGACCCTTACAGACAGATGGAAAACACAGACATCTACAAGCCAGGAAGATGGACCTGAAACCAGCCCTGCTCATACCTTGACCTCATACTTCTAGACTCCAGAATTGTGAGAAAATAAATTTCTGTTGTTTAAGCCATTCAATCTTTGGTACTCTGTTACAGTCACACTAGCAAACTCATACAATTAATAATCTTAATTTTAGGTTTTACTACTAATTGGCAAGCATTGGCTTGAAGAACTGAAAGTATTAAGTCTATCACATAGTGAACACCTCTACTGTTTTAACTACTGAGCATCTACTGTGTGCCAGGCTCTGTCCAGTTGCTGGGCATACAGTGCTGAGCAAGACATAGCTGTTGCCCTTAAGAGGCTCGCAAGCCTACAAGAGGAGATAGACAAAGGAAGAGATGATTATCACACCGTGATAAAATAGCAATAAAACAGAGGAACACCAATGTGCCACAGAGACACAATGTGACACAGAGACATACAATCCAAACCATGTGAGAAAGACATCAGGCAATAATGCATCCTCAACAGAATTTTGACAAATGAGTAGAAATCAGTCAGTGACAAAGGGGCTTTCCATGAGACAAGGAGACACTTGAAAATGCAAGAGTCTTCTGAGCACAGTGCATTCATGAATGCTGCACAGCCAGCATGATTGAAACATGGGATGGGAGCGGAAGTACTAGAAGAAAAAGCTAAAGAGACAAGCAGAGGGCAAATCATGATGCCTTGTAAACCATGATTTCTTTTGGTTGCAGGCAACCATGCTGCAATACCCAGTTTAATTCAAGCAGTGGGGATTTGTTAGATTCAGTGGAGGAGGGAAGAAATGAAGAAAACCTCTAATAATCCAAGTTGTTGTGTCTCACTGGAAAAGTGGAATGTTGATCAACCTAGAGTATCAGCTCTATGCTTATTTATATTTATTCTCAGCAAAACTAAAACTCCTCTCATCTGAAATGGGTGTCTGTTACTCTTATTCCAGGGACTTACCATATCTTAGATTTTACTCCTCTTGGCCACGGATTCTACTATGCCTAAATTTACATCTTCTCCCCCATCAGGTCTGCTTGAGGATTCTTTCCCTCTGTCCCTTTCCCTGCTGAGATTTCTAGATTAATGGACTTTAGAACCTATGAGATATAGAATAAAAAAAAATATATATATATATATATATATATAT